>JAGXOD010000028.1:0-460000 GCA_020368025.1 Brachyhypopomus occidentalis | reverse complement strand
TCTCACCTGTGTAGGTTGCCCACTGCTGAGACAGGCCCTGCTGAGGGCCTCAGGACGCAGGTCTGGGTCATGGCTCATAGAGGGAGCTGGACCGGGACCAGGGAGAGAGAAGAGGCAGCATAATGGGGCCACGCGCCCTCTTACTGAACGTGTAGGGGGGCTTGAAAGGAATCGGCCATTGAAGTACAGAGAGTTTCATCTTTTGCGGGGGTTTAGTCACAGTAATTCCATGTTGTTGCATGGGAGAAAGGGAGACAAGCAGGAGTTATTATAGACAGTGAAAAGAGCCTGTGGATGCACCTCTCTATCCAAAGTGTGTGTGTGTGTGTGTGTGTGTTTGTGTGTGTGTGTGTGTGCGTGTGTGTGTGTGTGTGCGTGCGTGTGCGTGCGTGTGCATATACAGTATGTGTCATACAGAACCAGACTAGGTAGAACAGATTAGAGACTAAACAGAAGATTAGGTGAAGATTAAAGAAAATACATTTAATATATTACATTTTAATGTGATGTCATAATATTAAATTTAATAGCATCCTTGTCCAATACACAAACCCAGCAATATAAAAATGCTGTATATCAAGGCTTTTGAAATGTCTGTAAAATATATGAATAGGAACTTTATTGTATTTTGTTACACTGAGTTGCATTCAAATCAATTACAAATTACAGCATTTCACAATAACAGCAATAGAAACTATATCAGTGGCTTCAGACTGCAAATGTCTTCCCCCAGTTGGGTGTGACTAGCTAGCTCTTCGTTTTTCTCTCCTTTTTCCACCATTTTCTTTCCTTCCTAATGTTCATCCCTTTTTTCTTTTTCCACGTAAATTTTTAATGTTCTGATTTACAGGCTCTAAATTGGATTTTATTTGATTAGCAGTTCTGTTCTGCAGCCCGTTGGCAACTATGACAGACGAAGGGGGGAGAGAGAGAAGAGAGAGGAGGCTAGTAGGAGACGCGCACACACACACACACACACACTCAGGTCAGATCCATCAGAGTGCTCATTATAGGTTTGTTTGTACGGAGCTAGCTGTAGGGGCTATGGGCCACCCCCCCCCCCACTCCTCCACCTCCCCCCCTCCCTCTCTACTCTCCCTCAGGCTGCAGACCTGCACTTCACAATCTCCCCAGCAGGAGCAGGCAGACAGAGAGACAGTCGGGGAAAGGGAGAGACTGAACACACTGGTAAGTAACAATAACCACAGGGATGTACAGGGCAATTAAAATGGATGATAAATCAGAAATAATGTTCATATTAAATGTTTTAAGTACATATTATGCATGCCTAAAGAACGAAGTGGGCATATGAAGAAGCACAAAAAGTAGTGAGAGGTTACGGTGATCCTCAACAGACCAGGTGAGCGAAGGAGCTCAGATCTGCTGAAAAGCTGAAGGAGACCTCCGATGAGAAACGCAACAGCTGCACTCTAGATCTGCTCCTCTCCACCTCCCATCCTGGATCGCCTCGTGTTTCTGTCCCCACACGCACACAAACACTTCCCTGTGGTCCCCGCAGGGTCTTGCCCCAGTATGGACGTGAAGCCGGGGGGTTTTTGGAGGGCACAGGGAGACTGGGGTGTAGGGGTCTGACCTTCGGTGTCGTATGGAACCTTCTTTAAAGCTGTCAGGGAGGTGTCGATGTAACGCTGCGTCTCTAATTACCTTTTAACAGCGAGTTGTGTTCAGATGAACCCTAGCAGTGCTGTGAACACTACAGCTCAGGCAGCCACACTGGACCAGCGCCGGCAGTCAGAACACACAGCTCCAGATCTCTCATGGGAACTTGGCTTCAGTTCAGTCTAAGGTCATAATATAGGTGAATGAAAGACAAATACATGATGTGCTAGTTTGTGTGCGTGTGTGTGTGTGCAAATGTGTGCATGTGTGTGTGTGTATGTGTGTGTGTGTGTGTGTGTGCGTGCAAGAGGTCAAAGGGTGCTAGCATGGCCTGGCTGTGAACTTTGTTGATGAGCAGGCGATGAAGTGTGCGCTATTTCTTGGTCGGAATATGGGCTTATAGGCCTGTTCTTACCAAAGAAACACGAAGGGGAGAAACCCAAAAACAATACTGGAACATGGATGCAGACCAAGTTCAGACACACATCAGGCACGTTTGGGTCGTAGTCGTAGTTTCATTGTTGTTGTAGGCCATGACACATGACTGCTGGTAACTTTGAGTGAGGTTTCCAGCACGCTGTCCACGAACACATCAATTTCACTTTGTCATCTCTGTGTAGATGTGCTTGAGTTTTTCTCTTGTCCATCCTGTCTTCAGCATCCTGTCAGGATCTTTAAATATTGCACCCCTACACACACACACACCCTGCTGAGGTTCCTGACAGTTTTGAAGGGTCACATAGACTGTGACCCAAAGAGGGAGATCCTACTGCTGAGCCCTCTCTGTCCTGGAATCTCAGCCTGCACACACACACACACACACACAGATGGATTCCATCCACATACATTACTATGTTGACATACTGTATATAGCATATAACATTGCTTTAAATAATTAATACAGTCAACGTGCAGCAGAATGTTTTCACCCATAAGATGGAAGGACAATAAATACAACTGCTGGTCTAATAATAGCAAGCCTAGCTTAGTGGGCCAGAGAAGACCTGTATTTTGGAAGTGATGCCAGTTCTTAGCTCTGAATGGCCAGTGTGCAGGGGCAGCTGAGAGGGGGGAGATGTACACGAGTGTTTTCAGTGCTGCCACTATAACGTACTCTCACTAATACACGGGCCAGTTTGGCAAGCCAGTGCACAGGCTGCACGACTTTTGTCTGACGTTGCACAGGTGCTATAAAAACTGTGCCAGTTGATGTGATGAGACTCACTGCTGAATCCTGTATGTATGCACACGTGGGTCGGGCCTCTAACTGGGGCCTCCTCTTTAAAGATGAGTTAGCTGTGACGGCAGTGAGGGGAGGATGGAGAGAGCAGCGGACGAGAGGCAGGGGTGGCAGACTTGGCAAGAAGCAGGGACTAGACTGCAGAAGAGGAGAGGGAGGAGGGGTCGTCACGGATACCAACTACACACACTGCAGGGGGAAAACATGGCACTGCGTCAGTCCTCCGCATGCAACGTTACACTTCAGAACACTGGGCCACCCTGTCTCCCTCTGTCCCTCTCTCCCTCTCTCCCTCTCTCCCTCTGTCCCTCTCTCTCTCCCTCCCTCCCTCCCTCCCTCTGCCTTGCATGCCATTCTCAACATTGCTCTGTTCTATTTTTTGCTGGCTAGTTGTTGTAGTTTCTAATTCATTCTCCAGTGCAAAAACACATGTGCTACTACTTAATGTCAAGCCCCCCCCCCCTCATGGCCACTGTGCAGTTCTGTCTGTACACACCTACAGGAAAAGCATCCTCAGACTCAACAATGGACATTATATTATCATCCATCAAATAACAGCATTCACACTTACCTGAAAGTAAATTTAACTTTAAAGTTTTTTAAAAAAGACTTACATTATAAAATTGTTAAAAAAAAAGAAAACGTACCTCTTTTATATTTTCAAAAATGACCTTTTAAGATACTCATCATTGTTTTGTGAGCTTTGATATTATTTACATTTTATTGCATTAATTTCAATATTTCCAGATACACTTGAACACAGCTAGAGACGAAGTTTGAGTTTTTACTGTTACACCAACCAAAACACTTAAGAACACTGAGTATAACACAAAATAAACCCATTTCTGCATTGGCCCTGTTCTGCATAGAGCAGGTGTGCAGTTCAGTACCAGGTGGTGTGCTCTCCTCCACACCACTCTGAGGGACGCTGGTGTGTGTCCCATACACCAGAAGCATGTAGCGTAACCAAGCTAACCGCAGCCTGTGTTTCATAGCGCTTCCTGATGTTCTCAGCTTCTGCTTGGCTTCAGAAATATGAGGAGCAAGTGAAAAAATGCTGTTAGCTAAAGGTAAATAAGGCTATTGTGTAGCCTTTACATGGCACTGCTGAGTGTTTCTCTCTTTGTGCGTATGTGTGTGTGTGTGTGTGAGCATGAGCTAATGCATAGAGTACAGCTCCACTCCTCTTTAAATCCACCTGGAACCAACACAATGGGTCAGTGAACATACCATCCTACCCATTGAACAGTGCTGTAGGGTATTGGCAACTTGCAAGCTGTGTGGAAACAGCAGTGACAGCAAAGTTCAGCTGCCTCAAGGGCCGTTACAGCACTGTAGAGTTTAAAAAGCCGATATGTCCCTGATCTGGCCTTTCTGTACTATGTGTTACTATGTATTTTAAAAATGTGGTTTACGTTACTGCTTTGTGTTTTCTCTTATTTGTATCTGCGCCAGTCTGAGCACGTGAGTTGCTGCCTTTTTCTCTGGTGTTTCTCACGCGGTGAAGAATGAAAAAACTTTTGCCAGATAACCTTTTGCTCCGAATTCACCCAAGAATGTGAGAAATCGCAGAACTTCTTGTCCCCGTCTCGTCAAGATAAAATTAACAAAAAAAGCGTTTTTAGATATGGAGAGACAACATGTTAAGTGTAGTAAATGAAATATTTAGAAATATTTGTAAAACCGGAATATGATTGAAACGCGAAACTGTTTTAACTTAACTGGAATTGGGCTTCCAAATTAAAGTTCGGTGGCTAATTAAAGATAACCATAAAAATTACGTTTGAATCGATGTTGTTAACTGGATATAGTCCTCTATACAGGTAATTAGCCAAATATTTTCTTCTATTTATTACTTCTAATTATTATTGTTACTTTCCTTCAACCTTTCTGACTTTCTAAAAGTATTACAAGGTGACCCACGCGGCTGGTCAGTGTAGGGTCACGGTAAGTTACATTTTTTTTATTAATTGTATGAATCATGACGGCCTGCTGAGTGGATCGCGTTAATTTTCCCTGATAATAGATTGTGAATAAATCTTTCGCGTTAGCGCTCACTCAATCACCGTAGTATCCCTACGAGAGATGATGATGATGATGATGGTGGTGATGATGATGATGATTTGTGTTGCTGGTGTTGCTTGCCTTGTACTTGTGCTGGTCTTGTTGCTAATATTATAATTAGCGTTATAGACGTCTGTAATAATTCACTGCTTTATATATTGTTTTTGGACTTTACTGGTACCTTCTGATTGAAGTTGAATAAAAAGTAATAACATAACATTTTTTTTCATGTCATGTTTTAGTGTTCGTTTTGTTTCTGAGAACATTACCAAAGAAAAATGTTCATTTTCAGATCTCTAAAAGAATACTTTATTTTGGAGTGACGATGTTTACCAAAAATGTGCTATTTCTTGGAATTGCCATTTGCCTTTTGTTCATTGAAACCTGGTTGATTTGAACCTTTGATCAAATATTTTCGTCGAATTTTAACACTAGTGTATCGTTAAACAAATGTACCATAACGAATACCAAAAATTCCATCCTAAACAAAACGAGTGAGGGTTGTGGCCAGTATTTCTGAAATTGATAGTTTAAATAGTTATAAAATCCTGATTATATAAATACTTATATTGTATATTTATATAAATAATATTTAGAAATATTATATTAAGCATTAAAAGGCCAAGAAGCATATTCTCCAAGAGAGACAAAACGACCTGTTGAAAACCTTATCGAGAAATGGTCGGACAGTATACGCTACTTTCGTGATTTATCTATGGATGCACACGGAAATGGGCGTACATTATATTACTGCTAATAGCCTGAAGTGACCCTCTCAGTTTAAATGCGTTCAAATGGGTTTGTTTTAATGAACCAGCAGCAGTTATGCCGTTTCAACTATTGCTAACGAGAGGACCAAGACATTGTTGAAATACATGAACTAAGATATTAATTTGGGTCATAAATGTCATTAAACGATTGATGGTTTTTTGAGAATAGTGAGAGTTTTCTAACATTAGACTACTTTTCTGTAATGCGTAACTGTGCCGTTCGTTGTGTGTGTTATGCTGCAAAAGGTTTATAAGACCAAAATTTCTAATGCATTACAATGCTGTTAGTAACAGTAGCAGAAAGATTCACAATGTACATGAAACACCCAACTAATGTACCAAATAGGCCGATTCAAAATAAAACGATTATAAAAATCTATTGTGATTTATATTACATAATAACATTTTAATTAAAACATACTATGTGATCATATTCTAGTGAACAACAAACTGTGATCTGCAGGCCAATCGATAATAAAGACCAAAGGAAACTCTGTGTCTGTATGGCAAATCGATGTTTAAACGGTTCATTTTAATTCCAAAACACTGATATTTACAGTAAGTTTAAAAGCAGAGAAAATCAAAGGGCAGAGTGAGGGTAAAAGAGAGAGATAACAAAGGTGAGTGAATGGCCTTCGAAGCAAAACCCCTGGAGTAGTGCTCAGGGCGCAAGCTGAAGGGAGAGACCTACATTTGACCTCGCTGAGATGGAAGCTGCGTAGCTCCTGACAGGCTGACCCACGCCTTTCGAGAATTAATTTGGGCCTGAACTCTACGTGAACCGAGGACAGGGAGAGCGGGTTGGTAGGACGAAGCTGTTCGAAGCAGGGCCCAGGGCAAACCTATCCTCCTGTGCAAATATTGAGGCAGTCCGTCAGAGGGTCGGGGGATGAAATAGAACTGTCAAGTCCGCGTAAACTTTGGGGAAGAGGTGAGGCCACGAGAGAGAGCGCGAGAAAAAAAATGTTTGGCAAACTCGTTTCCTCGGTGTTCGAGGAAAAAAAAACTCGAATCTCTGCGACCCCCTCCGCTCTTTCTCCACACCTCTTGTCAACACCTTCCAACTCGTTCTTCGAATCTTTCACCGGCGCTTACCCTCGCGCACTCACCTGCCTCGCGCCACATGTGTTTCGGATGTGACACGAAATAAGGGTCCGCTAGGCTTTAATTAGATGTCTAATTTTAAAAAAGCATCTCTCAAGAGGACTTTGCGCGTACGCGTGTCCGTGTGCTCATGTGTATGCTCGCTGCATGAGATTCTTTCAGGCTGAACTCATCGGGTAACCCCCTGACTCCTGTTTTTCCTCACATAACTCACTCCGAGCCCAGGATGACGGGGTTTCTTTTGTGTTGATGGAGGATTTGGATTCGGTGAGATGTGAAGGCGTGACCGCGAGCGTCGAATTAAACTACGAGTATATCAGTGACAACCAATTATATGGTACCCATTAATAACGAGACAAAGAGCCCGTGCCTGTTCTAAAGTATCCACCTCACGCACTACTGAGATGCATGTATCAAAACTTTAAATAGGCCTGGCAATCCAGCCTTTCTAGTCTGTTGGGCCTATCTTTCTGAGTAAATTGCAATAATAGAAGGAATCATACGCCAATTATTATACTTTAATTTCGGCTAGGGCAACACGGTTCCAGAAAACCTTTGTCTATTGTCAAAAGAGTTTTTTTTTACTATTAAAAACAACGTCGCCGTTGTCACATTTAAATAGTTACTATGGTGCTTTAGAATAAAAGGAAGCGTATTTATTGGTCAGTATGGTCAGAAGGAGTTAGCCTGAAGTTAACTGTGACCTCTATTTAAACCCACGACTGTATGCATAGGCTACTTTGCGTTTAAATGTAGTCAAGGGATGTTGTCCGCGGGGAATGGCGGCTTGATCAAAGCACGTTTTGGGGGGTACAGGACAAACGCCCTGAACAGCGTGACTGAAATCCACACCAACTGCGCTAGCAGATGGTGAAGAAAGTCTTTTTTAGAGGATTCAGAAGTCCCAGAGTTATGATTTAGTGATTTAGCCCACTTTGTGTTGGCTGTGGACATCCATAATGTATACAAACTAATAGCAATATGGACGTAAAATGTATTTATTTTAACTATCACATTTAAATCAATAATCGATAATCTTGGGTGGTATCACTTGTTATTGCAGAATTATAATGAGTATTTCACCTATATCTGGTCAAAAGATATCTTGCATATTTTAAGAGGTATTAGTGAGAAATTTTGACTTATCTATTTAGTATATGTATTTAGTATATACATGTATATGTATGTAGTATATACATCTATTTATATGTCCAAAATCTAAACCATACCGGATTTACTACTTACAACATAGGCCCAGTAACTAGTTGTAGGCTTTTTTGTTTTGTTTTGTTTTTTAAGCAGCCTGCACGTTATGTGTTTTACTTTAAATCAGAACAGGTTTGCTACAGTTACTGTGTGAGCCAATTTGTGTGAGTTTGTTTACATGTTTAGAGATCCCAGAGGCGTCCTGAGGTAAAAAGGTCAGCACTAGCCACCCAGGACGCTTAGCTACATTCTTTGTGAGTCTGTATAAACTGGTGGTCGCGTTTTCAGTTCCTATAGGTAAATTGTGCTTTATAACAGCCAATTAGCTATTTTCACGGTATGAAAGCAGATGCCCTGGACACAAGTGTATGTGCGATACATAAATGTCAACCTACAAAAAATTAAAGCATAATGATTTTGAATATCTAGAGATAAAATAAGACGGAAAAAACATGTGAGCTCACCAAAAGTTGTTGTACCAACTTAGTAAAATATGTTTATTATTATTATTATCTGAGGTAGATACACAGTTGAAATAAGTCTTCTGTGGAGTCATACAGACATAAACTCATAAAACTCAGTCAGCCTGTTTTTGCACGGTGAAAATAAAAAATATATATATCACTTTCTAAAAATGTTTTGATCTTAAAAAGTACATGATAACCCTGTATTTTTCCTAAATGAACACTACAACTCTCAAAATAAGTTTATCCTGGACAAGTAAAAATACTGAACACAGTACCCTTATATATAAAAAATCCTGAATTGTTCCTACCTTAACCTTTATGATTAACATTGCAAATTAAACACTGACACGTTAGAAGAACAACATGAAGATGAAATCGTTCCCAGACTACACGTCCGAGGTGCACCATAGGTGTGAAGGCCTACCCTGTAACCGTGTAACAGTGCAAACGGTGACCCATTTTGACATGGCTGGCCTATTCTTCATAAAACAATTCTCAAACGTACATCTAAATTAGCGTATACATTATAATAGCACTGTGAAACTAATCAATTTGCCAAAGAGGCTCCCTGCATGTGAAATGTCCACTTAGAGATCGGTAAACATTCTAAAAGTGCATTGCCAACATAGGCATCCACGTAGGAAGTCCTGAATTATTTTATTAGAAATTCTGCATTGGAGAATCAGGTTTACCTCATAAAATGATCTAATATCTTCTCATGTCCTTGCTGTAGGAACCACAGCTCAACTTTATAAAACAAACAAGTCCCATTATTGCATTACAGAAACTGTCTGCTTGGGCACATTTTGAAATGCTTCTTGAATGTGATTTTAAATAAAAAAAATTAATCGATTTAGTGCCTTTATTTGCAATTGTTTCATTCGTCAAGTCTCGGGGCTTGGGGACGTTCCTGGGGATGTTGATGTGGAATGATCCGAATTCTCCTCAGAGTCTTTAGACGTGGTGGAGGACGCAGGGGCAAGTCCTTCTTTTTCACGCTTCTTCTGTTTCATTCGGCGGTTCTGGAACCATATCTTCACTTGAGTTTCGTTCAGTTCCAGCGTAGCAGCAATTTCTACTCGCCGTGCTCGTGTAAGATATTTGCTGAAGTGAAACTCCTTTTCGAGCTCCGTAAGCTGTTTAGTGGTGAAGTTTGTACGGATTGTGTTTTGTGGACCCAGGCCGAACTCGGCTAATTTTGCTGTGGGAAAGAAATAGAAAAGAGTTATAACAGGTAAACAACATAAGCTAATTTACATTAGCATTTAGGCTGTAAGTAACAACCAAAAAAAAAAAAAGTACTGTGGATATCTAAAAGATTAACATGCGTGCACACACATACACATACGCGGGGTCGTTTGGGTAGCTGTAAAGAGGCGACATTTTAACTGACGTAAATTATTCGTGCTGACAAAGTCTCGATAACATCTCTATGGTTTCCATGTTTACTTATGTTATTCACAGCAGTGCACATCCTTGCACTTGATATATGTAATTCAGTATTCCCCTAAGATTCTTTTATGACTACCCTATTTGTACAGTAAGTCAAAATGGTGATCCCTATACTTTAGAGGTGGTGTTTTAAATCGTTGTCAGCCAGCCTTGGATGAGAAAGAAAGTCTAAGAATACAATGGAGGCCAACATAAACGAATGTAGCACAGCGTGAGCAGGGACAAGCTAAAGATAACAAAGTTGGGACGTTTCCTATGGCGTAAGAAATCATGTCTGTTCGGTGCATTAGCGGGTTGACGGCCAGAAAACGTAGGGGAGGCAAACAGCTTCCCACAAATAGCGTCTGGTTTGAGATAGCGCTCCGACCCGGAGTGGACCATATATGGATCAAAGATACGAAAAGAAAAAAAAGCTTTCTCTTTTCCACTTTGATGAGCCTGCCCCTCCTAAGCTGGTGCAATGTCAGCAAATTCAAGATATTAACAATGTGCAATATGGCTTTGCATGACGAAGAGTTCTAAGTGAACTAGGCATTAATTCGTTTGCAGCGATTGCAATCTCTGTTATCATAAGGGAACAAATGAAAGTTAACCCTACCGGTTTTAGGAGGGTTCCTTTTGACTTTCATCCAGTCAAAGGTCTTCCCCGGGATCTGGTCAGAGCCAGTTTCCTTCTCCTGGCAGGATGAAAGGTCGGCGTATGTGCCCTGACTGTAGAGTCGCTGGTGGTCCTGGCCCTCGCAACCGTGATGTTGATATGGCGCCGCAGGAACTGCACTTTGCGCTCCGCCGTATGCACCAGCCAAGGAACCATAGTTAGGCCCTACATTTGGCGCACCGAAGCCAGCAGATTGATAATACATTCCGTCCTGATCATGGTTCATAAAATACTGGTGATGAGCATAGTCCGGGTTGGCAGTAGCCTGCGCTCCATAGCCTGTGGTTCCGGTGCCACCGTAAGAAAGGCCCATGCCACTGTGATGAGTCTGGTGCTGGTGATGCGCATAGCCTCCGCTCTGGTGCTGATGTTGTGCCGTCGCTGGCGATGCACTCCCACCTACGTAAAGTCGTCCATCACCGTTATAGCTGTCACTTGCTTGACCGGACTGGATGGGCCCCGAGAAAGCCTGATCCAAATGATGGTATCCAGACTTTGGCGAGTACGTGTTCGTTCCCCGGTTACAAATTGTGTACTCCAAAAAAGAGTTCATTCTGGAATTGTCCATGCGCGGTTGATGTCAAAGGGGAAAGCTGTAAATTTGCGATTGCCAATCCTGCAACCTCGCAGCAGTATGTCATGGAGAAAGGGAAAATGCTTACCTCCAGAGTATTTGCCCGTTCTTCCCTATAACACATCTTTACCTCAGCTGCTGGTCACGTGAGTCGTTCACGGCGCCAATGGTGAGGGGACCTCCAGAAGTTTGTCAGCGCACGGCGACCATCCATCACGCGCTTGACATTTGCATGACAAAGCCACTTCAATCAAACTGGCCCATCAATCTGATAACAGCACGAATATGTCAAACCCTGCATGAAAGGCTCTCCCGAAAGAGAGAAAAAGAAATGAAGAAGGGGAGTTACAAATGTTCTTTTGAGCTTTTTAACCCTTCTTCTTCCGTCTTTTCGTTTAGGTCTCCTTACCAAAGTACAGATGTAATATTACTTATGATAGGTTACGAGTTTAAGGTGTTAATTTTACTGAATTATTTGTAAGCTAAAGAACAGTGTCTTGCGTAATGCCATTCTTTTCCCCTTGTCTGCACATACGGTTAATACATAGTTCAGTATCTGTATTCTGGTTTCAAATTCGTTTAACACTTGAATTGGAAGTGACGCCATCGTTTCAGAACCGTTCTGAGTCCTATTTGGACCATTTAATCGAATCAGTGGACTGATCTGTTACCAAAACTAGGTTAGGCCGACAGCAAGCCTTCTGTTGAATCCGGACCCAACAGGAAAGGAACGTCAACGGGCTTGTCCCACGTAGAGTAACCATAACTATGAGTTCATTTTTACAAGATTCAAGAATGAGGATGATGTCTGGTGAATTATCTGAAAGCCCTTTATTTAGCTGACAAATAGTGAAACGACTGACTACTGCACGTTTTCAGCAGATAAATCAAACCGATATATCTCTTAGTCTTTCACACTTCGGCGCGTTCATCCACATTTCGGATTACCTGACATGCGTTGGCGGAAGACACGGAAAAAAACTATAGAGCTGCAGCTAATTATTAATGGGGATGACAATAGCCTAGCAAATCTTGCTGTTCATAAAACGGCCCACGCGCAAAGAAGGGGGCAGAAGGATCTCGAATATATTTGTTCATTGGTACATGGAAAGACAAGAGCAAGTAACAATATGACGCCCACAGTAATTTGTTACTTGTCAGGATGTTTACTGTCGTCTCGCATCTCTAGAGAAGGGATGGTCGCGCGGGCAAAAGTTCAGAGCTTGTTAGCCAATCTATTTGAACTGGTGCTATTTTCTTTCTCTCGAGTGTTTAACGGTTTTAACCACCTCCCCTCGCATTTACCCGTCGCCCACAAGCATGTCAGTGTGCATTCGTACAGCAGTAAATAACGAAGGCTATCTCACTAAATCCTTACTGTTACTTTTCTGCCTCTGTACGCTTGTTGTTATCCAGGACAATAATAAATTAATCATATATAAACTATAAAAAGCAATTAAAAACGAACCACCATTGTTATGGAATATATTATGAAACACATTGCATTACAGACTTCTATCTTTACTTCTATCAGCCTTCTATCAAACTATCTTTTGGCCAAAAATATGAAATGTTTTCATTGACTGCTGGCTGTCACCCGGTTTTTCAGCTAGACAAGTTTAAAGTGCTCGATTCCGATCAGTGAAAAGACCCACTGAAGCAACCGGCCATTAACCGACGAGGTTTTCTCTAACCGTGAAAAAGCAACCAAAAAGTATAACTTAAAATAAATAAATCTAAATACAGGGCTGAATACAGGATTTATTTTAAAAAATGGTGGGATTTCTTTACATCAACATATTGACAGTGAACTGAATGAGTGTGGCGGTTTTTAAAAATAGCATTACGATTTTTTCAATGGTTAAGAACCATATTACATAAAAGTTAAGATCCTGTTATATGAGCCATAGCCTGTATATATACAGCCTATATAGTTCTGTGACGCTAACAGGTCTGACTGTTTTCTAATACCGTGTAACGTTGTGTGATTGGATTGCAGAATAGCTTACATTTCATGGGGTAATTAAAAGTAGGATTAAGACTTAACGAGTATGTAATCTTCACTAACGAAAATTCTTTTGGTAGGCCTATGCCATCTGGACAAATCAGGAATAGCCAGGCAGTGACATAGCTATTTGTAGCTAGCATGATGTTACCATTTCTATCCACCTAGTGGTGTAAATTAAACGGTACAACAGCGTCTCAGCAAAGCGCGTGCACACACGGGGCGCGTACTCTTGCGGCTTCTTTCCACATTTGACTGCTAGCTTTAGTTAGCCTTGTGCTATAGAGGACTTAAAGCTATAATTTATCTATAGTTCATTTTACCTGATTGGCTTAATATTTGCATCACAACGTTTTTCTGGCATTCTCTGTCAGGCCATATCGAAGAACATCCAATTCGCTGTTAGAAGCAACGTGATCGATGTTATAAACGCTTACTGCCTATAGGCATTAGAGCAAAAATGTTCCAAAGACATATTTTGTCAGTCATCCTTACCCAAGATTCCCTCACAAGCTTGAACATGTACAATAGTGTAGTTTTCACTTTTTCTTTTATGCCCTAAGGAGAACTGTGTAGTGTCCAACGTGGCGAGAGATGAAGTTTGTCAGGGCAGATTTAGATTTTTCATTTGTATATTGTTTTCCTTTGTCAGAAGACAAGAATGAATATGGCATGAAAAGTACAATGCACTGTGAATATGGCATAACAAATACGCATTTTAATGCGCTTTGTTTGAGAACTGTCCAAGTAAGAGTCCCAAAACTACAGGAATCCAAATCCATGGATGAAAAAAGACATTTATTTAAAACTAATATAAAAAAGCTTCATAAAAAAGCCCATGGGAGGAGTTTCTGCAACTGGTTTAATGCTGTTATTGTCTTATAGTGTGCATGCCAAGCTGGAATTTGGTAAGACCCAGAATATAACACACTCTGTCAGACTGCAGCATGTCCTGTTGTGTTTTTGATAGAGCAGAAATGGTTGAAACAGCAGTGGCATTGGCTCTGCGCCTGTTAACAAAAACCCTGGTGAACAAAAACCTAATGTGGATACATGCTTGCACTGTAGGAGAGTTTATCAAACAAGTTCTATGTCATGTGAGAGTTTGAATGTGCAAAATCACACTTTTTTTCATCTAGATCAGTGCAGCCTTGATACATGAAGCCACATCCCAATGTGAACAGAACTATCACAAACGTCCTTGTCCATAAACTGTAAATATCAGCTTTACATCAGATCAAATATGGGAAAACCAGACAAGACGTCAAGTACACTTAAAATGTGCATATTACATAATATATTTCCTTATTATTTAACAAGAACATTTTTATCCCCAGAAACATTCTGAAGGAACTAGTTGACAAGACACATGATGGAACTCATAATGGAATCACTTCATGGTTAGCTCTTGAATACACTCACATGGTTTATTTATTCTAGCACAACAGTCAAGACTGTCTAGGGAGAAGACAGACAGATGTGTGTGTGTGAGGGGGGGTGTTCAGCTCACAGCATGTGGGCAAGTGTTTGGCAGTGTCCAGTTTGTTTCAGGTTAATGACAACCTAGCATTGAATCCTTATTTCTATTTTCCTCTCTCTTTCTCTCTTTCAACTGCCAATCATGGACCCAGTGACAACACTTCTCAGGAACATAATACAGACATTTCTAGAACAGCATAACACATTCCCCTGTCCATTTGAAGTAGATTCCATATGACTTGTATGTTGACTGTAATGTCTCAGCTTGCTGTGGAGTGCTTCCCTTTCACTGGAAGCTTTGCACCAAAGCCTATGGCAATGGTAATATTTGCCCCAATCATTGTAAATACAGATGTTTTAAAATGCACACCAAATGCATTGTGAGTGCCACTGTAAGTACCAAGTAAACTGAATGCATGTTTTACAATGTTAGACTTACTAATATTAAGCTAATTCCCACTGAGTGTACATATGACATTCACATTTATTTTGTACTTGCAATTCAAATTCACATTTGCCATACGCCAGAACCTTTGATAATACTACCAACAAATCAAACCTCTTTGCAATTTGTTACATCTTCCAGTGATCACTACATATGCTGGAAACTGAACAGTCTTGTCTTCACCTCAACTATTCACCTGTACAGGTTGCTATACCTGCCAGTCACTTGTATGCAAATGAGATGCAAACACTGTGCAAAGGTGTTGTCGTTTCAGGTGGCTGAGCAGCGAAGTGGTGGCAGGCCATGCGTGACTGAACCTGGAGTGCTTTAGCCAGATATGGACACCCACATTTTCATACACGCAAAGATTTCTCAGTCATGCGGAAACACCATTGGAACCAGAGCACTTCCTGTGTAGGCTCCTCATATTCTGAAAAACTCCCTTGCCAGTTTCTTAGTCTGGGTTTCTCGTGTCCTCAGTGCCACTATCACAGAAGGTACAGATTGATTCTCAGATAATTCTCAACCATGGCGTAGTGCACTCAGGCAAAAATGCTTTCTTATATGGAGCTCTCTCTCTTCCACCGCTCTGCGCTTTTGTCTAGACTTGCTGCTCAGGCAGAGTAGCGCTGAGTTGACGCCCCTTTTTTCTTTAAAGGATGAGCTTGCAAAAACTGTGGCAAAGGACAAATTCCCCTATCACAGGCATCTGTGTTCTTATTTACCCACTGCCATGTTATGGTGGTTTTATTGTAGTAGGTTAGGTTGCTGCAGCCGAAAGTAAATATTTTATCTGATAAATCTCAGTTTGTTTTGACTGGGCAGATTATGTACTCAGAACCCTCATTTCCACTTTGTTTGTGGTTTTGCATTAAATATCTAATTTGCTTAAGCTTAAGCTGCACTCCAAAGTTGTGTTGGCTTTACCAATGCTGTTTGGTGCCCAGTGATGGAAGTTGATCTCTTCACTTGGTGATTAATATGAACATGAGTCCATTTACTTGCTACCCCACCACATTCCTGACACATTTTAACTTTATAAATAAACATATATGATGCTTTAGGTTCATTTTGGGACTAACACTCCTAACATGCATCAAATAAGATCTCTCTGGTTAAATATGGGAGTATGTCTCCCATGGGCCCACCACCGGTGGGAGAGGTAGTACTAGGGGTTCGGTGCATTGTGGTTTGGGCGGTGGCCGAAGGCGGGGGCCTTGGCGTACCGACCCTCGGTTACTGAAGCTGGCTCTTGGGACATGGAACGTAACCTCTCTGGGTGGGAAGGAGCCTGAGCTGGTGTGTGAGGCTGAGAGATACCAACTAGATATAGTTGGGCTCACCTCCACACACAGTCTGGGTTCTGGAACCAATCCTCTCGAGAGAGGCTGGACTTTATTCTTTTCTGGAGTTGCCCAGGGTGAAAGGCGGAGGGCTGGAGTGGGCTTACTCATAGCTCCCCGGCTCGCTGCCTGTGTGTTGGGGTTTTCCCCAGTGGATAAGAGGGTTGCTTCCCTGCGCCTTAGGGTCGGGGAAAGGGCTCTGACTGTTGTTTGTGCTTATGCACCGAATGGCAGTTCGGAGTACCCGGCCTTCTTGGAGTCCTTGGAGGGGGGTACTGGAAGGTGCCCCTTCTGGGGATTCCATTGTTCTGCTGGGGGACTTCAATGCTCACGTGGGCAATGACAGTGGGACCTGGAAGGGCGTGATTGGGAGGAACGGCCTCTCCGATCTGAACCCGAGTGGTGTTCTGTTGTTGGACTTCTGTGCTCGTCACAGTTTGTCAATAACGAACACCATGTTTGAGCACAGAGGTGTCCATAAGTGCACATGGCACCAGGACACCTTAGGTCGCAGTTCGATGATCGATTTTGTAATCGTATCGTCGAACTTGCGACCGTGTGTCTTGGACACTCGGGTAAAGAGAGGAGCTGAGCTGTCAACCGATCACCACCTAGTGGTGAGTTGGATCAGATGGCGGGCGAGGATGCCAGACAGACCTGGCAGACCCAAACGTATTGTGAGGGTTTGCTGGGAACGTCTGGCAGAGGAACCTGTCAGAAAGGTCTTTAACTCCCACATCCGACAAAGCTTTGACCGCATCCCGAGGGAGGCCGGAAACATTGAGTCTGAGTGGGCTTGGTTCCGTGCTTCTATTGTCAATGCGGCAGATCGGAGCTGTGGCCGCAAGGTTGTCGGTGCCTGTCGTGGCGGCAATCCCAGAACCCGGTGGTGGACACCTCGGGTAAGGGAGGCCGTCATGCTGAAGAAAGAGTCCTATCGGGCCTGGTTGGCCCGTGGGACTTTGGAGGCAGCAGACAGGTACAGGGGGGCCAAGCGGATCGCGGCTTTGACTGTCGCAGAGGCAAAAAACTCGGGTGTGGGAAGAGTTTGGTGAGACCATGGAAAGCGACTTTCGATCGGCTCCGAGGAGGTTCTGGCAAACCGTCAGGCAACTCAGGAGGGGAAAGCGTTTCCCGACCAACACTGTATACAGTGAGGCTGGGGATCTGCTGACCTCGACTGGGGATGTCATTAGGCGGTGGAAGGAATACTTCGAGGATCTTCTCAATCCCACCACCACGTCTTCCATAGAGGAAGCAGAACCAGAGGACTCGGGCGGGGTTTGCCCATCACTAGGGCTGAGGTGACCAGGGTAGTTGTGAAACTCCTTGGAGCCAAGGCTCCGGGGTGGATGAGATCCGTCCTGAGTTCCTTAAGGCTCTGGATGTTGTGGGACTGTCTTGGTTGACACGTCTTTGCAACATCGCGTGTACATCGGGGGCAGTGCCTCTGGATTGGCAAACCGGGGTGGTGGTTCCCCTTTTTAAGAAAGGGGACCGAGAGTGTGCTCAAACTATCGGGGATCACACTTCTCAGCCTCCCGGTAAGGTCTATGCAGGGGTTCTGGAGAAGAGAGTCCGTTCGATAGTCGAATCTCAGTTACAAGAGGAACAATGTGGATTCCGTCCTGGTCGTGGAACACTGGACCAACTTTTCACCCTTGCGAGGGTCCTAGAGGGTGCATGGGAGTTTGCTCAACCAGTCCACATGTGCTTTGTGGATTTGGAAAAGGCATTCGACCGTGTCCCTCGGGGATTCCTCTGGGGGTGCTCCGGGAGTAGGGGTACGGGGCCCGTTGCTACGGGCTACCCAGTCCCTGTACAAACGGAGCAGGAGTTTGGTTCGCATGGCCGGCAGTAAGTCAGACTGGTTTCCGGTGGGAGTTGGACTCCGCCAAGGCTGCCCTTTGTCACCGGTTCTGTTCATAACTTTTATGGACAGAATTTCTCGGCGTAGCCAAGTGGCGGAGGGGTTCGGTTTGGTGGCCTCAGGATTCCACGCCTTCTCTTTGCAGATGATGTGGTCCTGTTGGCATCATCGGGCCGAGACCTACAGCTCTCGCTGGATCAGTTTGCAGCCGAGTGCGAGACGGCTGGGATGAGAGTCAGCACCTCTAAAACTGAGACCATGGTACTCAGTCGGACAAGGGTGGAGTGCCCTCTCTGGGTCGGGAGTGAGTCCTTGCCTCAAGTGGAGGAGTTTAAGTATCTCGGGTTCTTGTTCACGAGTGAGGGAAGGATGGAACGAGAGATTGACAGGCGGATCGGTGCTGCGGCTGCAGTATTGCGGTCGCTGTACCGGACCGTTGTGGTGAAGAGAGAGCTGAGCCAAAAGGCAAAGCTCTCAATTTACTGGTCAATCTACGTTCCGACTCTTACCTATGGTCACGAGCTTTGGGTAGTGACCGAAAGAATGAGATCGCGAATACAAGCGGCCGAAATGAGTTTTCTTCGCAGGGTGTCTGGGCTCTCCCTTAGAGATAAGGTACGGAGCACAGTCATCCGGGAGGGGCTCGGAGTAGAGTCGCTGCTCCTCCACGTAGAGAGGAGCCAGTTGAGGTGGTTTGGCCATCTGGTTCGGATGCCACCTGGGCGGCTGCCTAGGGAGGCGCTCTGGGCATGTCCAACTGGGAGGAGGCCCGGGGAAGACCCAGGACACGCTGGAGAGATTATATCTCTCGGCTGTCCTGGGAACGCATTTGGTATCTCCCAGAAGAGCTGGAAGAGGTGGCTGGGGAGAGGGAAACCTGGGCCTCTTTGCTTAGGCTACTGCCCCCGCGACCCGGACCCGGATAAGCGGAAGACAATGGATGGATGGATGGATGGTTAAATATGTAATTGTGTTATATAGAAAATATATATAAATGATATAATTTATATTTATATATAAATTATTTAAAATACATAGAAATTGTTTTAAAATTGATGTTAAAACTGATAACAGCAAACATAGCAAGAATGGCTCTTAGTTTACATGCATACAAAATATATTGACCTCAAAATGTTGTACAAAGTATACTTATATTCTTTAAATGTGTAGATCGAAGGCAATTTACTGCAAGCTATATTTCATTGGGAAAGTATCCTACTGGACTTTGATATTTAGCTCATGGAGTCTCCTCATTGACCCTGTTCCTAGCTTTCAGCAGGTCACATGATATACTGTACGGCATTCATTACCACTTTACCGTATATGGGGGCAGTCTTACAGGAAAGTGGAATGCGATAGGCCCTTTCTGAGTAGATGATCTTCTGTTCTGCTTTTTAGCAGACTGACAATTGCATTAAGCTTTGAATAGTGTTTTCCCTTCAAAGCAAAGGATGCATGCATACATTAACTCATAGATCCATGATTTCTGCTATGGGTAAATGGACAACATGTAAAATATATACTGATAATTAAAGATAATTAAAATATTTACCTAACTGGCAAAGATTTGAAGGTCTTAGCTATTGTGATTATAGAAGGCATTATAGAAAGTGTTGACTGTGAAGGCTTGAATAAAATGGATTGGTTAGAACAACAGGTCATGTAGCATCAGTTCAGAATAGAAAGTATTGCAATATGATTGGTCAGAGGGAACTCCAGTGGCCAGGATACAGCACAGAGATCCAGCACGAGCTCAAATTGATGTTACAGTCACCTTTGATATCACCTCTGTGAGACACTTATGGTTAGAGGGTAAATTCCAGGTGATGGCAGAATCTTTAACCTGGTCTTTATACAGTTTAGTTTCCAGCTGCTTTCACCTGTACTGCCATTTCTCACATGATGGTTCATACTGTGACTCAGATAGACTTACATACGTGTCCCTTCACATTTTCGTTAATGACATAAAATAAGCACAAATTCGAATGAACCACTGGATTCTAATGGCCCACTGAATTCTAAAGAACCACTGAATTCGAATGAACCTCTTCCAAGAGATATCCAAGCATTTGCCCTCACTATATAAGCTGCAGCATTAATTAAATGGCAACTATATGGCTTCAAAAATGGCTGCAAGATACAAATTCTGCTATAGACAGCAAAGACTAACTTGGGTAATAGATGTGGTTGGCTTGCCTGTGTCATTGCCTACATGTCTGGACCTATGCAGATACAGTGACCAGGGCCTCCCATTGGTGTATCCCATCTGATTTCCCATCCACTTCCATTTGACTAAATGGTGCACCTTGCTTCATTTCTCTTGTACACATTGTCAATCCCTCACAAGACTAGTCTAAATTAGCAATGTAGGAAGTAGCAGGCATTGTGTTACGTAACTTAGTTTTGAGGATAACACAGTTTTATTGGTTTTGTATTTTATTCACTTACCTAATCTGTAGGGGTCAACATTTCTTTGTCACCACATTTGTGATTATTAACAACATGCAGTAAAATTAATCAATTCACTAATCTAATTCACTAACTAAATCTAATATTACCTAACACTGCCACAATAAAAGTCGTTATCGAACAACAATCCAGATGTGTTAAACTCTAATAGCATTATCAGTATGTACCTAACAGAAACATTCTTTCCAAAACCAATCAAAATACTTATTTAAGCTTTCAGTTGGTTTTAATATTTATTTTGCATTTGTGGCTATTAATGGACTCTAGCTCCAGGAGAATCCAGGGTACAAAGCACCTTGTCAGGGCCTGAGAGTGCAGCTTACTGCATGGGCAGCCATTATGGTTCAGCCAGCATGCCAACTCTTCTGTTACGTGGGAACACCGTGACATCTATGATTATCCATAACCAATAACTGTCTAAGTGACCATCCTTGGTACTTTAGGTCAATCTAACGCTCAGAAACCTTCTAGTAAAATACACTTGGAAAAAAACACCCATCTTGCACCTAGAGCCCTTCCTCTATTTATTATGTCCACCTCTCTTTTAGATGTATTTTATAAGTGTGCAGTTACTGACTTGAGCCCATATATTACCGCGTAGTGTCAGCCGTCCCTTCCACTCTGTTAATCACTGGTCAGGTTCTGGCCTCAGGACCACTGCTGTCCAGTTACTTTCTGTACTGGCTGAGCGTTCGTAGCACAGCAGTGACACTGACATGATTGTGGGTGTTTTGCTGGTCCGAGTGTGTCAGACACAACATCGTTCTTACATGTGTCAGTGTCACTACTGCACCGAGAGTGGTCAGCCAACACAAAATGTCCACTTAACAACTCATGGTCAAAAAGTTACCATTGGTGACTAATTGAGGAATGGCTAAAACAGTCTGTGCCTAGCCAAAGAGGAGCTATACTCTCTAAAGGTACATCTACAAAGTGTGCATCTAGAGACACCCACGGTACTGAAAAGTAAGTATTTGTAATGAAGTGGGTAGTGAGAGTACATAGATTAAAATATGTTCTTAAATAAAACATGTTGTTTAACCTTCTTTTACAAAAGCTTAGTGCTGACTTTGTTAGCTATAGTTTCTATTACATGTAAAATTCTGGATCACATTTCTGTGCCATATTGATATAATGTTTAATACTTTTTTTATGTTGTTCTTTTTCAAAGCAGTTAACTGAATAGGTCTGTGCCTTAATTCATTTATTTAGGACTGTGCCTACTATTTCAGGCTCAGTCATTACACAGGATGCACTTTAGTGAATAGTAACATTTTCTCACATGATGAAATCCCCATCCCACTGAATGGCTGCTTATTTTAGACAGCACCTTCCCAGAAGAGGAAGCAAAAACAGAAAGTAAATAAACTGTCCTCTTATTATGGCCAAGCGAGACTGACTAGGCATTCCACTGATAGACCTGGAGGAGTTGGCAGTATACCAAGAAGAGCTCAGGAGAGATAGAAATCAGCGTGGGCACCACACCTCAGATTACTGCGTTACAGGAGGAAATGTGCCCTGTAGACATTTAAATATTCACCAGACATGAAGGACTCAGTGCAAGCTGGAAATTGTTGATCTTGTTTTGAGATGACAATGTGTGAAGACTTGTGTCTTCCTCATCTCAAGTCTACAAAAGTAGATATGCAGTTGATGTTTGGACTGAAAGAGAATGAGCCATCCTAATGGGGGGGGGGGGGGTATCAGCTAGGAGCTGCACCCAGACACGGGACAGGGGAGGGGCAGCTGGCACAATCAGGCTAGAGTCAGAATGGCTGAATTTTGAAAAAAAACAAACACAAAACATTTTAATTGATCTGTCTATCTGGCTGTCTGTTTGTCTATCTGGTTCTCTGTCTGCACAGATGTCTTTCTTTCAGCCCATGATGTTCTGTTGTAGGTAGGTAAATGTGATCATCAGTCTCCTCCCCTCACCTTTACACAACTGTATCATCTGAAACGTCACAGGAGATCGAAGTTATTCGCCCTCGTTATTTCCTCACTGTCCAAGTGATTCATATCTGTCAGCAAACTGTTCCTGCATGTGTTTGCGCCTGCATTTGTTTCTAATTGTCTGGGCAGGCAGAGATATGAGATCAATGAATTGTCTGACTTCCATACTGAGCTTTGGTTTGATAGCTGAGGGTTGATTGTGGGATGACCAAACAGCTGGTATCCTGAGCTCAAAGCTTCTCCACTGACACAGACATGCATAACATACAAACATACACTCACACAAATACAACTACATGTAAATGTACCACCTTGCAGACCATTTTTTCAATGCTGTTGTAGTGTTTTTGTTGATGATCTTGTTACTGCATTCATTTTTGATGAGTCTACAGCCTACATGTGAGGTTGAAATATACTGCATTGACTGTGACTATTTTATAAAGGGGTGTTATCACCTCAAAAAGAATCATTATAAATGTTCGTTTGCGTTGAAATGTTCATTTAAAATTACATATAAAACAATGTACCGACCAATTAATCGGTCCTCGTTCTCAGCTTCAAGCAAAACCTTCGATAATGGCCGCCGCTTTATTGTTCTTATCGTTCATTGTGTTTCCAGCGCCATTTTGGGCTACATCGCAGCAAATGCGACCATAAGCGCCTAGCTCAGCAAGACTGGACGTTACACAAAGGACATGGTTTTCCAAATCCTATAATGTATAATAATAATAATAATAATAATAATAATAATAATAATAATAATAATAATAATAATAATATCATCATACCAATAGGGGCTTATATCCAAAGCTTATCGTTAATGTATTTAAAACATTTTAAACACCGCATAGTAAGGCAAATTGCTGCATTACATGTATTCGGGATATATATATATATATATACTCGGATATTTGGATTTAAACGGTTGCAATTATACACTTATTTTAATTATGTTAGAGGAAACAAGGTTTTCACTTCTATTTTTTTCTATGTCACTTATATTTTTTATATTTCTGTGTTATTTATTTAAGCTAAAGGTATTTGCAAACAAGCCTAGATTATTATTGTTATTTCTGTCGCACTTCTCCTGTATTATTAATTAGCGTTATTGTTAACAGTGATACGACATGTGCTACACAATCATACATATGGTTATGCATTCTTTAGACACTAAATAATACATTATTGCCTGACAAATGTGATTTTTTTAAATGATCCATAGAAATAACATCAAAACGTTTTAATGCATTAAATATGAAAGCGAGAAGACTCTAGAAAACACATTCTAGAATTGCCTGTTTGATAATTACTCGCAGTGTGACCCCTGTAAATCACTGACACTTATTCCGGCTTATAAATGTTTTATTTTCAACTATGAAAATAATGTACAATAAATAATTTCAAATTTACTATTAAAGAATCTCAATAAATAAACTAGTTCTAAAATTCATCATCAGGGGCAATGCCCGTCTCCGGAGAATTTCTAAAAGCAGTTCATCTAACCTTATGTCTGATACATTTCCTGAGAATTCAACGATTGAGTTTCATTGAAAAAGTCCCCGCACATTTATCTGCAAGTCAGCACGAACTTAAATCCAGATAAACAAAAGGCAATAAAATACCTGAAACTCGACAGGGGCAATCCCGGTGTGGATTCGCTAGAACAGAACATCGTAATACTGTCAAAGTAATTAATTATGTGTCCGCTACGGCTTCGTCTCACAACTATGTCTGAAAATAACCCAGGAGGTTTTTTGTCTTTTCTTTCAGGAATGTTGTAGTCGAAAGCATTCGTAATACTGTGATGGGATGCACTTCGATTGTTCTTTATAATTTACAGTCAATCAAAACTGTAAATGTTGTAAATCTATGGTACAAAGAGTACTCGTAAACAAGTCAAAATCCTCTTCAGAGAAGTCTACGGGACTATCCAGTGAGCTCTGTAGACTTGGTGATAAAGCGTCCGAAATGTGTAGGCAGGAGTCTGTCGAAAAGAAATTCAGATCGGCAAGCGAAGAGGAATCCTGCGGCTCCGTGAACGAATGGTCCGGCCCAGCTGCGCGGCCCTCGCTCATTGTGGAAGGGTTATCTGTGGTGGGCGTTGGGTACGGGGGAGAGTGAACCGCTGTGTCAGGAACAGATGCCGAGTTCGCCTGGACTGCCTGACCTTCCTCGGGCGTGGGTTGGTTATTGTCAGCACTGTTCGTATAGCAGGCAGCCGAGGGGCACGTCTCACTCTCCGAAGCCGCTGCCGAACCTGAGCTGGAACCAGGACCAGACGACTCCAGCGCTTGATTCGAGTATGGCGAGGAAGCATCTGCACCTTCAAGTGGCTCGAAACCGCTAGATTCTCCCTCTTGTCCATCTCTATGGTGTGTAGTTTGTCGTTTGTGCTTCATACGCCTGTTCTGAAACCACACTTTGACTTGTCGCTCAGTTAGATCCAAAAGTGCTGCGATTTCTACTCTCCTGGGTCGGCAGAGGTATTTGTTGAAGTGGAACTCCTTTTCTAACTCAAGCAGCTGCGTGTTGGTATAAGCAGTCCTCAGTCGCCGTGAACCGCCGCTATTGTCCAGCCCGCCTTGCACCTCTGTAAAATCATGAGAGAAATTACCTTGTTAACCATAAAAATGCCGAAAATTCGTCCATCAAATACATTTAAAAAGTCTCAAAATGTGTTGGGTAATGTTTTGTTTTTAGCGTACAGAAAACATTGCAGAAATCCGTTCACAGTCAGTGGATCAGCGATGTATGTGCGTTATCCCAGCAAGCCCCCATATTTTGTTTTGTTGCACTGTATTCACATTACATGCTGACATCCAAAATGGCTACCCCAAGCCATGAGACATAGTTATGAATATATATCATTAAGACAGCGCTGACATCAAGTGCGATTAAATCGTTATTCTACAGCAAGATTTAGCCTCTGTATCAAAGCAAATACAACTTTATCAGTCTGAATACACATGCATTCGTATATTACTCCAAGAAATGGGGGAGGGGTAATTTTAGGCTATTTTACTCACATATTTTTCATTGTTAATTGATGAAAATGGCAACATACAATAATGTAATTTGGGGGTGTTATTGATTTATCAGTTGATAAAATATTACTAAGCATTGAATTTAGATAATTAATATTAAGCAGAAGCTGAACATTGTTCAAGCTAATAAACATGAGTCTATGCTGCCGGTAGGTGTAGCATGTACACTGAACAATGGTTCAGACAGAGACAGCTCTACATTGAAAAAATATGCAAAAATAATAATAATAAAAAATGTAAACATCACGAATAGCATTCCATATTTTTTTTCTGCATCGGTCAGAATGGACGTCAACCGAAGCGTTTCGTAAAGCATTAGTTTAGCATTGACACGAAGCAGCTTTGTCCTCAGACAGAGAGCGTGCGATCCAAAAAAGGAAAACCAAAGAAATACAGCCGTAATAGTGGCACTGACTCACTGACCTGTCGGGGACTCGAGACCCGCGGTGGCGTATCCGGAGGACGCTGGAGAGGGAGATGCGGCTGCTGTGGCCGCCGTTGCAGCTCCCGGCTTCGGGCACTTCTTCGACGATTTCTTTTCCTTCATCCATGGGAACTCGTGAGCCAGGGGGCCGCCGCCCGTCAGTGGAGCCGGGCCCTGTTGCTGGTGCTGCTGCTGCGTTGGCGGTGGTGCTTGCGTCCGGAGCTGGAGGCCATTGGAGGCGGTTCGCTTTTGGCTCCTCGGTCGCGCCTGGTTGCCTGTGCAAGGGCTCAGGCTGGGGATGGTGTGCTCGAAAGGAGGTGGAATTACTGTCGAGTCCTTGATTGATGAAGTTTGAAATGACTCCAGGACAGCGGGGAAAGACGTCAGGCACTCAGCAAGGGAAGGCTGGCTGTTGATGAACCCAATCTCCCTCTCAAATTCAAAATTCATCGCTTCGCCTAGGCAAGAAGGGCGGTTAGCGACACCAAAATGCGCAAAAATAACATCCAAATGGCGCGGTTTTATTTTGCGCTCCCACTATGGCTGCATTTGCGGGCTTTAATAATTGTGTATATTGGTGATATTACTAGCGTATGGGGACCAGGGTCTACTAAACTGAAGACTATGGGCGAAATTGCAGCCAATTCCTGGTCACATGACTACTGTCAGCCAATGGAAATACGGGGCCTTGTGGCAAAAGAAAGCATAATTTTTCTGAATTGATCAAATATTCACGAGGATCATATAATTCTGGTGTTAGCAGAGGGCTCGTATATTAAAAAAAATTAAAAAGTGCTCGGTTGCCAGGTGCTTGACCAGTGTCTTTCCGTGTGGGTGGTTAAGTAAGCTCTTGTTTAGACAATGGCCATCCGAATACAGAGCTGCTGGTGATGTAATCCTCAGGCCTTAAGTGACTGTTAAAAGCACATCCACAATATGGTCTTACTGCGTATTTTAGCGAGGGTCATTAATCTTAAAAGTTTTGACAAGAGTAACAGACAAGAAAGGTAGCTATGTATGGCCTATATATAAATTTTCCCATGTATTGTCTAAATAAATAGAGATGGGATAGATTTTAAGATTGTAAGTTCTATCTGTCGGACTGGGGACCTCATCATCACGCAGACCGCGAATGATGTTTGCATATAAAGTTTCTATTAATTTAATCTTCTGTGTGACTCCTGAAAATTGGGGACCTGCGTGCGCGTAAGTTTGCGGCTAAATTTTGTCTATAATAAATTATATGAAAAACGCATGCATATATTTTGGTGGTGTGCTGATAACAAGATTGGCATTATAATTTTCTAGTTGAATGTAAAATGCAGCTTCTCTGAATGTCTGTCTGAATTAGCAGTTTGTCCAAGTAGCATAGTTTTACAGCATAGATTACCGAAAGTTCACTGAGAGGTCGCTTTTATAATCCCTCTTCCTTTTGTTTTTGTTTGAAATAGATTTGAAATACGTTTATTTTGCAGAGTGGAAGAAGAAATAAATAATGCACGTTTACATTGTGACATAGAGAACAGCAATGTTTTTAAGAAAGAAAGTCCTGATATATGGGGTAGATATTTTTAGAATCCAAGTAGTAAAGTAGCCGCGATGATCAATCTTTTCGCCGGCAAAGCGCTTGACAGGAACCACCCTCAAGAATTCGCCTCTTCCCTCCACGATCACAACAAAGAAAGCCCTTTATTCCCACATGGTCTTGAGCATTCTTTCTCTAAATTAGTCTTTTTCACGCAAAGATTTATTTGTTTCCGATTTAATATGCCGCATAGAATTATCCAGGAAGATAGTCCAACAATGCAAAATAGATACATGGATGTCCAAGCTAAACATGTCTCGAGGTTCTAGCATTAGTTTCGCCATTTTCTACGATTGAAGAAGCAGACGAAAACATAAAATGTGTGTGGGTGTTTAGCTATTAAATGGGTATACAAAGAACGCTATGGGCAGTGGACATTCAAATAAGAGGAGGTCAATTCAAGAGGCCCACAACCAAAATGGAGTTTACTGCAGGTTACCGGGACACGGATGTATCTTTACAAATTTAATTTAACCAAGAAAGAGACGCTGTGTTACGAAAATTATTATATCAAGATTCACAACAAAGGGATTTTTTCAATCTCGCCGGACAGTATTTTTAAAGGTTACAAATTTATCTTGCCAGCGTAAATATCTATCTATCTATCTATCTATCTATCTATCTATCTATCTATCTATCTATCTATCTATCTATCTGTCTATCTATCTATCTATCTATCTATCTATCTATCTATCTATCTGTCTATCTATCTATCTGGTTCATTTTAGAAGGAAAGTCGTTTTGCTAATCTGCCTTCTGAACACACTGTTAGGCAAAACCGATGAAAAATATTTTCACTTATCTGCCATGAATATTTGTTTCATGTGTAGATTGTCAGTCGTTTTTGTTTTCTACCGTTATGAATGTTTCAGCTTATTTGTATTATTTATATCTACTTTAATTGCGAGTTTTAATCAAGTTATCCTGAATGCATCTGAAAATATTTACTTTGACGTACTCTCCTTTTTCTTTGCTACAGAAAATGATTGCAGTATAAGTTGTCAGAGCAGGCGATAGATGTACATAAACACCAATTATTTTGGTACACCTTTTTGTTCTTAAAGTGCATGAGTGATTATGTGTCAGGGTTGGTGAATCTAAAATTATCTTACTGTTGAGCACTACAATGCAATTGTAATTATGTTATCATGAAGACAAAGAGGTTGTATTTCACTCAAAAGAGTGATATTTAATACAAGATTTTTTTTCTGATTCAGTGTTAAAGCAAATCAATATTCAATAAAAAAATAGCAATTATGAATCATGTTTTTAATCCGAATGGTTTTTAGAACGTGTTAAAGTAGACTACTTTAACTTTACTTTATAATTAACCTGTTTCTTTCAAATTCAGAGACAAACCGAGAGTAAGGACTCGGTTGACCTCGTCTCACGTGACCACTGCGTTGCAAGCCCGGCCTCGAGGGCTCTTTGAGAAACCATGAGGACAGACATACCACGTGTGTGTGTCTGTGTGTGTATGTGTGTGAGAGAGAAAGAGAAAGAGAGAGAAGGGGTACACGAGCAAAAGAAATTCAATAGAGTAAAATACTAAGTATATGCAAGACTAGAATGGAAATGAATAACATAACATTTTATTAAAGAATTGTTCAACAGACAACTCTTATTAACAAGAAAATCAAAGAAGCTACAAAGAACAACTGATGTTTAAAAAAAAGTTTCGCTATACTGTCTAATTTCCAACTATAAACGAACGGTCTGATTCCGTTCACTCGCCCCCTGTACAGGTCGAATCAATGTTTATGTACAAGGGTAACATAAACCTACATATCTCTAAAATACAATAACTAAAATTAGTTACAATGACAAGAACACAATGTCTTCTTTTTATAACAGGTAAATACTAAAAAAGTACACTTTCTCGATATAAATACATGGGGGATAAATAATACAAAAAGAAAGTATTTAAACTGGCTATAACAAATAAATATATATTTATGAATGTTCATTTGAACACACATACCGAAAGACACTGATTGAAGGCCTTTCACTTCAAAATAAGATTTACTTTTTCCTTACCCATCAAAATGTAAACTCTAAGTGCAACAATGATGCCCAGACGAGAAAGCATTAGGCGTAAACCGAAACGTCTACACCACTGCCTGGTATCCTGGACATGCATTTTGTTCAATTATACCCTGTTTCCACGCGTTAAGTCAAGACATGAGAAAATGGGCCATTCGCATTAGTTTGGGCTAATGTAAGCAAACCCAAAGTAGAGAGAGAAAGAGAGGGAGAGAGACAGGGAGAGACAGAGGGAGAGAGAGAGGAGGGGGATCCCATTCTCTCGCTCTCTGGAGCAAAGAAGTTGTGGGAGGGTGAGGGAGGGACACAACAAGTAGGGGGGGGGGGGGGGGGGATGACCACGTATTGACTAAATGATCAAATCTTCTTTTCTTTACCCTGTATCAATATTATAACAATCATCTAATTTTAGTCAGTTAATGGGAGTAAGCTGCAGGTAGTGTAGTTTGAAAACAGATCTAAACTCATCAAAGAGTGTAGAGATCTACCTTATGTTACCAAAGACAGTGCGCATGTATGTTATGGGTGATGTGTTTTTTGTTTAGTTTTTTTTTGGGGGCGGAGGGGGGTAAATTTCTAAATTCAAACAATTGACAGCTTGGTGAGTCATTTAAAAGAGGTATGTGGAAGAAGGGAAGTGAACGAAAACAATCCAGTGGTTTCCTAACGTCGGTTTCAAGAGTTCACTACAACTCCACTCTCAAGCAGCTCCACATGAGGATGTGGTGGCACACTGAGGAAGCCTATGAACGGTAACGATGACGTAAACGAGTCACACAGGGTCTTATGATAAAACCTATTCCTTGGCATACACTAGCCACGTTTACCCAGTATTTATGAGTATCGTCCTTAAAGGGATTTTAGGGCTCTGGATACTGCACTGATTGAAAGATATCCAATAAACGAATGTGCTCACAGGCAAATGGAAGGACAACATCGACACCAACTGCAGTTCTAAACACGGCAAGAAACCACTGGATCATCTTCTCAACCCCATTGCATCGTCCCATGGGTTTGTGTTCATGTTTGTTTAATCTTTTGTTCCGTTTTTGTCCAAACCTGCTACAGATGAGTCAACTTGGGTGCTTCTTGGATTCTACCCTGAGAAGGATGGTGCGCCGACAGATCCGTGTATGTCGGATGTGTGTCGCACGGTCCATGGTGTTGGTTAGCCGACATCTGTGTGGCGTTGTTGTAGTCCATGTTGGCAGACTGGTGGTGCGGAAGGTGATTGAGGCCGTACATAGATGGCCCAGTAGCGGGCATGGCATCCACGTAGTTGCCTCCCACATACACGGGGCTGCCTTGCATGTTGGGCGTCCCATAGTTACCACTGTTACCCTGCAACCCGTGTGGATCATATTCTGGTGCTGTGTTACCATACTTCTGTTGCGAGGGGCAACCTTTCATGGTATTTTGATAGGCTGTTGACATGGCATACGCGTTTTGATGAGGCTTGTTGAACGACGGCGGAGACGGCGCGTCATAGCTGCCCATTGAATGCATGGAGTTCATAAAACCAGCGGAGGACTGCATCGGAAGGGGCGGGCTTCCGGTTGGGGAGGGCCCTCCCGAGGACGAACCCATACCTTTCGACTTCTGATCCTTCTTGTACTTCATGCGCCGGTTCTGAAACCAGATCTTGATCTGCCTTTCGCTAAGGTTGAGGAGGTTAGCCATCTCTACGCGCCGAGGCCGGCACAGGTACCGATTGAAATGGAATTCCTTCTCCAGCTCCACAAGCTGTGCACTCGTATACGCGGTGCGCGCCCTCTTGGAAGCTGCAGAACCCGGAGGGCTTTTCTCGCCGCCACTGCTCTCCGCTGGGGTGGGAATGAAATAAAACATAATTACTACATGCGGCAATTGAATGCATCGTTCCCCTTAATAAAGCCGGCCACAAAAAACGTACCCCCTGATATTGGTTGTCAACACTTCATAACTGGCATTTATTAAGAGATGCGCGCCCTAACGTTGACCGGGTATATGTAAATTGCATTACGACCAAAGCCCACGGCCAAGATCGTACTATGCAGTAAGCTAGAGCATATTTGATATCCACACGCTGATTGTCTTTGAATGGCTAGCTTCCCCTACTAAGATAAAAAAAAAAATCTATGCATATATTTGGAAACCAGTGGGTATAATTTTTTCGGCTTTAATCAGTAATGGCTATAACATATATATATATATGAATATACTTCTGTATTTATCTGTCTATTTGAATATTTAAATCTAAATCAAATAACTGAATATATAAAAAAGAAAATTCTATTTGCTATAGCAACACTCTCCCCCCCAGCCCCCCTACATCCCACGAAAAAAAAATTAATGATGAAATAATATAAATTAAATAAATAAAGGGGTGTATTGCTTTTAATTCTACTTCAAACCTATATGCAAGCCAACACCTGTCCCAGGACAACAGGGGGGCTGGGGAGTGAGCGGTGGCCATGACAGGACAGGGGGGCTGGGCACACACACCGTTAGCTGAGCTTGCGCTGGGGGAGCTGTTTTTTTGCTTGGTGTTCTGACGCGACTCTTTCATCCAGGGGAAGATCTGCTTGGTGATGGTGGGGTTCGGGGCAACCGTGGACGACTTTGACGAGGATTTGGTGGTACCTCCGGTGCCGGTCCCTACGCTGCTGCTACCCCCTGGTTGCTGGGCCGCGCTAGACCCGGTTGGGTTGACTGGGTTTTGAGGAGGGGAGACTTGGGAAGGTGGGTGGTGTTCAGAAGGCAGACTGGGTCGCATACAGCTGCCATTCAGCTCTTTTGTCTTGGCGTGCTGTGGCTGGGCGGGCGTGCTGGACCCCAGCGCCTGCAAGGAGCAGGCAGACCTCTGGTACTCGCTCTCCAGGTGCGCCGAGCTCTGGAAGGCCGCTGGCTGAGCCTCATAGCCGAAGCCATTGGCCCCCTGATACGAATAACCTCCGAATAGCGTTGAGTTGTCGTAGTAGGTCGTTTTCTGCATTTCCAAAAGTCGCGTTACTGGCTACCAGGGTCCTGACGACCTTCTGGAAGAACATTGGCACCAGATGTCACGTGACGGTCTTTTTCCAACGGCCTCTTGGAAGCTGACCTGAAAGGTTATAAGAGGCACATAATAAGAGGGCCGCGAGGTAAATCCATCTTACTGCGCTGAAAGGCGCCATGACATGAATAGCACGTTCCCACAACGCGGCTTGCAGATGCTATGTCAGGGAACGCTGGACTGCGATCTCTCTCTCTCTCGTTCTCTCTCTCTCTCTCTCTCTCTCCTCTCTCATTCTCTCTCTCTCTCTCCCTCTCTCGTTCTCTCTCTCCCTCTCTCGTTCTCTCTCTCTCTCTCCCTCTCTCGATCTATCTATCTCTCACTCACTCTCGGTCTCTGGCTTTCCCTCTGCCTATATGCACGCATATGTTTGAACAACGCAACGGCTCACATGTTAAGAGCTTTTGGGTGAAACCAGAGTCTTAATTTACAGAGTTGGAAAACAAGTGTGAAGTACAGAGAACACCTGTGTTTCTATATATATTTTTTTCATATTTTTGTATCCACATTTTTTACATATTTAATTCTGCATTTAAATTTTTTTCTAATAAAAGCCTTGTGTTCTTTCTGTTGTTTTTGTCGTTCCTCTTTAAATGAGTTACTAACCAATGCATAAAGAATGTTCAAATGCTTAGTTGTGTGTGTGTGTGTGTATATATATATATATATATATATATATATATATATATATATATATATTGCTCCTAACACAATAGATATTTTTTGTCATCCTAACACAAAATAGGCTATGATTAGTTATTGATAGGTAGCTGCCTTAGCTTTTTAGTTGTTTGTTTAATTTTGATCAGAAGAAAGAAGATAATAAAAAATAAATAAATAAAGTAAATGGCACCTAACACAGAATTGTTTCCTTATTCCTAAGGAAGCATCACAGACTACAAATGCATTATGGGCCCAGACAAATCAATAAATATGCCTCACACACAGAAGCCATCTCTAGGAGGCTTTCTCTTGTTACACACAAATGTATTTGGTCAACACTAAAAACCTGAAAAACCGGCATTGTGTTCCAAGACCAGCGTGGTGAACTTAGTTGGGGACTCTATGACTCTATGTGGCGTGGAAAGAGGTCCCCGGAAGCCCTGGCTGGATATGATTCATGATGTTCGCTGAACCGAAATAGACAAATCTAATCCCGGAAAGAGCACAAGACCTCTTCTCCCGGCGCTAGGGTGGTTGAAAGGACAGAGCGAGGGTAATCACTCAAACACTTACAGGCACCTGGCATTAATTTACAGTTAGTAAAGAGAGAACGATAAAAATACGAAAATTTGTTGCAATAGCATTGTCCAGATATTTACAGAGGATTTTGTATTTGCCAGCTGACAGAATAACAGCACGTTCATTATAGCATTGTCAGTCAAATTAAAACTGAAAAATATTCAACATAATTTTACACGTCTAATTTTATTATAGCTTTATTTGCAAAGTTTTGAAATGATTGCAAATATAATCGCTGCAATAGATTTTTAATAACCCGAACTAGTCTTTGTTTACCATAAATAAATACTGCTTGTATAAGGCCTATATGGTGTATAGAACAACTGTATCCCACAGTTTATAAACAAGCAAAACATATGTCTTATGCATGCAGTCAAATTTAATAAAAACATCCAGTACACTGGATATTTTTATTCAACCCTCGTAGAAGCATTGCTAATAAATATTTAAATCGAATCCATAACGAAACACCTCAGTCATGTACTCAACGTGCAAGGCAAAATAAATATTCTATTCATTTTTATATTCGTTTCATTTATATATTTATCATTTGTCATTAATAACAGCTACTGACTGTCTTAGCGACGTGTTCACTAAAAAAAGCTAACGAATAGCTTCCTTAAAAACGAAAAGCTTGAAAACAGCTATTTGGGTCTAACAGTGGAACGAATTTTACCAGCCACAGACGAATTACAGAAAATCTGAGGAAAACAATTATTTCGCGTTGTGAAAATGCTATGCACAAAATGAGTGGACAACTGCATGTGTCTGTTTATATAACCGAAAACCTGAGCTACAGCTTTTGGACATCAACTCTCAACACGTCACAAATGTAGCTCATTTATCTTCGAAGAGGACGGACGGAATCCTAATCATTTACTCCAAGGAATTGTTCAGGGGAAGGGGGAGGGGAAGAGAAAAAACAAGAAGCATTATAGATATCAAATCATATCGCGGTTCCATTAAATGGAACACGTAATGTCCTGGCCCTCTTGTTACGGTAACACAATAACCAACTTTTCTGTAGATTCAACCTTAACACAATTATAGAGTCGAGAGCGGACGTGGTTGGGGGAAAGAGACCAACCCGTGAAACGTCAACAAAACAACAAGGGGGTGAACATTGCTCGGGCGCCCCTTAGCTATCGGACACGGGGGTACAGAAATAGGCTAATTTCAAAAGGGGGTTCAAATGAACGGACTTAAAAATCAACATTTCTTATTTTTTATATCTTCGCTTACTGGACTGCTAGCCTTAATATTAGTTAAGACGGATCGCGCTGCATGTAGCTAAGGAGGCCCAGGACACTGGATTTCTATATTAAACAAAATAGCACCGGGTTGCCAATTGTTTGTGGAAATCTCGAGTCTGTGAATATTTCGGTCCGTTGCACAGCTAGATCATTTAATCGCACATTAAATATCATTCTTTTATTGCGCTTAAATTAATATAGCATTTTGCATTAAGGCAATAGGACAATATAGCCTACAACCCACTGAACTGGATCTCTCTGATACTGAACAAAAATATGAGATTGGCTAAATGAATTCGTTAGGCTATGGAACATTTTGGAGGGGATAAGAAGGCTCCTGCGTGGAAGGAAGCTTAAAGCCTTGTGAACTCTTCTTGAACCGCGTTTGGAGTCATACGGTCATAAATCACTAGAACACACATGCCGCCATTCACAAACTGATAGCCTATTTCAAACCAGCTTACCTTAGCCTCTGACGAGCGACGTCCGAGCACGCATCATATTTTTCACATTCGGCCACTGTGCAATCAATAAAAAAGCCCAAAGCTCGTTCCCGTTTCGATATTTCAGCCAGCCAGCGAGTGTCAAACGCCGGGTATCTCGAGCACGGCTGCCCCGCGCCACAGTGCGGGCGCTCCTGGACGGATCCCCTCGGCTCACGAAAGGGGGCAGACGGTCTAGCATGAAAGATCTGAGGTATGCGAGGGGGGACTGCAAATGGACAGGCAGCGCTGCTCCTGGCCGCCCTGTCGACTGGTACGCCCTGCTCGCTGATAACAATGGCCTCAGATTTCGCTTCCTTTCTCCTCGCTTCTCTCGCTCACGGTGCAAACCTGCACATCATAATCCGAACAGGGCTCCAGACTCGCCGTCGTCACATTTCCTCGTTTCATGTCGGGCCCCAGCGTTTGCTCGCCGTTATTTTCCCCCTTTTGCTCTTCTTTTGGCGGGTTATTGTATTGTCAACACAGGCCTTTCCAGCAATTTGGAAGTAACGGAGCTGGCTTTGGATGTGCCAGGCGCGAGCGTTAATCCCCATCAAACAGCGTCACCAGTGAAAAATTATGCTAATTGCAAGCGCGCAGCACAGGATAAGGGCCTACAAGCGGAGATCCATGCAGTTTTTTTTCAGCCCACTTTTTCACTAGTTTAGGTCGAAGGCATTGCTAATGCTGTTTAGTGAGAAATGAGGGAAAGGCATCTGTTTCTCTCACTTATTCCAGCGAAGCATGTTAAAATATAGTAGGAAGTGCGTTCTCAGTCCTGGCTTTCTGTTAGCTCCTGGCAGAAACAGCATTCTGTCTGTATTGTTAATGTTGCATTATATCTCTGTCAACACACCCAACTAGTATAACTTATGCGCAAAACACGAAAACAGGTGGGGAGGGGGCAGAGAACCAGAGAACAGACAACAGGCGGACTGGAAGCGAGGGAGGGGTGTGAAAACAAAGCATCAAATAGAAAAAAAGCAAAGATAATTTTTGATATTTAACCGCTCCGAGTAGTCATGGTCACACAAGTCTAACTTGGCTAACGAGCACACATTAAAGATACACAAGAGGGTTTCCCCGGGTGAAGGTTTTTTTTCTTCCTCTGTACGCTAAGTGGGATTTTGACACAAGGCGGATTTAAAAAAAGTAAATCAATAGAGGAAAATAACAAGAAAACAAAAAAATACGAGAAGGAAACGAGGAAGAAAGCCTACGCAAAAGCAAAATGGAAACGAAAACATGAAGGTGTTTTAGAAATATTACTTTCTCTCTTCACCACCACTCGTCATCTCTCTCTCCCTCTCTCACTCTCTTAAACTCCCCTCTCTCTCTCTGACTCTCTCTCTGACTCTCTCTCTGACTCTCTCTCTTTCCCTCTCCATATTTTTAATATTCAGGACACTGCCTTCGTCGTTTATGGCTACGTAAGATTTATGACTTCTGCCGCACACAAGGCAGCTGTAAACACGCAACTTTAAAAAGACACCTTTCGAGTAGGTACTTGAATAGAGATCATCACCAACGTTGTGGGAGGAAGGCAGGATGCAAAAATGTAGATGTCTGCAGCTTTTTTCCTAAACAGCATTGTTCCTCGTTTTGCAAGTACTGCTTAAAGGATGAGGCAGGGAACCACTTAAAAGATTACTAATTAACTAACACGCGGGATGAAGAAAGGAGCTAAAGGGAAACTCCTCTTTTATTCTGTTTTTCCAACCATCCTATACCTTTTAGTATATAGGCCTACAGCAATCATCTTTAAGTAACGTCCTTACTGAGAGAGCACCTCGCACTTCGGATTATTGAACTTTGTATACGGAGGACAAGTAACTACAGTCCATTTTTAAGTTTTCAGCGGCTGAAAAGGTCAAGACGTTCTACCTGACATTTGAGATATTTAGTGATCTTTTCTTTCCAACGATGGAATAACAGAACTATTCCTGGAACACCACTGCACTATTGCATTGGCGATAGGCCTAAAATGATATCCGAGAATCGATGAAAACAGTAAAGTCTTCGTTACTGAACCTAACGATTTTCTTTATGTACATTTTTTCTAGTTTTTTAAGTTCTAAATGCCATACTTCCGGATAGCTTTAGTATGAATTATGCAACTTCAAATAGATCATCATCTGCTTTAAATACCTTTATATAAAATGTTGTGTTGATGGATTTTTGTTTGCAATCAACACAATGATAGCAGTGAAATAATAATCTCGCTTTACTGTTTTTGTCATTTGCCATGTCATTGTAACACTGCAACAGCCACCAGCCTCCCAATGGCAAAATAATTACTGGTCTGATGTTGTTATTGTTGCTCTTGTTTGTGTGTTTATTTACACGTAAGAAAACAGATTGTGTGTGTTATTACACTGTGGAGCAAACTGTATGGGGCTTGATTATTGACCTTTTGCCACGCGATTATTTGATCATTTGATTCCTCGAACTTACGCAGAAGACCCAGTGCCAACATTCCATTATGTTCTAACGTCATAGTGTGGTCTTCTGTCAATGCTTTGTTCTTAGAGTTGTTAGAATGCCGTATCATATTGTTGAAATTTACAACATTCAAATAACGCATTACTAAAATAAATATCCTTTGACATATAATGTACAATTAGCCATCGCTACAATGCCAAGGACATACACACAAAAGATTAACAATGACGGATCGTCCTATACACACTATGGGGACTTATTATCAATTGTTTAATAATGTCTTCAGGTTTTATAAATGTTCACTACGTATTGCCAGTATATATATTCTATGTTTGATAAACAAATATATACTAATGTTAATTCTCGTTTGAATTTTACAATTCAAATTACATCTTCGTTCAAAACTGGCCTTTTCTTTCTTTGTTTTTTACATCACTTTGAATGAAATATGCCAGTTTCCTTGTAATTCCTGGATGAGCGTTATTTCATAATGGCTATGAATACAAATCAATAATTTACATAACAGACTGTCACTGCAAAGCACAAGCACAGGAAGCAACATCTCCACGCGCACATAATTCGGACGATATGAATTATGGTCACACCTTGCAGATTAAGGAAAGATTGGATCACTTACCGAGATAACGTCTTTCACTTCTAGATTTTATACAAGGATACAGCTTCCTGATAACCCGACGGAACTAAAAGTAGAGACACAAACAGACACACGCACCCACACACACACACGCCAAAACACACACACAAAGATGCGATCAAAAAAGGGGGTCGCCAAAAAATCCCATACCGAGCATACGACCGTGTGTACCGTGTACACAAATCCATATCGGAAGCTGTTTGGAAGTTGGTCACCGGTGACTGACGTCGTGAACCTCAAAATATATTTGGGACGACAGGGAGAAATTCGAGGACATCGAAAATATACAAGATGCACCACCAAGTAATCTATTTATATTGATTTCAGTTACTTATATTACTTAGGCCCTATATTAAGATGAAATTATGCATTTCATCTTATTTCGTTTCTAAATTTTATCTTTCGCATAATCCTACTAGGAACTAAGAGAGGGATAGAAATTTCAAAAAATGATCAAATTAAGTGAATTTTCTTCTAATGATATATGCGAATATGCATATTTACTAATGAAAATAAGGCTAAATCACACAGCACTGAGGTTTAATTACGCAAACCTCTTATTCATTGTCATTAAAGACTAAACACTGATGCAGGTGTGCTGTAAATCAGCTACTAAATGTTCAACAAGAAAATAATGTATCAATAATAATAATAATAATAATAATAATTCGCAAATGTCACCAAAAAATTCAGTTCAACGTAACAAATGCAAATATAATCTAAAGTATCAAGCGAGGTGCGGCGACCACAGAAAAAAACATAAAACATAAGCCCCACCATTCTGGTCAAGAATCCGCCCATAAACTTGGTAAACACAGTTCTTAATCCAAACGGGAGCCTTGGAGAACCGAAAATGGATATATACAGTAGGCGAGGGCCTGAGAAGAAATGGCATGAAATGGCCTTGCTGGTCTGCATAGCAGTGCTTATTAAAAGTGGAATAAAAACGTTGGACGCTCCCGTTCGCCGGCTCCTGACAGCTACCCCAAACACATAAATCAAAACGAGGATTCCCCCGACCTCCCCGACTCTGCGGCCTATAGCACTATAAAGTTATTTATTGCATCCCCGCACTCACGCACGCCGTTGGCTCGCGTCCATCCCCGGCGCCCGGGCCACTTTCAACCGCTAAACGGGCAGTTTTTGGTGGTTTTTCGTCCCTGCTAACACGCCTGCGACCCGCAGTCTTACTGGACTAACCTAAAGTTACCTACAAAGTGAAGGGTGCTCCTGCCCCCGCAAGCAGGAACGCTGCTGCGCTCAGAACAAAGGGAGGAGGCAGCTTCCAGCCAGAAGAGCTGATGAGCCAATTTTAGTGGGGGAAATGGGAAAGAAAGAAACCAGGGAGCAACGAAATTCTAGTCGAACCAGAACCAGACTCTACTCGACAGAACGAAAACCTCCAGAACGACTTGATTATTGCACAGGGTATGAACAGAATGGAGAGAATCAACAGCGGGATTCGCCTAGGTTCATTTCTGCAGGCTTTGCAACAAAGGGCGCGTGCATAATTTATCAAAATGCATATTAACTGGACGAACAGGCGTTGGGGAGCTGTGGTTTGTTTTCAGCGCGCAGAGGTTCAGTAGAATCAATGCTACGAGCAAATTCCATAGTAAAAACCACACTCATAACAGCGTACGCAGTAAACACTTAAACATTTAACTTTATTAGTATGTTCTCTCTATCCCTCTCTCTCTCTCTCTGTCTCTCTCCCTCTGAAATTGCATCACTCCCGTCTCGTATGGTCGTAGGCCATGCCTAATGCAGTTCATCACGTCCAAAAACAGCTCAATGCATGCAATACTTAAACATGAAAAATGCTATATATGAGCGAAAGTAACGTAGAGGCACGATTTGACAGACTGGCATCGCGTTTCCAGTGTGACCTTTGATTGGAGTCGTGATAACTCACCAGATTAATGATCAATCGAGTACATTGGGATCTCCTTATGACGTCTTATATATATATGTGTGTTAATTCCCGAAGTGTACATCCGAGGGCTCTCAAAGAGATCGCACTTTCTGGAAATCAGCGCAATGCCGACCTCATCACATTTGTTGCAACTTATCAGGCACTTGTGAACAACAGTTAGTGACACGAGAAATCATATAGGCCCTGTATCCAAAATATTGTCCAGATTCCTCCAGATTCACGTGACACGCATGCGTCAAATGTCGGCTCTGTAAAAACTAAATCAGAGTGGTAGATTGATGGATCCACAAAAGAACGCCTGTATGATTTCTAGTCTAATATCCACAGCTGCTAGGGAGTCTCTGCTCTGCCCCATAATCTCAGAAAGACCTGTCTTCCCTCCAAAATGTGTTTTCATCGGGTCCACTCCTTCGATTCTGAAACCTTAAAGATGAAATCAGCGCAAACGCGTGGATCAACCAAATGCACGCGACAAGGTTGTTTTAAGCGAAGAAACGTGCGATATATCTTCTTTTCTTTGGCATTCTGGTGGACGTCACTGAGCTTTCAACATCCCGAACTTGCAAGTGTCCAGTCTTCAAACGTTAAAGGGGGTTTCTGCAACAAGAGAGTGAGCGAGCAGTGGGATTGGTTTTTGACACCCACGCATGCAACCCCATAGTAAACATGCCTGCATTACAATTCACTCTCATTCGGGTCTCAGCAACCTTCCCAAGATGCTCTTATCGATCTCCACAGAACTGACATGTCATGAAATAGGAGGGTTCGGGAAATTTTGCCCTCTTGCAATATAGTATTTTTCATTTAAAAAAGAATTTTCTCTCAGTCTTTGACCTCAGTTTCTACTTTTGGAATATTTCACCAATGGACCAATATAATTTCCCCATACGTGTCTTGACATTTATTACATTAAAAGCAGACAAATACATAATCAAAACAAACAAAAATAATATTGTGAATTAATTGCGATTGGGAAACCCTTGTGATTAGTGCTGAGATTTCAACTAGTCCGAAAAGGTCCTGATTTTCCGTTAGTAAGTCACTTAGATTTCGCTGACAACCAAAATCACGCATCAGCTTTTTTGTGGGCAAAGTTAATTTTTAAAAACTATGGGTAATTTTTAACTTGGGCTGAATGCAGGCACACACTGAGGACGAGCGGGGTGATCTGGGTCATCGTAGCGCTATAACCTCTGCATCTGAAAAGTGCCAACTTCATCCAACATGACAAACGACTCACTAGACCACGAGACCAGTGTACTGCTTGCCATAATGACAGCTATTGTTACTGGCTATTGTACTGCAATTTTATAGTGTTGTAAATAAAGAAGTATCAGTGTTTACCTCACTGAATAGTATTTGTAACTATTAAAGACATGTAGGTTATATTTGGATTAATTTATCTAAAACTCATATAGCAGCATCTGTTGAATGCACGTTAAGGTCATGTGTCACGACAAAATAACAAAGGCTGCAACAAAACGTAATGCAATCAGTTCAAATGTACAGCAAAGACTACAGAATCTCAATGAATGATGTGTCAATAGCCTACAATATCTAAAACATTAAAAATATTACATAACAACCTATTGCACCACAAGCCCTAACTTTCTATCTGCCTCTGGAGCCCCTCTTAACTGTCAGTGATTTATGATAAAATCAATTAAATCATAGTCACATGCAGTTTTGTGGTTTTAACTGGACCCGTGATTCACAAAACGTAAACCGCTGGGTCACAGTACCCTTTTGCTACTGGGCTAATGACTAAGCTCAGCACGACAAAGCAGAATCCAATTCAAAGAGCTGGAATGCATCAGAATGTACATCAGAGATGTATTTTATCATAATGATACCAACAGCAAAACTATCAGCGTCAGATTGTAGTAAATGTATGTGTGCCTAGCGCGGGCTTTCCTGAGTCACGTATGAAATTAACTTCAGTGGTGTTTAAACGTTTTAGATGATCATTTCATTGAGATAATTGAGAATAGTATCAAACTAAACATCTCTTTATTAATTCAAGTTTTGCAGCCGACTAGTCTGCAATTACTACGATCTGATTACGCAGAAAACAATGTCTTGACCGTCCTGACATATCACAGTCTACTTGAGATTGTCCTGTATTTATACGATCGGTATCCGAATGGTACTTTTATGCTCTCTTAAAAGTACTAACAACGGTTTTAAGTCCTCTTTCAGATATCTTACATTCACGTTCACGCCGGACCACCATAAGATTAGGAATGCAAGATTGATGGCTTTCGTATCGTCAGAACGGAGCGACGCAGACATTAGGAAATGCACAAAGTGTGAAATCATGAAATGCATAGACTTTAAAACGCCTATTAATGAACACCTGATGGGTTAGAGACTTGGAGGCTATGCAGAATTGTATTGTTTTATTTCTTTAAAGAGCCTATGTTTACACACTCAAGGAACGGGAAAGCTCAGAGGAGACATTAAGTTTCAATATAACCATCAACCTTGAGGCCACATTTGAATTATTAGCCGCCCCTCCGATAACTCAGACAGCTTGCGCCTGCTGTAAATTTCGGGAGCGTTAGTTGTTTCACATTTAGCAATATAGAAGCATAATAACAAAGAGAGCCCGTAGTGATCATAAGGTGTGCATTTTGGGATTCCTGCGGCGTAAATGGAAGTGTGAGCGAACCATAGGGCTAAACTGGAAGTTGTCTGAGTAAGCAATCCTTTCTTCGGGTCATAAATCACCAACACTTGCGTCTTCTTTTTACACCTAACCTTCAGCATTCATTCTCAACGCTCTCGGTCAGTCTAAACACTCGCCTAACCTATGATGAGCTGCCGTCTATTCTAATGAGGAATCTCTTATAAGATCCTGTATGAGGACGCTAAAAACTTTACTGAAGGAACCAGATACGGGCAGAGGTAAAGAAAGACGTTGAGTACGGAATGAAGCAACCTTTAGCCTGCTCATTTACCTATTTGAAGGCATCTGTCCTCAGTCGTTTGAAAACAAAAGGTTTTCGAGCCTGAGCACACCCAGGGATGGCTCTAGCCTGGGTCACACGACGGATAATTAATGACTTGTCGGCAGAGAAGCTCAGGACACTAGGAAGATTCCAGGCATGCAGCGTTAGTTGGAGCTTGCAAACCTTACCTGACTTCCAGCATTCCTTCAGTCTCTTCAACGAAGAAGGGCCCTGGGTTTGGGAATATATGTTCAAGACGCCCATGGAATGGTATGAGAAGCCACGGACCAAGGTTATTCCTAACTATTTTGAGAAATTGTAAGGCCCCGGAAAAGGGGGTTCTGTTACTGTAGTAGAAGTCATAGAAATGTGGAAATCAGTTCGAATGTTAACAGTTTTAAAGTCGCAGGAGTGTTAGTGTAGAGGTTTATAATACGCGCGCACTACGACGAAGTGCAGCGGCTTTTTTTCTGCGGAATTCTGGACTCCAAATATCCTCAGACGCAGCAGTCACCATCAGGCGAAAGATTCCACCTCTACCCTCTAGCTGTCGTTCCGTCTCTCGCTGCTTGCGAAGCAGCGTGGATTGACACGGTGAACTAGTGAACCAGTGGACTGACAGGACACACGGGGTGGAGAAGGCATCGGGATTCCTCTGTCCAATAGGGATCTGCACGGTTGCAGGGCCAGCACATGGGCCATATGGTCATTGCAACCTGGGGGCTTCAGCAAGGGCGAACACTGCTAGCCTGCTCGACTACTGACGTTTTGAAGGAAACGGATTACTCATTTCACGTCAAGAAATAGGTCAATCGTATATTTATATGTACTGATATTTGACAATATTTACAGATTAGCGTGGACGTGGCTTGTTCACAGTGTTATGCAACTTGTTTAATTTAGCATTTTAAATTTTATTTTTCAAAACTTCGGAAGTTAAGCAAATGTACTTGGCCTTGTTTCTTTGAAGCTTTTGTGAGTTAGGTTGTACACTACCCACGCGCAGATACAAGAAAACACCCACGCGCGTTCATTCGGTCGCACACACACACACACTTTCTCTCCCTCTCTCTTGTTCTATCGCTAAGAACACGTGCGCGCGTATGTACACACACAACGCGTGAGAATAGAGGTAGAAAGGGAAGTTCAATTATTGCGATTTAAAAGTGTGATTATAGTATCCATGCTATTCTTAGACGCTGCATAAGATGGCCATTCCCGGTTACATTCTCTTATCGCTCTCCACCATGATCCTGGATGGGTGAAAATCCTCCGCGTTGCCTCTGGATATCGTTTCTGTGGTCATTTTTCATGCACTTTCAATCGCTGCTCGGTACAGACTGTTATGAATTAGCACGAGGTTTGATATTGATTTATTTCCAGACTGGTAATCATTCCGGGATTATGAGGCCAGGGAAACACCTGGAGAAGCTAAAATGAGATAATACGCAGAGGGTAGTACGTAAAACTCCTTCCCTGGGCCTATTTACGTTTGCTGCCCCAATAACAGACTATCTGTTCCCAAGTAGCAGAGCACTCAATGTTTAAAACATCTGGACAGGAATTAGCGATCACTGATAGAAATCTATAAATGAGCACAATACATGCTGATATAAAATTACAAATAGCTAAAAAAGAAGAAAAACGGAAAGAGTGAATCCTTGTCATATTAAATTTGCCTCTGTTCTTCCCCCACACCATATACCGGTGCTGTAATTTTTGTCGATTTCGCAGTGGCATTTTAGAACGTAGTAAAATATACTATGATTAAATACAATTACCAAGTCTATTTTCTCTGTGCGTTTCTGCTAAGACTAGAACTAACTGTTTAATGTTTATTTTTCCTACATGGACCATGACTTATCGGCTTAGTTGAACACGGTTCAACTACTTCAACAGTGTCTTATACACTTTGAACTCGATTTTATATATTGGAATTTATACATTTCCATTTTGAATATGTAGTCTATATATCGAGAGAGATCCCGTTGTCCGTGCTGGTTTTAGCAGGCTAAATATATTTCAGATTACAATTCATTATGACTGCGATTGTCCACTGAATTTCCAAAAACCTAAACTAGTAATGTTTTAATTTTTGTTAGCATCAGTAGACAATCTGAAAACAACATAAGTGATTAAATAAAAGTACTATGGTTTACTCTGATTTCGAGGTCGCCAACTTTGGAGCACAATATGGCGGCTACCCTTGGGTGTATTGTTTCAAGGGGTGGGATGGCTCACCACTATAGCTGTATTGCAATTTGGCTTGCAATACACGGTGCGAAATAAACAGCTAAACAGTTTTCCACTACAGCATACGCATAACCTACACATGCCACCAGACAAATGGATTCGTGTGAGGTGTGTTTGTTTTGCTTTTATAGTCCTGAATCTTGGCACCTGGATGTTGTTTTCTCTTAGGGCATGTTATGCTAAGAAGGGCGGTTAACTTGTAGTGTGATCAGATTGCCTCAAACAAAAGACACTACTACTATTACTACTGCTGCTCCTACTACTACTGCTGCTCCTACTACTACTACTACTACTACGATTGGTGCTGCTGCCACAGCAGTCGCAAATAATATAATATTCATCATCATCATCATCGTCGTCGTCATTATCATCAAGATTCCTATAGACTACTGATAGTCTGCGCCTGACAACGGCAACTGCGTTTTAACACAAATATGGCGAATTTAAATGTCGACCTAAACTAACTGGAATTTTGAATCCTTTTATCTGCCTCTACGGCAGTCACTGAATATATTTCACAGATATGAGATATGCGCTCGGCAAGCCCCTGCACTAGTGTGTCCCATCTTTTCGCCCCTACGCATCCTCCAAAACGACACTGGAAATTATTTTTGACACTCTGCCCGACATCAGCGAGCACCGCTGGAATTATACATTTTGAAAGTGCTCATCCCAAGCAGCTGCGTCCATTAATATTTGATGGCAGTCACCGACGTCTTGTAATTTTACTCCGAAAAGGTTTATAAGACCCAGACGAGTTGAGACGAGCTAGAGAGCTATGAGTAACAACAAGAAAAGAATGGTATTGCTTTTTGTTGCTATTATTCACTAATTCCTTCTACTTCTGATATAGTCATCATCATCATTATAATTATATTTATATTATTATTATTTTTTCCAGTTGTTGTATTATTAGCATATACTATTATATTTTTGTGTGTAATGTTTCTGGAGTCTGATTTTCATTGTTGCATGTCTGTTGTATGTACATTTGAACTGTATGCGTGTTAATGTGTGTAAAAATATTTTTGTAAAGTTGGCTGAAAAGAAAAATTGAGCTCTTTGTTTAAAGTCCTTCTCCTTTGCAGCGCATGTGCACAGCAAAATTATTACAATCTTAACCAAAAAAACAACACGTCATAAACGAGGTTTTCTCAGGCTAGATCAACCAACCTCCTCTTTGTGCAAGTGCGCGAGAGCAATATTCTTTCTTTTAGCATGCTAACCAGTATGAAAGATGCTTGTTCTTTTCTGTGCTCCGTCACACTGAAATTCGACAAAAGCATTCGAATCAAAGAGTGGAAAAGAAAGGATTTTTAAAAGGCCCGAATTCTCTGAGAACATGAAGGCCATCTCACGGCATTTATGGCTAGTCGAAAGCACCAACAATGTGACGAGGTTCTATCTGTTCTAGTCCAAGCAAAAAAAGTGTGTCAGAATACGAGGGGGGAAATCATCTTTATTTGAGCCAGTAAACCTAGTTTGTGAGTGACTTGGCTTGTCAAATATTGTCGCCTCACTAGTTTTTGCCCAGTATGCACTTATCCACCTCTAATAAGTTTGCATTCCAATTAAGATTTTCAGTGCTGTAACGAAAGACGGATACAGCCCAAGAACAAGACCTCTGGCTATGAATTTGCAGGCGGGCGCGAGAGCTTTTATGAGATTTACATAGCGACGAGGCGTTTCCCTTTTGCCAACTTTAAACAAATCTTCCCTTAATTGGTAATCGCATATGCAGTAACTCAAGACCTGCAGCTACTTAGCCCTCATATTAGTTGCTGATCCATTGCCGTATATCGCTCGCGATAATCAACTTGGGGGGATAGAGCGAGAAGGGGAAAGCGAGAACTGCACCGTGCCGTTAGAGAACGAAAAAGCCGGAGAGCTAAACGTGAATCCTGGAATCTCTTCCTCATTCCCGCGTATCATCGCTCGCCTATCATTTTCCAAGAGGGATGATTTATCGCGAAGACGGCCATAAACAACACAACTCCCTCACAAATACACAATGGCAGCCCCGCTGCCGCTGACACACATATCACTATAAATCAAGCGAAGTAGCTGGCTGAAAAGAGGGGAGAGACAGAGAGAGAGGGACATGCAGAAGAAGGGAGAAGGATGGGTTATGGTGACGGTGAGCAAAATAAGACTAACAAGGTACTTTTAAATATATATATGTGTGTGTACTTTGATTTGAATGGAGTACAGTGCAATGTAATGACATCCTGTTGCCAGTTGAATTCATACGATGGAATGGGCTTGTGAGACATACATGCAGGATGGCAAGGAATGATGAGGATGAATATTTCCGGACGATATTTGATATTTACCACAACACCATAAACAGCAAATAAATGCTGGGAGACGAGTAAGCCCGGAATAGTGGCGGCGGTGGTACTCGCGTGGTTCCCCGGTTTCCGCTATACTCACAAGCTCCAGACGGTGAGATGCTTCCGTCCAAATTTGTTTTATTGCAGCCTCCGTGAGGGTCTCTGCCTTCGCTTTTTTTCGCTCTGCTATAGGGCTTGTTTTTAAAAGGACAGTTGAATTTCACGTCAGACACTAGGAGACCATGTCTGCGATATTCCTGACGAATACATATCTATTCTGCAACCACTGCATTAATTATTTAATGAATCACGTGACCAGGAGGGGGATGGTGTACCTCGGCTTGCACGCTCGCGGGACCACTATGACCCAACACTCAACAGCAATTCTCTAAGTTGCATTTCTTTTTTGTTATAGAATAAAATATAGCCTACGCCAGACTGTGCAGATATGTATTTTCTATGTTTAAAAGGTAAAATGGTAAGTGATTGTGATATGCCTTATAGTGAGTTACATGGCAGGAACTGTGATTTAAAACCTGAACTGTACATAATTGTCTTTCATCATCGACTGCTACATTATAACATTTATTACTACGCATACTGTGCAGTGTTCTCAGTACATACGACATAACGACAGCCTGAGATTTGAACGCAATACACTATGTGAATTTGTGCACTTCTATTGTCTTGTTTTTGTAGTGAAAGTGAAATGGCCTGTATTTTTTGTTATCGTAGATGTCTCATATAGTAGGCTAACTGTATTCTATACATGCATTAAAGTGATAAGAATTTGTTGACTTTTCTCTTCGACGTAAATGTTCATGATAACAAGCTCTGACGAACGACTGCTGGAATTACAACTGATATCATGTTCCAAGTTTTCAGAAGTGCTACCATGCCAGCACATTTAAAACAGCAATCAGGTTTTATGGAATCATATGTATATAGCGAGTTCAGAGTATAACTGTGTGTCAGTGAGCAAGATTATGGAGTGTTTGATTTAAACAAATTTAACATTGTATTTCATCGTGCACACTTCAAAGAATTTAGACGAGCACAGTTATGCGGATTAAAGGCAGGTATTACGCAGCACAGGGGATCTCCCATGAAGACCCTGTGTTGAGTAGCAGAGACAATGGCAGCATTCCCCTTATGCATGGTGCAAACCCAAGACCGAAACAATAGGCATGGGGCTTAGTCAAAAGGAACGGAGTCATTCGGCGACTCTTGAAGGTCAAACAATAGAAATACTTGCTGTGTGCATCGAGAAGTCCTCTATAAGAGCAGTACCGCTTCTCTTTTCATTATTACAGCAGTCAAAACAGCTCGGAGGAACGAAAACAGCAGCACAAAGTGCGGATTACTCTTTTGCTGGAAAAAGTAGTCCAATCTTTATCACATTCAATTAGCCAAAGTCAATTTGATAAAGAAGCTAAATCCGACAAGGATATGTGCAACTGAAACCGCAGTGCTGCTCCTGTCGGAACATTTGTACACACGAAACTATGTGAAGAACATGCACAATGAAAGATGCGCGAATGCCTTAAACTGTAACGTCAACACTGCTGTTTATCAGATTATAGCGCACGTAAGGTTGTATACCCGTATGTAGAAATGTAATGAAGAAACTGCATGACTCCAAAAACCGGATAACGTCCAAATGTCTATGATTTGTGGGCTAGAAATCCACACTCTTCTGGAAGGTTCCACATCTTTGAATATCCCTTGGAATACTGAAACCGTGGGGAGAGATTGTTTTCCTTAAAGATTTATTTCTTATTTATTTCTTAAGTTATTTTTCCTTACGTATTTGTCTTTTATAAAACGGAACAGAAATTGATGAGGAAGTAATGATTTGCTATTTGCTACAAATACATCATTTTAAAATAAATCTATAGCATTTACCACAATATCCTCTTATAATATGGAATTAATTAATGCCGAAGAGATAAAAAACAGGACAAAACAATCTAATTAGAATATCACTGCACGTTATATGTTATTACAGAAAGTAGGTAAATTAAAGGCAAACATATTATAGACTATTGGTTGTCCAACATCATGACACAAAGAGATCTAATAAAATTGCAAAGCAAAATACAACAACAACAACAATACCACTACTACTACTGCTGCTAATAATAATAATAATAATAATAATAATAATAATAATAATAATGCAAAGATGAAGCGTCACACATATTTGTTTTACATAAAGTCAGACCCTAACCCAATTGTTTTTTAGTAAAACTGAAGCCGAAGAATATGTATGTAAACAGAACATTTACCTAAAGGCTAGGTTTATACAGAACTGCGGAGATTGATTTACGGCGACGAACAACCCTTCTTTTATTGCGGACCGTAAATCTGTCAAGCGCCGTGGAATGCATAGCGCCTATTTAAAATATATTCTTTTAAGCGGGAGTCACCGCGGGAAAACAGCATGTTGTGGTGAAAGTGTACCGTTATCTAGCATTTGTTTTAACACGTTATAACGAGGGGAGAATTAAGGTCATTTTGTAATAAGGAACAGTAGCACTGATAAAGGTAGAGACACCAGACTGAGAGCACGTTTTAATGACCATGCAGTTAGAGCTGCTTCTGATATTATTATTATTATTTATTTGTTATTTGTTATTTATTATTATTATTATTATTATTATTATTATTATTATTATTATTATTATTATTATTATTATGACAGTTAATGGCATTCTAATAAAAGCATACATGAAAATAAATAAAAAAAGAAAATAATAAATCGCATTGTCATTAGTCAGTCTTTTCATAATTTTAATGTCATTAGCATGTTCACGTTGGTGGTTTCATCTTATAAGGGCCTCCCCGTTTTTAGAAGCTCGAGAATAAAAATAAAGATTCTTAGGAATCCAGAATATTCCTCTTTTGTAAGCGCAATCATTACTCTTCTCTATCCGGGACATAATGGAATCTGTATCACAGCAACCATTGAGTTAGTTAAATATTAATATCAAATGAAGAGCACTCAGTTGGGGGAGATAGGAGGGTAAAATAAAATTAATGCACACATTGCACTGCGTGTCTTAAAATAAAAGAATATACATATTTACTAAATAGTTCTACTGAGCTATGTAAAGATAGATAGAAGCAATACCACAATATAATATTGATACTACAAAGGCACCAGGCACCAGGGCTTGCGCTTTGCTGGCATTGTTAAGAATGGCGGTTTGCCTTACTTAATATGTGTCTCTTTTTAAACACACACGCGCGCGTGCACACACACGCACGTACACACACACACACACACACACACTCACACGGGCGCACAAAGCTGGCGCGCGCGGGCCATATATCTCTGTGACTACGCGGCGCTGACCTCCGCTCTGCGGCTTTTCAGAATAATAATTCAGCAATGCGCGAGGGCTATTTGTTTCGCAATTAGCGGCATGAGCTAAAACAGGCACCACACCACAACAACAGTGCTACACGGCCAAGTGACCGAGCTTTCCAACAAATCTTGGAGGGCTTTAAAGAGGGGAGTGGAGACCAGAATAAGGGGAAGCAGAGGGAGGGGGCTTACATGATACAATACGAGGCGTTGTCACACAAAATAGCCGTCATATTTCTAAAACGGAAGGTCCTTTTGGTCTGTCTCACACATACACGACTTCCGAAATAACCAGTTCGACTCCAGACCTCTGAACACAGTTAAGGCAGTACATGATACATGTGGAGAATGCTCAGTCTATATAAGCGGCTTGAAGCCGAAACAAGGAAGACATGTGGAAGAAAAGGTCTTGGCAAGGCCGCGACTCCTGTTGTTTTAAGGACCCCGTTGGTTTACATGACTGTCTGAGGGAAGAGATAGCACATTGCCCTCAGGTTACAGTGCCCCGACCGCGCTGTTATGACAAACTCGCTCCGGGGCTTTCTTGACCATGTAACACAGAGCGTTGTCCAGCCTGCGCCGGGTCAAGGGTTCCAAAGGGTCAGTCTGTGCCTTCTCAACAGACCTAATCGGTCAGAAAAACGTGTCCTCTCGTTGAACCCAACGCAGCTATTCTGCTACCCACTACACGAATTGATTTTTCCCCTCATCCTTCAACTTTTCCCAATACGAACTCCTATATTTTCACCATTTGTTTCTGTTACTTTACCACGCTTCATGCCACACAGGTCCATCAAGGGATGTGAATGCCGTAAGCCAGAACCGCCGGCCTTTTCCAATACACATTAAAGATTGATTCGCTGGGGTTAAATGCCGGTGACTGCAGATCAGAGGCAGTGGTGCTCATCTAAGCACATAGCAACACGGATGAGCATCGAAGCAATTTGGTACATGTCGTTTGTTTTAGGCAAATTGTTTCTGCTTTCGAAACACTGTCCACTCTCCTTTTAATTCTTTTCTGACCAATAGGACATTGAGCTATTCATTCTCGTAGCTGGCAGTTTTTGCACCTGTCTGCCATTTAGTCGCTTATAAGGAAAAAAACTGCAACGTAGAACAAAATATATGTATATATATTTACACATATATATGACTTGCAAAGCAATTAAACAGCCATAGACTAGGCATTACTCGTTTAACCGTATATTACCCGATAACAATCAAAGTGAGTTTAAAACAAACGAAAAAACAATGTCTCCAGTAGTCTGTCTGCCAATTGTTTGCTCATGAGCAAGTAATAGATTAGAATTCATGATTATAACATTGGTCCAAACACACACATGCACGCACACACGCACGCACACGCACACGTTCTCTCTCTCTCTCTCTCTCTCTCTCTCCCTCTCTCTGTCTCCCTCTCTCCCTCTCTCTGTCTCTCTCTCTCTCTCTCTCTCTCTCTCTCTCTATCACACAAAGATGCTTCTTGGTCTCATTACAGAGGTGCTACCAGGTGTCAAGACCAAACAGTTGCATCGTCCCTCAATGAAACACAGCTACTTTCACATCCAATATTCACCACGAAACCTAACCGCAAACACACAACAGACGGTCCCCAAAAGTCACGTTTTCTGTCAAAGCGGCCATAAAACAATCACAACACACTACGACATTTGTGCCGATGCTACCCAACTGTGAGGACAGGGTCATAAAGCAATAAAACTCCCCAACGAATGAAAGTATTTTACCTTTATTGCTGACATCTCTAGTCCTACGAAGATTTTCGCTCGAGCTGGTGTCTCTCGAGGATTTTAGTTCATAGGACATCCCTCGCCAAAAAAGTTTTCTTGTGGCATGACTTGGTGAAAAGAAGATGGTAGAGAAGGGGAGGGGTGCCTTCAAGTGTCCTCCAAGACTCCACTGCCCTCCTAGCAGAAGGTCCGGGCAGTTGTGCTGCTGAATGACAATAGAGAGAAGACTTGTTTAAAGAGAAGCGGTGATTAATGATTTTTCTGTATAATTCGCGCATTTTTCTTAGGGCCTCTGTCTGCAAATAATAGCGATGAACTTTTGAAACCCTTAAAAGAAATCTGTTCGCCCTTTTTAGACCTCTGTGGCAGAAGTGCCTTTTTCTCTAAAAATATGGTGGAGGTTTGGGCACGAATAGAATTCCAAGGTACACATTGTATTAGATGCCACACAAATACATTCATTTCTAAGCTTTTCTTTGGGGAACCAATGCAGAAAGGATGCGCAGCCTGTTCTAACAAAGACAATTTCATCATTATATTTAAACATAAACTTTCCATTTACACAGTGTAAAGCATGTATCATATACATCATATTTGCTATTTTCCTTTACATTGGTCTATTCAAGGTTTGTTTTGGCCTACACGTAAGCGTCAAAATACCTATTTTCAACAAAATGCAAATTATTTTGCTTATATAAATGGGCCGTACATAATGAGTTTATGTAATTTGCATTGCTGCTGTGCTTTCGTTGGCTACACACATTTTAGCGGGTTGAAGTTTGTGACGTTGGCAATTTCAAGAGAGTGTTTCATAAATAAAGAGTAGAAAATAGACAAATGGCTTGACCGCGATATGTGGCGAAAAGACCCGCTGATATCAACGAGCAAGTAATAGAAAATTTTCTGTGGGCCACGGAATGCTAGCAGACCAATTTAAGGCCACACTTTTGTTTAAAGTTCAACCCTGCAAACGGAATGTTATTTTCTTCGGCTCTATATTTTCGATACCTGCTCTAAGAAAAGAAAATGAAAATTAATACAAGGGCTGCGCCATCCAAAAGAAGCCATTTGTCTTCTTGATTATCTATTTGGTTGTCAGCGTTTGAGCTATGGCACTGGCCCGCTGCTTTGTAATATAAAAAACACACAGCTTGCGTTGGCAAATGCACTCGAAACTGTTGAGCAAAAATTACACTCATTAAAGCATTAAAAATCTACCAGGCGAAAAACATTTTGGCTTTATTTTCGAATAAGGGTGTACATTTCGAGGAACCCTCTCAGCTTCAGTGCACCGAGTGTGCTCACCGTTAAATTAACGAGAAAGGAGACTGAAACGAAGGGTTTTGTGATTTAGAACGAGATTACAAGGCGTAATGTACCAGGATTACTCGCAACCCGGCGATATAAATCAAGGAGGAGATTCAGTGATATTCAAGACAGGCCAGCACTAAAAGTCTAACGAAAACGGCTGTAGTGGACCCAAATTCAATTAAAAAATGTTTGTTTTTAGCATTTATCATTTTATATTACAATTCAACTTAATAGCCTCCGTGGTGTAAAACTGTTTTCTAAACTCCATAATAGAACAGGACACAGAAAAGAAAGACAGGTTTTTGTGATTTATTAAATTTCTATATCTATTTACAAATAACAAAGGTAGACAGTGGAAAGCATAGCCTAAGCAGAAAGGGGGCAACATACAAATAATAACGAAGGGAAATACATTATTACGGGAAAGACGGATCTTTGGAATGTAAAAATGTAGCTTATAAAAATTAAAATACCAACACATGGCACAGGTGAGAAACACAGAAAAGAAAGAAAGAAAGAAAATAGCATGTGCATATGTTTATTCGACGCGAGACACAGAAACTTAAAGACGAAGAAACAGGAAAAGTGAAAAATAAAGTGTATTCATTCATGCAATATATGCACTTTTCTCTATACAGCCCTGGCCACATATAGATTTAAATTACATTGCAACGTACAAACAAATGCAGATATTTTGTAGATATATGCATTTCAATCAAATGAGTTCAAACGTATCACTTCATAAAACTAGACAACAAAAACATCAACAAAATTGCCACTGAGGTAATTCATATAGTACTTAGCAGTGCTCTCTTTAAAATGCTTTGCATTGTATCGGTTTTGGTTATGTATATTCCCAGCTTAATTAAACTGTTATACCTTTCCACTGAATCTGAATGACGCCTAAAACAGATATCTTACAGAGCGTCTGATTTCCCTATCCTCAATTTGAAATGAGCTAAACAATCAGACATCAAGAAGAGTGGAAGGAATCAAGTCCCGTATGCCTAATAAACGACAAACGGACTTGACACAATCTTTATCAGTCCCAATGACAAAACATTAAAAGCGAGATTAACGTTTAAAGAAAAAAACTTCATATTACGAGAGCTAACGTCCAGCTAGTTTTTTTGTAGGCTGTAAGTCAACAAAGAAAAGGGAGTTAGAAAATGGCTCTTGACAAAACAAGGCGACTCATTTATTAAGCACAACGCTAGACGTCGAGGTAATGGGCAGGCCTACGGTTCATCCTTTGTACCACAGAGTAAACATGACAAATGGGGCCGAGTTTGGCATGATTAAAGATGAAACACGGATCCATCTTCACCAAATCTGAAAACTATCTGCTGCCTTCTGTTGTTATGGAGGGGGCGAGGGAACAGGAGAAGGAAAGAGGTATAGGATAAAAATCGGAACTGGACTAGCAGAGAGCCGATCTGTGGTAGTGTTTGAGTTCGAGTCTTCACCCCATTTGTGTTAAAAATTCATTTTCTTTTCTCTTTCCAACCTTCTCATCATCCCACCTCGTGTTATATCCCTGTCTTTCAAGAACGTTGAGGGGGAGATAGTATGAGACGATGTGGCTGAAAATCTCGGGCTTCACTCCTGAAACTGAGGTTTTAAAAATGTGCGTTTTTGTAAGTGCAAGGAAGCTATAGACTCGGTGGAGGTCCGCTAGCTCGGGTTTGATTACTGCCCAACGGTCCGCCACTTGAATTCGAGGTGGTAGAGTTGCTGGAACGGATCTTCGTGTTGGGCAGCTTGTGATCTTTCTTCCACTTCATACGCCGGTTCTGGAACCAGATCTTTATCTGTCGTTCCGAAAGGCAAAGGGTGTGAGCGATCTCCACCCTGCGCCTGCGAGTAAGATAGCGATTGTAGTGAAACTCTTTCTCCAGCTCGAGAACTTGCTGTCGCGTGTAAGCTGTGCGTGAGCGCTTGGGCTCTCCCCCCGAATAGTTCGGGCTCACTGTGGGAAAATAGAGCGACACATTACCAAAAAGTCACACAATAACTCACTAAAAACATAAACTGAAAACCGATTCAAAATACACCTAACGCGCTATCTTCACTAGAACACAGAGCAGACTATGTAAACTTCTGAAACCTGAATATATGATTCGCTGTTGTGTTAAGTAATTTCACTTTTAAAAAAGTGCTGTTCTTATCTATGCAGTAAACTAAGCTACTACAATGCTCGCCAGTTTGGAATAGCAAGAATATTTGAACAAAATCCATAAAATAAGTAAATCAAAATAAAATAAAATAAACCAGCTGCATCAAAAACATTACACGGTTTCCACGTGCAAAAACGCAAGAGATCCACGTCGCCTGTATATTTTAGAGATAGGATTGGTGACAGTTTAAGATAGTTGGGTACTGGAGGGTAATGTTAAACAATTACATTGCACAAGGGTCATTTGCCCCTGTTTCAGCACAGTTTATGAAAGCTTTAAAAACTTACTAATTACTGTAGAATAATAGTACAGGTCCCTAATAGAGTTCTATTTGTCTTGCCATTAGTATTTTATTATTATCTTCATAAATAGGAATATTTTATCTGTCATAAAACTTTTTACGAAGAGTATTGAAGTGACAGAGAAACGTATACGTTTATACATTCAACCACTTAAAATCAAATTACCAAAACATAAAACATAACTTATAGCTTACTAGAGGACTCATAAAACCTTCCCGGGAAGAAATTAGAACGACGAGGTCGCAGAGACTTCAAAGGTGCTTTGAGAAGAAGTGCAATAAAAATTTATGGAGGGTGTAATTATATTGCCCTGCAAACAGCCGATCGTAAATCTCAACCAAGGGCTACTTCACAAGGGGAGCAATAGATTTAGCACGCTCTAGAGTGGGTGAACTGTTTGCGACGCATAAGTTATCGAAGTTTCGCTGCACCTACCGATGTTTACGTGGACTTTTTTCATCCAGGGGTACACCACGGGATCCTTTCGTGAAGTGGCCGAAGGAGCGCTTTGGTTCATGGGAGTCTGACCACAAGCAGGCGGAGGGCTCGGGGTTACCGAGTCGCAGTGATGGCTTGGTTCTGGTAGAGAGGTCGAGAGTGCAGCCGGGCTTAGTACGTGACCCCGAGGAGACATCGCCGCGGCAGGCTGCGCTGGACCCTGGCACGACGAGTAGGGTGGGTCGGCGCAGCCCGACCGCTGGTGGTAGATCGACTCATGCTGGAACGATGGCTCTTGCCTCTGGGCGCTATAGTAGTCCGGCGAGTGACTGGGTAGGTAGTCGCTCTGGGAGTATTCCTCGCAGGGTGGAAACTTGGGGTCCACATAGTTTGAGTTGATCAAATAGGAACTCATGGCCATTAATTTCTTTGAATTGCACACAAAATATACTAAAATTTATATCTATCCCTTTACTCGTTTTCCTGTTTCGTAGAACCCTCCTACTTTCTGTCAAGTGAACAAAGTTAAGAGTCCATGTGACACAAGCAGCCAATGGCGTGGATCCTCGCGATTCCCGGATAAGGAAATGCGAATGGGCAGTTCAGACGGCGCTCAACATCAACGTACAGATCGGGACAGACAAATGTTTCATTTTTATGCGATGGTATGGCTTAATAAAGTGCTGAGAGAATCACAACAATCATAAGCGAATGCTCACGGGCCGAAAAAGCAGACCGGACTTTTATAAACCCAAGGACTTCCGAGCGTAAACGGCTCCCCCTCCCTTTCTCCTTCTGGTCCTCGTTGTAATGAATACATTGATACTCCGTGTTATAGCATAGTTTAAATGTTTTGAACTTAAACGCTCCTAATTTTAGGTAGTCCTTGTGAAAAGCCGTACCCGAGGAAAGTGTAAGCGGTTGGCTCTGGCCAAGCTCTTAAATGCACGCGCTAATAACGGCGAAAGAATGGAGGTGGCGTGATCTGCGTGTCAGAGATGAATCTGGGCTTGTTTAGGATCGATAGAAAATTCATCAACTAATTCAGGTTACAAAGGCTCCTAAATCAAAACCGAGACCTTTTGCATTTAAGCGCAGTCTGCAGTCATTCTCCTCCAAACAGCACGTTTATCCTGAACTCCGATTTACACACTGTGCATAATAATTGAAATGCACATTACCATTAAGATTGTACATTGGCGTTATCTTTATTGTTTCAGTGAAGGGAGTTTTCTAATGTGGTATCTTCTTGTATTTAGAGGTAAAACTGTGAATTCGTTTGATTCAAAATAAAATCCAGTCACAAAGTAACCTAAACATGTATGACATCACAAATGCGTTACACAATAAAATTTGTTTAGAAAAAAAGTTGTTTAGAATAAAACACCTAATAAAATTGCTAAGAAAAGAGAAGAGAAGAAAACAAAAGAAAAGAAAACCCCACCGATGTCTTAATGAGAAAATGAAACCTAAAATATACATCGGTATCTCCATCTTCGGATGATGTTGGAGTGTAGTCTATATATCAACTACATACTCCCCTAGATACGAATTTGTGACTGTGTGTCTGTTCACACAAATCCGGATCTACAGGGTATATATAGATGACAGGTATCTTCTTGACAGGTATTGAATGGAGTTGCTCACCTTGACAGCTCCTCCTCCATGTCAAGGTGCTACACCTGAAGCAGTCTGCCTTCAAGTGTATCAGCAATCTGTCTAGCAACGTAATGGATCGGCCCTCCTTCACAAACACTGCTAATGGTTTGACGAAATAAAACTCCACAATTTCTTATGACTTTATCCTTGAATAGAAATAGGAAACATTGTCTATAGTCTTTGAGTAAAGAGATGATGCTATATAATTAGAAAACTCAAAATCAATTGATCTCTTTATGATTCTTTCCACTCATGCAGCAGTCTAGTTTCCATAGAGATAAAACAATACGATAAAAAGCTTAGGCCGAAAACTGACGAAGCTACACATCCCACAACTGTTATTCATAAAATCCCAAAATACAAAGCGCAAGCAGGCAAAACGACGAGTGTTTGGGACTAGAGAGAGATTTCTTCAACGGTTAAAAAGAAAGCAACAAATGAAATAAAGTGTTTTATGGCAGGTCAACACTGTTTACACACTGCAAACAGAAGTCAAACGGAGGATTTGTCCGGAGATGAGAGGTATAAAGCAATAAAATATGCACAGAGGAAAATGTCACATCCACACCAATCAAAAACAAGCCAACATGTACACCTACCGAACATTTTATGGCCCTTTAAACAGGTTTTTGCTTACATTACGCACTTTGACTCCCATTTCGTTTTAAAAAAACACGAAAATTAAGGACTCTCGTTCATTAAGAGAATTCATTACGCGAATGCCTTTCCTTATTCCAAACAGACAAAGCTGCTAGATTTCGGTTAGGATGAAGAAGAGGTAAGACCAATCTAAAAGCACATGATTCAAATAATGGCTACTTTGAGGTGTATATTAAGGAACATATTAAGGAACATAAAAAACGTAAACTCCTAAAATCGGCGTGACAAACTGAAGCCAAATAACCAGTAAACTACGTCAGACATTGTGTTATAGCTTAAACGGAAATTCACACTTCAAAAAGGTACGCAGCATCAGCCAAGATCTATGAACGTAAATGTGCATATATATATCAAGCGTACAAGATTTTTATCAACCGTTTTAAGATGCTTTTAAGACATAATATATCATACATGTAATTTCAGAAATCGTAATAAATTTGTTGCCAACTGTTTTATACTACTGCCATGATCTAGCATGTTCTAAAGTAAACATTTTTGTTAATTAATTTGTTAAGTCATTAACTGTTATTCTGAAAGACGTTTATGTGAAAATGTGAATCAGCGTAAAAGTACATTCTTGACAAAACTTGGTAGATGTGAGAAATTATAAATAAACGGACAATTTGTTTTCATTTATATCTTACTATGCAACGTATCACATCGAAATGTGTCGTTTAGTGAACTTTATATTAAACTGACTTTTTAAAATTTCTTTGTTATACTTAACACGAGAAATACACTACATATTTGATTATTTTATTGTGATGACAATAACAGCACAGGAGTCTTTGTTCTGAGTCCCCTTTGTTGAAGCTTTTTTTTTAAGGGCAAACAGAAAATCGTTAAGATTATACCAACTCCAAAGTAACGTCATGTAAATAAAACAAATATCACAAAATCGAATTGTTCGATTTTGAATAAAATTGAAAATTAATTTACAGGCTATTTTGTGTTTTAGTAAACCAAATGCAAGCAATCACAGAAATCTGCAGCACCCCTAGCGTTTGGTAAAGACTAATTTGCCTTTTTTAGATGGGCCTCCCTGCCCTTTTCCAAGTTCTTTTATTCACCTTATCTGAGCCCGTTTCCACCGTTTCCCCAGCCCACGGTGATTTACATTCTATAATGGTACAGTCACTAGAATTAGCTCTCTGCACTAAATTATGAACTGAAAGCATAAATACACTTATTATGGAATGACTTATAGTAAAAACAGAAAACATAAAATAATGAACGCCATAGATCCGCCATTTCAATCCATAGTACTGTAAAAACAGAATGCCCTTAAAGCAGAAGAGAGAAAGTTTATCCTTGCTGTCCACTCTAACCCTTTCACCCCCAGAAGTCCCCGACCTCGCCTTCACCCCCATGAGCCATCTTCCTCTAAAAGGCATAGGGACCTCGAGCCATCTGCCTCATTATAGGGTTAATGTGTACACCCACAGATATTCAAAGCCCAGACTAAGTCACTATAGCCAAGGTAAATATTCACCATATAAAACCTACGCACGCAACAGTGCGACTCCGTGGGACTCGAATAGAAACTCATAACTCCGTTATGAAAGGAGGGGGGACACACTCGCCACTGTGCGCAAAAGCACGTGGTCCGCCCAGGCAAAGCACCTGCAGAAGAGAGCGCGCGATATGTAAATGAAGGGCCGATTTCTTTACTTACTTTTCACCTCGGTCTGTTGCATCTCGGTTCCCCGAGTTCTTTCCCCACGAGTCCTCTCGCCTTCGCGGTATGCTGGACGCAAACGAGACCGGACAGTGTCGCTACTCCAAAGCCTTTCTTTGCTGTTACGACGGTACCGCGAGCCCCTCCGTCTACCCCCCCCCTTCCTTTCTCTAACGCCACAGGTTTAGCCCGTGACCTCGCCGTGATACCTCTGTACGTGCAACTCCCTCTCATTTCCGCGGTCCCTGGAGCTTTTCCCCAGCTGCTCGAGACAATTTTCAAAGAACACAACCTCAACCACAAGGAGCAAAAGCAATTATGAAATAAAACATCGAGCTACCAGTTTCGTACGCTGGAAAGATTGGTCCGTCCGTTCCCCAGTGTCTCTTTAACCCTTCTCGTTGGCGACAAGAAGGGGGGTTTCCCCGCACAACGCAAGCCTGCTGCCTCGTAAAACAGCTAAAAATAAAATGCACGTTAGCCTTGCGCAGTTGTGAGCACGACAATACCATTGGACGCTTTAAGGCATTTTGTTGTGGACTCTCAAGTTTTCGTATTAATCTCGCACTTTGGCAGTCTTTGTTAAACAGCGAGGCGTGTCACAAGTCCCAGTACATTTTAATATTTGTTAGACGCGCTGACCTGCAGTTCACCCCTTCTCCGGGTCTCTCCCACTCGCAAGTTCTATAGTAATGCATGCACAGTTTGCGCGCTCATATTGAATTGTGCCCAGGTCATTACTTTGAAGAAAAATGGCTTGGGTTTGGGAGGGGGGTCATTCTAAAAGCCTTTTGAAACCCACAAATCAGTCCAACCACAGCGCATTTCTTTATTTTCTTACTTGCCTTTATTAAAAAAGGAACGCCTTAACCTGCGAGCAGACCGCAGAAGACTGCATTTTTACATGTTATTTTTATATTTTTATTATGGGATACTACCTAAAACGTGCTTTACTACATTATAATGAATTAATCTATTTCAATCACTGTCACAACATTAAAAGGCGAACCATTGGTCGTAATAAGATGTGGCTGGAAAACACAGTGGGTCATCTATGGCTAACATTTAGAAGATAAAATAGACCTTTCATAGTCATGAAAAATATGAAAAATAATCTAAATCCAGACATTGGAACCCAGGATTTTTTCCGTTACTGCATGTCTCTAGCCTACAAAATGAGCAATTTCAGTCAAATCTGAAAATACCACGTTCTCGTCACATCCCTGGTCCTTAACATCCTAACATCCAAGACCAAAGAAAAAGATTAAAGTTCTCCCTAAACTGGGTTGAATCAACGCGCGAACTCCAAAGCAATATGGTGCAACTCACATCCTTACCAGGCAACGGCAAATGTTACAATGGAATGGAAATTAATTCGATGAACTCTGCGTGAACTCCAATAGGGACGTGTTTGCTAATACGATTAATCACCACTTACCCACGTTGTTTTTTAAAAATACCGATCCGTTCAGAATTATAGCACCAGGAGCCCAACTTAGACAATATTTATTCCAATATAACAATTTTTTTTCCTCGTTGAAATTTCAATCTTCCCTTCCCTCACATGAAATGCCTGCTGTTATTACACAGGACAGTGACCTTCACACATTCCCAGGTTTCAGCATTTTCATTTTTAGCATATTTTCATGTTTGGTACAAATAAACTTTCAGATTGCAAACGCAGGTAATTCAATACATCCAACAGTATTTTTCAGATTAAAGCAATTTGTGCAACTGTTCTGTGAACGTCCTTATAGTTTAACTTTTATTTTGATGTCTCATCAAATCAGACTAAGAGTAATCCGATTGTTTCCGCAACAAGGGGAAGTGGGCGTCTTATTAAGCTCCCTTTGCTTATCACAGTGGTAGGTGGGAACAACGACTTGTCGATTTTTTAAGCACGTAAACAAAATATCCCAGGGGTTCTTCCGCTTGAAACTGTGTTCAATATTTGATACTCTAATAATATATGAACGTTTAGATAATTGTTTGAAATTCGAATAGTTTCATTTGTTTAAGTTTTTCAATAAATGTTGATACTATGGTAACTGTCCATTCGTTTAGGTAGGCTATGATTCTTTTCGAGTGGTTAGTCAAATAGCCTCCGGAAAGGTTCATATGTGTGGAAAGGGAATCAGAGTTAAACAGCGTTGTGGTGATAACATTAAACGATAGAAGCAAAGAGGCCCATAGTCTCCATGTCCTACATATACCACTGAAAATTGTTCAAAAGTTCAGATATAACAACAACAAAAATAATAGCAATGACGGCAACAATAATAATAACAAGAAGAACTAACGAGTAATTGCAGATTTGCAGATGCATACTCAACTAGGCTACTTTTTTAGATTTCCGTAGTTATATAACCATTAAAATGGTCAATTATTATTATTATTTTATTATTGTTAGTAGCAGTAGTTGTTGTAGTAGCAGTATTGTTGTATTATTATTATTATCATCTTACTTAACACAAGTGTTTTATACAATTGTACTATTATATGATTATTATCATGTATTACATTTCAGTGAACATTCAGTGCAATCGACTGTTTTAGCTTCCTCGATTTTTTTTTTGCTCTTTCTCACTCTACACACCGAAGGTCGCGGCCCCTGAACCTAAACCGCTCCAGATATCGTTTCTCTCATCTGTGCGCACGAGGCAATCTGTAGCCCCTCACTCCTGAGACCGCCCTCGCTTCCCCCTCCTTTTCCTCCTCCTCTCTCTCTCTCTCTCTCTCCTACTTTGCCATTGACATCCAGCAATTGGTCTAGTGCACAGTCGACAGCCGACAGTCGAGTCACGCACCGCGTAAACTTTTCACCTTTCAACTTTCTGACCCCACGCACCCCTCGCGGCAGTCTAAAGACATTAGATTCACCTTCACTTGCTCCATGGAATTAAACCTAAACGGTGAAAGGAAGGTTATTTCAGATATATTGTTGGGTGTAGATGTTTTCGGGCTTCCTGGTATTCAACAAAAGGATGAACAACCTACGGACCGACGTTGTAGCGTGCACGAAATTCTTGCATCCATTTTACACAAATAATTTATCGACAGCCAAATTGTAGATTTTCATGGATAAGCCAATAGAAACTGGGGTCGAGGCAATATGGATTATAGTACAGTTATATTACTGATGATTTAAAAACAGTTCTCCAAATTCCCACGTCGACTGAGCATAAACCAGCTCTTCCAGCCGTTGTGAAATAGGTCTAAAGCGGGCTCTGCTGGCGATAGGAGGGCGTTGCATCAAGATCCAGAACATTTTTACAGAGGTGAAACGCCAAAAGAGAGAAAATGTAGGGATAAATATCTCATAGCCTACACGTTACCTTTAATAATCCAATATCCAATAATATCCAATAATCCAATAATAAGTTACATAAACACTTGTTAATGTATTAAATTTTATATTGGAATTGCAACACTCTATTTTCTTTTAAATTTAATATTTCTGTCGTTTAAGTTTAATGTGTGGCAACAATTTTTCGCAAAGATTATGTTTGTAATGATATTCAAAGAAGTTACATTTCGTGCAGGCCCAAATATGTCTCGTGATGATAATGGTATATTTGTCATTCCTCTAGCTAAGGACAATCGAAATTGCAAATGCAACAACGCCATTCATACTTGTCTTAAATATTCAATTTTAAATCAAGGTATTAATTTAATAAAAATGTGTAATAAAAAGAACAACAAAACTAAGTTATTTACACGTTTTACACACACACACATATATAAATATATTTATATAATTGCGACGATTTTACGTTAAATATATAAACAATATATAAACAGCGTAAAGTCGCTATTATGTATTGAAGTTTAGCTGTTTTCATCGGGTGTAGTAGTAAAGAGCAAGAGTAACCTGAAACAAATAACGGCACGCGCAGCTAGTCGTCACATTTAAATCTGGCATGTTTTCGTTAGGCGTTCCGACTTCTTTATCCCATCACAAATCGGATACAGTGAAGGAGAAGGAAGAAAAACAGAGATAAATAAAAACATTCCATCAACCTTTCCCCCCTTTTCGAGGACAAACATGCTATAATTGTGTGTGATGGACAAGCTGTATTGTTTCGCGCCTGCGCCCTCGCAGTACCGTTCGTCTGCTGACCTCTGCATGATCCCGTCTCCATGCATTATGGATGAGATATGCTAGTAGATTGCCCCTATCAATATGCAAAACCCATTAGGCGGTTAAAATTGCAATTTAAACGTTCGAAATCGCTATGTTGATATTAACTAGATCTACACACAAAAATACACAAAATATCCAAAAATCGCCTTCGGTTGCCTAGGTGACAATAAAATGCACATATATATCACCGACTTTAATAGTCTGCTTAAATATGTTTCTTTCAACTGGTTTTGAACAGGGCTGTTTCTGTGGCAAGTAAAACGCAGGTCAATATGTTGCTTCTCTTTTACTCCAAAGTTTCCATACAGCAATAGACAGAACACAATGCGAGTGCTTAAAGTCACCATATACAGCAATGTTTAAATCATATGAAATCGACTTTTATGTTTTCATTTTCTATCCTTAAAGCCGTTCACATTAGCCTATGCTGTCCTTTTAAATTTTTTTTGTCAAAACGTGTTTCACACAGCCCATTTCGCTGACGCATACAGGCACACACCTTGAAGTAAGGCACGGTCGCCTAGTTACACACCAAACATAAAAACACGTTATAGTCCTGTTAATTCTTCTCTTTACGTAATCTGAAACACGAATGACAGGCTTAGAAAATTCTGTTTTGGCTATGATTAAAATGAAGCTTGCCTAACGATTTAGACTAATGTTTATATTTCTATAGGTATCTCAAAGTTCTATATCATTGCATAAAAGGAAGCAGATAAAAATGAAATAGAAACCCTTGACTCGTGCTTGCGACCAGAGTTTCGCCTTCCTGTTTACGACCTGAGACTTCCTCTGTCAGTCTTGCCCCCCCCCCCCACCCCGTCTCTCTCTCTCTCTCTCTCTCTCTCTCACACACACACACACACACACACACCAACGAACAAATGGAGAGCTATAAAACCTATAATACAAATTGAAAACAGACAGCTTGTAAAACACTCAAATGCATAGCATTTAATGTTTGATTCTTAGATGAAATGTATAAGTAAAATGAATATATGTATTCATGATATATATGAGAACTTCTGTATGGCGTCAGTGCATAACCTCGAATACACCTACTATTCATATCAAGGATAAAACAATTCATATCACTGACAAACGTTACTTTGAAAATGTCAAATAATGCGACAGTTTAAGAACATGGGAGGTAAACGCAGACAGGCTCACAATATACGAGAAAACAAATATTTTCTATCAAACCAGACTCAAACGGTTACAGGTTGTTTAATCGAAATGACACACACTTAATCAAACCAGAGTTGCCATGGAAAAGCTTTCATATAGGCTGTTTTATCTTATAGTAATGTAGCTTAGCCCTAATTCTTCGAAGGAAAAAATTACAAAAGAGAGAAAGGAAAAGCAGGAAAGATATACCATAACGTGACGTGAGGATCTTGATTTGTACTGTAGTTTATTATAGAGTATTGGGCAATAGGCTATTTTGTCATTGTGGTTCGAGATTCGTTAGATAACACTGGATTTCTGAACAATAACATTTCCCTTTAGTTCTTTAGTTAAATACTTAAGGATACCATGGCGTTCTTCTCAGTGTAAGCCCAATACTTGGGTGGTATTTAGCACTTATGACAATTGATGACAGTAGTATCCTCTCAGTTTCTTCATCACTGTTAAGAAAATAGTTTTGTGTGTGTGTGTGGGGGGGGTCTATGCACTGAGTATAACTTAATGAAAGACAGTCTCAGAACGTACACTACAGCTGAACTCGAGTTGACCCGAGGTGGTAGAGTTACCCTTAAGAGGATCATGTATGGAAAAATATAATACAGAATGGTTAAGTATACTTTGCAATTCTTTTGTTTTTTATAACCGTTCATAAACTTATTTATTACTGATGCATCTGCTTTCATGCTACAATATTTGGCTTTAGTTTGCAAGGTTTTCTTTGCCAGAAAGTTGGCGACTGCTGTGTGTTATTCACACGTTTCCTTTTTGTAAAATGCATGGGCGGGGAAGGAACAAAGATTTGCTTGTAGACTTTGGGGAGGCATATTGTCATGTTGCGCGCGAGCCTGTGTGTAAGTAAGAGAGCGGCAGAGAGAAAGCAGCATATAGACAATATGTAGTCTAAAGACATCACACACGCGCGCGCACATGCACACACCCACACACACACACACCTTTCAGTAATTGCTAACCATAAATGCAAAAAGTGAAAGTAACTGTGTTATAAATTAGTCAAACTTTAGCTTTTTTTCTATAAAATACTTATTTATAAAAATCGTATTTATAGTGAAATCTTTTAGCCTATAGCTATGACTTCATATCATTCATAATGTGATTATGTAGGAGATAAAGACATCGTGAATTCGTATTCATAATATCGTCAGTTTGCCAATGTGGGAAGTGTATATCCATATTGGATGTCCAGTGTTTACAGAGGAGAATTTTAATATTTTAATATATGTGAATATCAGACCACAATATTAGACGTATGCCTAGTGTGATTAAGAGATGTGTATTTAAATGCCATGTCGATTTTGCACAACAATTACAATAGTGAACAGTGAATTCATGTCACTTTTGTTGTCAATGTTGTAGATTATATTCTAGCTAGTCAACGAAGCATTTCACACCAACAACGTAGGCTGCTTCAGCACGTCCCCTTGGCATCATGCTGCAATATTTCTCATGAGCGAAGTTAAAAAAAAACTTAGCATCGAAAGGCTAGTCCTCAGTGACACAGAAACGAAATGATTGACACAACCAGTAGAGACGGTCCCCTCCTCTATTTCCCACCTCTCGTCAGATCATCTACCAACGTAGACTTAAACTCAACTTACTTTGACTGCGCACGGTCCACTATCCTTATATCCGCCTCCAAATGGGTAGAACCAGAGAGAGCGTGTATGGGCCAGACCCGGCCAGTGTAGTGGCCTGCTAGTACGCTCTTTCCCTCACTACTGACCCTTTAGAATCCCTTCGAAGCAGTTAAACCGTCACTTGCATTCTAGAATGTGAAATATATAGTACATTGTCAACTCCCCAAAACCATAAAACTAACTTTATGGACCCCACGTGACTTTTGAGAGCCAGTAAGGGGTATCTGTCTGTGGCCAGGGCGATTTTTACGATCTAACTTCAAGATAAAACGCTCATCCGTTTGACATGTAAATGTCATAGCTACTTTTGGTATAGTTTGGTCAAAGGCAAAAGCTAAATCGCAAAAGGCAAGCGGCCAGGCGGTACAGGCAGCTGGCGTACGTATACGACGTCCACTCCGCTCTCAAAAGTCGCCTTAGAGGTAGCAAAACGGTGGGGCACTGGTGGTAAGTTTAAAAGTTCAGTGCTTGTTTACTGAGTGGCAGAGTGTAATCAGGATCGCTATATTACAAACGGGTGATCTTGTAAATGTCATAGCTAGAATGATTTCTGAGATTTCTGTTTATGAAGTGTTTTTGTACACTTCTAATACAGTACTTGAATTTGTTTTTTAAGTTGTTTGTATATGGCTTTGGGGATAATATGCGCTAACACTGAATGACTTCGTATCTCTTGCAAAGTTTAGAATGATAGGCTATGATAGTTTGGCATTGCGTTGTAGCTAAGTTCAGCCTGTTTAATCTACAGAAGGCCTTGAGTTCTACTGAGAGTTTTGAGAAGTTTGTTGCAATGTGATTCATATTATCTGTGGTCAAAATTACGCAATTTATACGTGAATTATAGTGGACCAAGAATTCTTAGTTTGAGACCCAGATAACGGGCAGGCATCTTAAAGACATAAAAACACCGCTCTTGATTTGGGTCTGAATATGAGGAACTTTATTTTTTACTCCAAGTTAAGCTACAAACAAATACAAAAAGCTTATTGGCAAAATGCTTACAGGCAGTTTGACATGACATTAGGTTTTTTTTCGCTTTCCACACACATTTGCCATTCACTCTGCCTACTACAAAAAGCCAACTGGTCACAATAAAAATGTTCAATATGTACATCTTTTTTGGGAACATAAACATGATCCAATAATATACAATTACATACTTTGAATATAACTATACACACGTATAACCGGATACAGGAATCTAGTGATGACTGTTTACAGAATTCCCTTTTTTTTAAAAATAATTGAAGAATTTAACACATGACAAAAGTCCAATGAGATTATCTAGACAATGACTTCAAAACATATAGGAACATAGAACACATAAAGGCTCCCGCTGGACTTAATGCAGTCATCACTAAGCTAGAGCTTCACTTCATATTTGGGCAGAGGCATCTCTAAGCTGTAAACTCAATGGTATACACGTTTATAGGCAGTAAATAAGTTATAACATTTAAGAGCTCACATGCTAACTCTCAAGAAAGCATTAACATAGCACTTGACACAAACAATATCCATAACAAGGACAACGGGCGGCATTTCACCTCCCCCTCCCCTCCCCCCTAACCCCCATATTTTCATCTCCCCCTCGAAATAAGTATTAAAAGAACAGCATATGAACACTAACTTTCTTGTAATTTTAGCAGTACCACAGTAGAATTTTAAGTTGCCTAAACATCCAACAACATGCCGAAAGGTGCCGCTTTTACAGTACTCGGTAATAGTGTATTAAAACCTACTTTCGTCTGTTTTTTCCTCCTGATTTCATTTGCACAACACTTGTAGCATTATATGCGTTACCACTATGGCTGGAAAGCGCTACCTGCGGTAGCCAGACTCATGCTCTTCAATTTATTGTCCTTTTTCCATTTCATCCGCCGATTTTGGAACCAGATCTTAATTTGTCGTTCTGAGAGGCACAGAGCGTGCGCTATCTCTATCCTCCTCCTCCGGGTCAGATACCTATTGAAATGAAACTCTTTCTCCAGCTCTAGCGTCTGATAGCGGGTATAGGCGGTTCGGGCCCTTTTGCCGTCTGGTCCAGTCATATCTGAATGGCATGGATAAAATGCAAGGGTGATTAAAACGTTAGCGAGCACAACGACGCAACATAACATTAGAACATTAGACTCCAAACAGTGTTTTGCATTCTGAAAATTCAAATATCCACGGCTGACTTACGATTTAGACGTAACGCGTACAGTGCGGTCTCCAATGCTACAGTGCTCATATGCCTCGGAAACAGCCTTGTATTCCTACGGTTTTTTAAACTACAATATTTACTAGAATATATTTAATACTTTATCAATCACACGTAATTGTTTAACAAATTATTTCGGTTTTCACTGTTTCCCAGCGTTTACTCCAACTTTTCCCACATTTTCTCCTTCTCGCCTTAACGGTTTTATTGCCTGTCTTCTCACCCCAATGTAATCACATTCCCACACGCCATAAAGCAGAACTTTTCAAAGAAACAACAACTTCTAAGCCTCCGTGCTATGCTGCCCTCTCGTCCACCTCGCTCCCTTTCTCTCCTACAGTTTGCGAGGCTCCAGGCTTGAAAGATTTATGACACTTTCGCGGAAATCTAAAATAAAGGCTAATTTGGCTCCACGGCTGCGTTGCAAACGCGTATAAACTCAAATCAGACACCGCTCATTCGCTATCAGTAAAGAGGCATAAAAAAATACGAAAGTACCATGGCTAATATGTAGTTTCCGCATCCAGGGGAATATTTGTGGCGCTTGGCCATCGGTAGTCGCCGAGGTGGTAGAGGTTGCCGTGGTCTCCTGCTTCTGCTGCGTCCGGGGAGCTGGGTTAGCCGCTCTGTGGGAGCCTTCCTCGGTCTCGGATGAAGCGCTGGCCTCGTCGATTTCTGTGAAATGTGTACTGTTGGTGAGGTTAGTACTCGCGGTGGAGGCGCTTTGGTCGGAAGGGGGCGAAGAGCATTTGGGTCCCAGGCTCTCGCTGTTTGAGCAGGGCAGCGGCTCCGGGGACGCGAGTGAGCAGCTTGACGGCTGCCGGAATCGCGTCTCCGGGGCTGGAGACTGGAAGCCCCGGGAGTTGTCCCCAACCGCCCCAAAGTGGCCAGTGTTGGTTGAACGATTGACGCTTAGGTCCATCCCATTGTAGTTGTAGCCGTAAGAGCCTGAATGCATGGTGCCGGAGTCCCTGTACGAGGCGTTCATAGCGCTGCCGCTAGTTCCATAATTTAGTAACTGATAGTCGGGGCCATTTGGGTAGCGCCCTGAGAACGAGTTTACAAAGTAAGAGCTCATTTAGGTTGTTTTAGAGGGCTTGATTTGTAGATCTTGGTCGTTATAACGCTGTGCTTCACGATTTATGATGTATTAATGAATTATAGCAATGCACTGTACTTCGTTTTTGCTATGTATGCGGCCAAATATGGGGGTGGGGGTGCGTTTGGGAATCACGTGCTTTTGTTGACCAGTCGTAAATTCTCACTGATGACTTCAAGAGGTAATTCATGCTCTATGGTTACAAATGATGACGAGACGGGGAGTCGTTAGGCTCCAGTCAACGTGTGCCTCACATGGCATGGATATGCTGCATGCAAGCAGACAGCGTCACCTACTGGTAAAATAATTTAAAGCAATGGGAAGACATTTTCTAAATTCTATCCGTTTTTAATCTGTTTTCAGCGAGTACAAAAAGATTTGTATCTGTCATTATTTTCTTTTTCTTGTTAGAATCAAGATAACGCCAAAATTATCTATTTATATTTTATTCAATACAATGTCTATAATTCATATCCAAAATCCATAATCCAGTGGTATTAATTAAACACTGATGCAAAATGTAAATATAACATTGTAGTAAATTATAAATTGTAATGTATTTTTATCTACCAGCACTTTAACTTAAAAGTGTTCATTTAAAATTTATTTATTTTTAATAATAATGATAATAATAATACACATAAGTTTGTGGTTTGTGGTGGCTTCATGTCACAAATACAAAATGATTACTCATTAGGATATAGTTTTATGTTGCTATATGACCCACTGATGTTACATGAATTTCTCTTCTTTGTTAAAATAGGGGAAACATTTGAACTTCGTATGTATAAAAGCGAACTAAGAAGAGTATCTTGCTGTAATATTTATGGACTGTGCCGCACATACGGAATGTCGGTCCGTGATAGATGGCTCGAGATGATATATGATTTGTTGACATAAAGACACAAGTTATTTCATGTATGTGCATTACGCTATGCAATACACCATCGTTCCATACGTTTGTGCTTACATTTAAACTGAATATCTGCAGTTGAAATATCCCTGATAAAAGTCGCAGAAGCATATGCATTCTACAATAAGCAAGAATCAAATTATGAAATAGAAAATACTATAACAAATATAAATATTGCAAAAAAGTGTAAGAAAAGATCGAGGCTATAATTCACACGTGCATATGAAGAGTCTTGTATGATTTCTAAGTAAATTCACAAAGAAGTTGAAGTTTGTGCTTTTCACGTGTTTCAAAGGGTAAATAAACACTTGGAGTACAAGAAGTGGAGTACAAGAAGTGGACTGCGTGCATGTATATTCTCCAGATTATTATATTTCATTATATTATCTGCGTGTCTGGGCCCGGTGTGCCTTTGAATATTCACTTGCGCGCTTTTTACTGAAGAGACAAACTGCCTTCTGAGAAACTTAGGCACCGAGATATTTGAGTGGCTCGGGTGAGTTCACGGCATGGACAGGTCAGCTTTCTCCTTCGGCCATCTATTAATGCCCACTGAACCCTTCCTTTCACTTTGTAAGGAACATTTTGTAATCGACCTCTTGGTTCTTTTGCCTTTCAGCCTTGGAAAGTGAAACCAGCTCCCTGATTGACGGGTTGTTTGAGCGCGCGTACCTGTTCCCTGCAAGCCGCACCTTAGCATAGCACGGAAGCAACGAGCAAACACATGGCAACGAGAACACATGGCAACGTCTTAGTTGGAAGTAACACCTACTTTAGCATAAATGTAATGTGGTACTTTGTAGTTGTGGATTTATAAGTAACTTTATAAGAATTAAAAGGGTCTTCAAGTTGTGTTGTCCTGGAATAAGAGAAATACGCGTATTGCACTACAGATAATTGTATGGTTCATTGTACTTGTTTTCTAATTTCTATAGGAACATCTTATCGTCTAAGCAGCTCGCAAACCGTATGGTTAAGTCCTTATATAGCTCGGTTGTGTTTCTTTTACTGCTAAAATGACTGAACTGTCACCAAACAGGGCTTGACAGGTGAAATGTTTTGTTAGTTTATTAAACGGGTTGTCCTGATAAGTTTAACAACAGACAGAAACCACGTACAAAATTCATCGACTGTAAACGCTGACCTGCCTGACTAGTTTGGAATATTGAAGAGAATTCCAATACTAATTACGTCGTAAACCCATTTAGCATCTCAGACAATAGGCTATCTAAATCATCTTAACTTTGAAAGGAAAAACGTTCATTCGTACAATGAGAATTAAATTTTATTTTACACAGCTTAAATATGAACACGAATATAACATTTCAAATAGCTTTGTTAAACATGGTCGTCTTAGGTAAAAGACGAAATCCTAAGTCAGAATATGCTCACAAAACACATTAATTAGAGACATCATGTAAAAAAATGAGACAATATGGCAATAGAAATAGTATAGTGGAATGCTACAACGAATTTACCAACACAACTTCACCAGCGCGATTTTTGGACATGGGGAATCTTCATTTCCGAAGATATATTGGGGTGTTTGATGCCCTCTCTGCATTTTTTTCCCTATATCGTGCGTTTAATTTTGTAGAACTTTATTCTGTCCTCTTCTCATCTTCTTCCTCGCCACTGGTTTGTGACGAGTTGATAAGTTTGTTCTCTTTTTTCCACTTCATGCGTCTGTTTTGGAACCAAATCTTGATCTGGCGCTCCGTCAGGCACAATGCGTGCGCAATTTCGATGCGACGCCTCCGGGTCAGATACCTGTTAAAATGGAACTCTTTCTCCAACTCTAGCGTCTGGTAACGGGTGTACGTCTGGCGACCCCTCCGACCGGGGTTACCGAATGTCCCTGTCCATGAAAAGGGAAGAAAGGGAGAAGAGATAGTCAAACATTAACACCGAAAGCGTGCATATTACAATGACAAATGTGTCCGAGGAAAATAGCTTGAGGGGTTACAACATGACTTGCAATACATATGCCTCAGGAGAATTTCTGAGTTTTCAAGAAGCGATACACGACATTACTTTGGAGAGAAGACGTTGTTATTTACGGTAATTGCCAGTCAAGGTTGACAATGTAGTGCACAAATCCAAAATAAATCATATTCACAGAGGAAAACTAAGGAAGGGCCATGATTCTTTTTCTGGTTTTACATTTATCATAAACCTTAGCATATTCCCATGATTACATACTGTACTATACAGTAGTTTGAGCTCATCTCATAAATGTTTCACATACAAATAATAACGACAACAGACAACAGAAAGTAAATAAAACAGCGGGACAGTTACACCGTCAAGGGTTATGAGGCACTTGGAGGAATCATTCATAAGAATATCAACCGTTCAAGTACAAGTGGACCTTACACTGTATATCTGTGTTTCAAACATGTTTTGGTAAAATACATGTCCTATAGTCATGTACTCTAATTTAACCCCTTATTCCTGGGCTATCTGTTTCCGTGTCATTTTCCTGGAGTAATCTAGATTTGCCTTGTAATCCTGTTTGGCTTTTGCCACTGTACGCAAGAGCGTGCGAACAGAGGGGGACCTTGTCAAAACAACAACACGAGCCGTTTTATGATAAGAAGCACACACTAAAACACCAGCTCGTCTGTTCTCGCAAGGCGCTTGCCTTTAAATCTACAATTCAAACATGAACCAAGTGGTAGTCAAACAATAATTTGAGTTAACCGTAAAGCAAAAAAAATCAAAATAACAGCGTGTACAGCAGATTACAAGGATGGCGTGTGTGTTCTCCGGTTTCAGTTTGACACTATGGCTGGGACGAACAGAACGGTGAGATTATTTACATTGTATGGTCTTCCGGCACCGCACAGTCAGGCTGTAAGTCACGTAGCGAGCTTCAGCGCTGTGTAACAATGACCCAAAATAATGAAGTGCTGTAGGTAACATGACAACATAAACTTACCGTTGCACGAGTTCATCCGTTGCATCCAGGGGTAAACCGGTGCCGTCGGCTTCTGTTCGTCGCCTTCAGTATAGATGCTTTTTCCTGACGGCCCTGTGCAGTCTGTTTTACGGTGATCCTGACTCAGGACGAGGGAGTGTTCTTCTATGCTAGAGAGGGCACAAGCGGGATCCTTTTCCCTGTAGAAGCTAGCCGTCGCATAATCGCAGGCACCGGCAGCAGTTGCCCTGCCGTAGGCACCGTTCGCCTGCTGGTAAAAGGAGGAGGTGTATGCCTTCTCCTGAACACTGCTAGCTCCATAAGCAGCACCGGGATAATGTCGTAAAGGGTCTGTGTATCCGGAGGAATACAAGGGTATCTGTCCCAAGAACGACTCTTGTCCTCCGGGCAGAGTCACTGGGAAAGTTGAGTTTACAAAATAGGAACTCATTGGAAGGGCACGGCTCTTTTCCTTGGTTTATGATTTGTTGTGTTTTATAGTCCAAGTGGTTTAGCTATTAGTAGTTTATCGGAGATTGGGTTTTAGTTGAGGGGGGTGCTGGGTGGCTATGTGCCAGTGCGGGACAGAGGGAAACCGTACCATCTGACCAGCCACTGACCAATCGCAAGCGGCCGTGCCTGCAAAATAGCACCCTTGAGGGGGGCTGTGATTGCATGCGCCGGGGGACCCCGGAGCAAAGCAGAGAGCCGTATTTTTTCAACCCTTCTCTTTTCCCTCTCCTTCCAATGAGATTGCTCAATGCGAATCACATAGGAATTTTAAATCGCTAAATTGAATACATCGACACTTTTCCTCCTCCTCTGTTTTGACTGAGGTGCGCCCATATACAGTACGTTATGGTCTGATCCACTCGCAGAAGATAAAGGAGGTACCAAAAAGGCAACAAAGCAGGCGGATTTTTTTTCAGCAGCTATAATTCAAATATTTTTTGTACATTCAATGATTTTTCAACCTTACATTTGTGTTAGTGCTTGAAGAGATATGATTGTGCCTTATCGCAAAATAGGAGACAGTGGGAAAGAGGGATATTAATATCCATTATTTCGACGTTTTGTCATCACTGTAATCCATAAAGATTTGCAAATAATAAACAACGAACATAAAAAGTTCAGCACAGCCAGTGAGCACAGGAAAAATACGTCCAATTGTCTCGCAAATCTACTTACTGGCAACAGGTTTCAGTAGGCTGCTACTACTCTCGGTTTATTTTCGCATGGCTCAGATTAGCCCGTGCAGTATCAGTGCTCCGGAATGTGCAGTTGCGATGTATTTCTATTTATTGATGCTCTGGAGTATAATTACATTTTACATTTAGATCTGTAACCTTTATTGTGGCATAATAAAACAGCACATTTAAACATCTGTCTTTTCTCAACATGAACACGACATGCTTTCTGACCGCATTTCATAGAAGTGTTCTAACTTGTCTTAAAAATTATGGCCAGTAAACACCAGCTAATAAGTCAGCATGGTTTCTGCTTTTGTCGAGTTTTCACCACACTAGTCAAGAGCGCGTGTGTTTTTCATTAACCAAGAGTACAGTTATAGTGGCCGGGGTCCTGTCGCTATACGACCAATAAACCATTTGTGCACCAACAAGTGGATATTTTTAAAGGTGGCTCAAGGGGGGGGTGGTGTTGCGTGCGTTTTACTTTCATTTCAATTTCCTTTCAGCATGACGAGGATACTGCGTTTCCTTTAGCATTGCTTGGTTTTCTGTGAACGGAAATCATCTATTGTGTATCCACTTGTATGAGAAATCTAGGGGAAACAGTGTTCGGCCAAAGTCTTTGTTCATTATTAATGAATGTTAACTGTGATTTTATCAATTGTTAACCAGGACGACTAACAACGGTATAAATTTTGTACTGTGGAAGCGAGTAAGGTTATTTAGTTTTTTTTTAAAGAAGGCTTGTTATAAAAGTGTTGCATGTTTGATATTTCCACTACAGATTTCATTACATATGGACTGGGGAGGTAAAAGAACTGACATCGACTCATCACGCCTGAACGTAACACAGCGCGGTAGTCGAGGAGCAACACTTAGGAATTGGCTTCACACAAATCACACCTCTACTTTGGACGAAGGAAATTCGCTTCAAATATGTACTGATAAGGAAGAGAAGTTTCCATCTTTTCACACCGTCACCGACAAGAAGCGACACGCGCTGTCATTCATTTTATGTCAAGTGTGCCGTAACTTCCTCCAAAAGTTCCACGAGTAGCCTATGCCACAGCGTTACCTTTACTGTAAGTATGTAATGCCTTCATGACCACGCCATGCACATTTGCAGGGAACCTCGGTCTTTAATACTGTATTCTGATATATCTATCAATCTGCTTTGTGTTGGTAGTTTTGTTTCTTTATTCTCAGTACTTGAACGTATTTTCTAACACTGTTTATGTCGCTTTTCAAATGATGCCACGAAACTGTTTTAAGTCTTACATATTTATTTTCATTATGTATACCATTTTCTGTGTATGGAGATTGGAACATGTATTTACTACTAAACTACTTTGAAGCTAGGATATGTGACTATCCTGAGACCTACGGTCATGAAGTTATAATGAATCTAACGTCACTGTAAAATAATCACAATGCTTCAAACTCACGGTACAGTAAAACATTTCAAACGACAAATCCATGCAATCGGTACTCATTGTCCTTTGTGAATTACGTATTTGAAAATACGTATTGTCTTTTAAGATGGGAATCAGTACATTTAATTCGGTAAATCTGGAAAGCACGTATGAGAAGCATTTTCCACTTTGTTGTTAGAGATTTTTTTACTATTAATGTGATTTAACATATTTTGTTGATTGTCCACAAAAGGCAGTCATTAAAGAAAACAATAGCTAAATAATTATTCACAGTTATATATTCTAGCGACCTCTAAACACTTGTTTAATATTTTCCTATCTGGCACGGGATTTGGTGTTACAGTCTAAAAAAAAATAAATTCAAACGGATAAACGAGACTGCATGATTAAGGTAAATAAACGCCTACCATAGTACACGAATCTGAAATTAAAAACACAAATGCTTTTGAGAGGAATCAAGTTTTGGATCAGATAAGATTAATGACTTTAAAAACGTATTGAGGTAAGACCACTTCTTCCGTTTTGGAACCCTGTAATTCATGTAATTGCTTCAAATTTCAAACAGTATTTATGGTGGTTAAAATGTGCTTTACTGTGTTTTTGTAACATTTTCTAATGACGAAGTTACATTACATTTGTTCATAATAAATCGCATGAACCTACACATATTATAAAAATACTGTGTGCGTGCTTTCTTTTCTTTCTTTTTGTTCTTGTCAAACTCAATAAAATTAGGAAAATACTATATAAATCAAGCGAATATCGTCTGTCTTTGATATCTATAAACAACGCCTGCTCTTTCAAAACGGCTAAATGTATGCCAGCGATTACCTTGAGTGCGCGAGTCCAGCTAATTAAATATATACCAAGTCTTATAGTACGAATCTACGACATTCTCCGTTTTACTGCGGGCCTCCTGTACACTTCACGTGTCCACTCCTATTTCTCACTCAATCACCCTAACTTCTTTCTTTTCGGCTAGGTTCTCGTCCCAACACCTCTCCAAATATTCTCTTGTCTACAAGGCTTACTCTGAACTATTCAGAGTGCTGCAAAAAATAAAGATGTGTGTGTGCATGTGTGTGTGCGTGTGTGAGTGTGTGTGTGTGTGTGTGCGTGCGTGTGCGCGCGCGCGAGCGCGAGTGCGTGTGTATGTGTTTGCGCTTGGGGGTGGGTGGGGGGTTAAAGTTCCGGTGAGTGAGCACCCAGGTCAGACAGCAGTCGGGCCTCGACGCGCTTCATTCACCGCTGAATGCAATAACCTTGGAACGGTCATCATGACGCGCAGAAAGGGTTCATGAGGCAGGAGAGTGGATATGAAGGGATATCAGGCCTTAAGGCTTAGCTTTTCTGAGCGAGTGCCACAAATCTCCTCCGAATGCAGACACTTCAAAGGGCGGCAACAACAGCCTCGGGAATTTACAGCCTCTGCATTCTTTTACGTTTCACTGCCATCGGGCTCAGTACCCCTCCCATCTTTTCCTGTTATCTGCGGATATGGTGCAGCATGCTTTATTACATTTATTTCACAGATGTTTTGTCATCATTTAAATATCAAATATATGCGTGACAAGCATAAGGGAAGATAAGAAGTAAGATTATCTGAATTATTCAGATAATACACAAACTAAAGCACCCACAACCATAATGGAATTTAACCGAATTCACCTAAAGATAAATACACGCATACGGGGGTGGGGGTACACATTCTCACACTGCCATAAAATGTCAGGTCACACTGACTCAAGGAAACACGCACACACACACACTGCGGCAAACAAATGCACACTGCCATAAAGTCTCTCTCTCTCTGTCTCCCTCTCTCTCTCGATCTCCCCCCACACACAAACTCACACATACGCACTTATGGTGTTGTAAACCTCACCCTCCCCTTTCAGCACGAAGACACAAACACGAGCGCGCGCGCACACATGGTAATAACACTGTCTCTCCTTTCTGCGAACTGCGAGACATGATCAGGCACGCTGCCATTGTGCGAAACAGAACGCTAGATGGCACCAAATAGCGAGGAAAAAGGTCGCACGGCGAAGCCTGCTTCAGTGGATTTTGAAGTTCTCATCACCAACGAGCAGATATCTGATGGCTATACAGTCCAATATCATGCCGTTCAACATATACTGTAGATCTTAAGTAACAACGATGCATCCAAGAAAATGTGTGCATGCGTGTTTGTGTCTGCTGGGATCCGTGCACATAAAGATAGATGTAACAATCTTTTCATTAATCCAAAAGGGGAAGAAATGTTAAGAAAATTAGAAGAGAGCTAGCAGTAGTTCATGGACTATTTTGATATGTAAAACCAACAATAAAAATTAACAATTGGGAAATTAAGGAAGCAGACCACTTGTAAACGTGCTGGATGGAACATCTGTGGACTGTGGAGAAGGAAATAGGACAGGGACGGTCTAGACGAATGAGTGCATTTTTTAGCATAAAAATCTAATTTCAATAGGATAACCTGGAGGATCTGTTGATTTGATCTGGAAGTGTTTGCTGCAGCATAACGGAAGTGACCTTGGGTATATTTGATGCACGACTGCAGAATTACAAAAAAGAATTGACAATCGTTTAACTATTCAGTATAAACTATTCACTATATAAACATCTAGTTTCCCGTGTAAGTGTTTTTGGTTAATACCAACTATATTTCACCCTTTTTCACATTGTGTCAGTCCCTTAACTAGTGCATAAAGGAATGTCGCATTGCCTCGTGCATCGCCTTGATTAAGCATTCCACGTAGTAAGTGACACGGGAAAACAGAGCTATAACATGATTGGCAAAAAAGCTAGTCCATCAAACCCCTCTCACGGTATGACCGACCACTCTCTCTCTCTCCAGTACTCCAGTATAAAAATTGTATATATGAGCTAAATACAAGCGTCTTTTATTTCTGTAATGCTTAAAAATCAGAAAAAAGGCTTCAAACACGGGTAAATACAAAACACGACTGCTGCACCTTGAATGAAACAAAAACTAGATTTAGAGATTGGGTGCATAAGCCACGCGCCCGCTATAACCCATGTTTTGTTTTCTTTTGTTTCATTTTTAATATATAGCTAACATGTGCGCGTCTCACCGGTGCATGCCTATTAGATAAATGAGTTTTTATCTAAAACAAAAAAGACCGACTGTATGGGAATGACAGCATGTCCTACCTTTGTTGATAACTCGTCAGCCGGAGCCGGGACCGTAAGGAGAGCCCTTCGTCGTGGTTCGCGCTGGAGAAGTCTCGGTGCCCAGCTCGGTCCCGCCATGTGTGCTAAGCCCGGACGATGACAGCAGCGCCATCGCTTCAATCCGTTTCGAGCACATTTGTCAACGGGAGTCGGATCCCCGTATGAAAAATTAGATGAGACCCTACTGCGTGTCCTGATCTCAGTCAGACTCTTCATCGTAGCGGAAATCCCAATCACAGGCGACCACATTAGCATAGCGGAGCGTAAAGGAGGCTGGTCTCCATGTTTTGTTGCCGGCAGACAGAGTAGCCAGCTTAAACGCATATAGTATTTTTTGCTAAAATATGCTATAAAGTAGAGCACGAGCCCTTAAAGGACACAGAGAAGCTTCGTAAGATGCAGCGGCCAAAAGAATGCTGCAATATAACCACTTGGGAAATCATAAAAAGTTCATGTTCACGGTTACCATCCACATGACCATCCTCGGCCAATCCCAGGACCCAGGCACTCATAAAGTTCTATCACAAAGTTGTAAATTTTCATAAAACAACAAGGAATTTATTGCATTTCTTCGTGACTGCTTTAGCAGCCGTGCTTTTGCAGTCGCCATCTTTTTCTTTTACAAAAGCTTGAGATACAAAGTAGGCCATTTTGGGGTTAATTTCCCAAACAACGCTATGCAGTAATTAGATATTTGTTCATGGACTGATTAAAAGTGAATCGCGTTTCTACTGTGATATGTCCGTAAAATGTCAGTATTGCTTAATGCTTAATGTGAGCATATATTTTCTTCAGATTTCAGAAATTTCGATTTGACAGAGTGGTTGCTTATCATGCAACAATGTTTAGGCTACGCAAATGTCGTAAAGCAATTAACACCAATACAAAAATAGACTAGTCCTACAATATAACGTAATGAGTGCAAGTACACTATAAATGACTGGTACCTAACTTTATAAGCTGATATATTGTTTGTGGTCAGCTAATAGCCCACTAGGCCGCTTTGTTTTACTGTTCTACACTTAATAATTGGTGCAAGAGAAAAATGTCATGGCATCACATAGCAAGAAACCACACACACACGGTAGGATTTTATCATTAAGGAATTCAAGCATGTTCACCCGTTGCGCTACACATATCCTTACCGACGAACGAAACCTGAACTACACCAGTCTATAGGTTAACACCTAAATTCCAAAATAAAAAGAAAGATTATGTTGTTTTCAATATTCATGTGACCAATAAAAAAATATACAATAAGAATAACAATAATATATATTTTTTTAATTCATTACATTGTAATTTAAAAAATAAACTCTAGTTCACATAATTAGTTTTTAGCTCGCCATAGACCTACAACAAAATTGTTATTGCATTGTTAAGGAACAAAATATATTATAATGGCCATTCAACCAAAATAGACCGTGCTTAGATTTTAGACCGTGCTTAGAGTCTTGTCCCAAAGTCCAAAGTATCGTCTGGTTAACAGCCTGAATTTAAATTATAAAACGAAAACTTTATTTTATTCTTAATTAAACATCCAGTGTTGCCATATGGACAGGCCCCAGAAAAGCAAGACCTATTTCCCATTCTGTTGACTCCTTTTTGTTCTTTTTATGGCGTTTTCCGGCCTGTTTATTGATGCAGTAAACACATTAGTTTACAGCCCCTAATGCTACTCCAGTCTTTTGGTCTCACGTAGTGGCGAACATGTTACTTCCGGGCCTGACATAAGGATAGTCTAGAGTAAAAAAATAAAAATGAAAATTGCATGATCTAGAATCAAAGTAAACTATTTCACAGTTAGTAGACAACGATACGTTTTTGTTCTGAGAGAAGGCGAGGTTTAAACACGTAAAATTCCGCAACATGCTTTGCAATCATACTATCGTGCTGAACAAAGCACATATCAAAAGCTATTATTAGCATTATCATTATTATTATTGTTGTTGTTGTTATTTATGATGCATTTGTGAAGACGTATACGAAAAAAATAACTGAAAAAGTGCAAGAATAATTGAATTGAGAAAACAGCGCAGAGTGCAACAAATGGAACTGATATCGTCATATTTTCATCTTTATTGACATTATTTTCATGACACGAAAATTCTTATATCCTATGGTCCACTGTACATGTAACTTGCACTACAAAAGCATTTCAAAATGCATATATGCTGCAAAAAGAAGATACGCTTAAAACACCATAAGTAGATATTATAATAAAATAATGAAAATATCAAAATGCTGTCCAAGGTCTCCCTTTTTAAGTAATAACAGCTTACATATTTATTTATACTGTAACCAACGAAATTAGGCATCAATTAAAGAACAAATGCATACTTGTTTAGTGCTTTTAGTCTAAAATAATACACAGGTAGGTATGGTCTTTACATTTAAAGCGCGTTAAATTGGTAGGTAGTTTGTTTTACTCAGTGTATCACGAGGTTAAGAAGACTGCGCAGCTTCTTTGTGTATTTCGGAGTCTGGAATTTTCTCTGTCTGGTATCTTCTTGCGCTACTCCTCCTCCTCATCGTCGTCTTCCTCTTCATCATCCCCTCCGTTTTTCTCCTCACCAGGAGAACTAGGGTTTGTTGTCTTGTTCTCTTTTTTCCACTTCATCCGTCGGTTTTGGAACCAAATTTTGATCTGTCGTTCGGTCAGGCAAAGGGCGTGTGCAATCTCTATGCGCCGTCGCCGGGTAAGATATCGGTTGAAATGGAATTCCTTCTCCAGTTCCAGTGTCTGATAGCGGGTGTAGGTCTGACGCCCTCTCTTTCTGTCGGCACCTGTGAGGAACACAAGGTATAAAGTGTTAGGGATAGGCATAAAGTCATCGTTGAACAAAAGGTCACATGGTGTGCATAGGACATATCAGGAAGTATGACAGACAAACATATAATAATAAATCGTAACCTGTTTTGCTATAGCTATGTAAACGAAAACTGATCAATAACAAATATGAACTCTCACATAGGCTCAAAAACGATAATGTAGTGATACAATTCGGCCACGATTTTTCTTTGCACATGGTGAAATATGAAATAAACGAATAATGATAAGGAATTAGAGAACTGTGATTTTGTCTAAGAATAATTTAATTTAAGTTAGAAGGGCGGTATACATCCCACGTGGTTTAAAAAAATAAAGTAAAAGTTTAAAGTATTTCATTTCCAAGCTGAAACAATATGCATATCGAGTACCAACAAATTGTACTATTCCTTTTGTGTGTGTGTGTTTCATGAGCAGATTTTTAACAACTATGGATAGCCTACCCTTTGTAATGTCATAATGCCCTGTATGCGATATTGTGGTTTGTACCTACAAATTCGTTTTGGGCATCTTAGTTTCCTGATTTTTATCTACATTATCTGAACATGCAGCCTAACAGGGGCATAAATCTAGAGATATAAGTCAGAGCGATCATGCACTGAAACAAAACGTTTTAGACAAAAAGTTTTTTTTTATATTGCTGGTTTCTGCTTTTTTCTATGAACGTTGTGCAGATAAGTATTCTTTTACCTCGTGGCTATTTTACTATAGCGACTATATCGATACTAGACGCGTATTAGGCAGTGTAATGTTTTTAAAAACATCATGCATCATTACTGTACAGTAGCCAAGTGTTGCACAGATCAGTAGTTTACAGACACGCGTACAGACGTTTATATGGATTACCGATTATAGATTTTTGTGATTTTAAATGTAGAACTAAATCGTATTTGAAGAAATGAATACAGAGACAAAGCTTGCCAATCCCCTTGGATCGTGTGTGCATTATTCTCTCGCACGCACATGGAAGGCACATTCCCGAGTAAAGCTGGGCGTTTGGACTTCCTCCTAAATAAGAACAAAGTCAACACTACGGTCTTCTCCCTTTACGCAGAGGCGGTGAAGCGTTAAAGTATCCATCTTGGTAAGGCGCTACTTTTAGAGAATTAGAGGAGAGAAGAAATCTCCCTGGTGTGGTGCAATGTCCTAGCCGATGAGAACCAGACTGCTATCCTCCCGTTTCCGCTTTGACCAGACCGTCAACAAATGGAGTCTGCTTTAAGTTTGTGCGCTTTTTGAACTTTTTTATTGCTCTCCTCGCTCAGTGAGGTTCTTATTTCCGTCTCTGGCGACGTGTCACTTATGTGATTAGCTTACTGGTATGGAACTAGCTAAATACAATTCTATAAAGGAATCAAAGATTTTAAGGAATAGAAAAGAGATTCAAAGGGAAATACGAGAACGTACATTTTGCAAAACTGAAATGCATTGCAGTACAAATGTTTGATTATTTAAAGAAAGAGAGATATAGATATGATATGACATTGTGTAGAATAAGACAACAAAAATAAAGAAGTGTGTTGTGCTCGAGGCTGAGAACGGAAAATAGAAAGTGTGTGTGTGTGTGTGTGTCAGTGCAGCAACTTACAGAAGCACTGTGATTCAGATTCATCAATATTTCATCTGTACCATTTGGAGGGTAAAAGGGAGGGATTTGGCTTTTACATGTATACTTTCTAACTGTCTCAATCACTACAATATTAGCAATATTTGAAAGCAGATAATAAAAGTGTACCGTACTTTATGTAGCTTAAAATAAATGCCCCCTCCCCACCTTCCCACTGTAGTGTAGCCGTCTGCCGTTTAGTGGATGGATCTGTCTAGTTCACTCTATGTGCAATTTAACAGGGTCATAAACAACATTTGGCTTATCATGAATAATCTCATTAGCTCAACCGAAGAGAAGAACCATCAAATATTTGTTTGTCTCACTTCTGAGCTTCCATTTTATGGCACGAGTCTAGACGAAATTATGCTTGAAATTGAATCCCGATTTATGAAGTAAAAGTGTTGCTTATATTGCCAACTTGGCGAACGGCCTATCTGCAAAGCAGTGTAAAATATGCTTTCATTTATTAATTTTGCATAGACCAGAGTTTGAAGTATACCCGTCATTCAACGATATTAACAGTTTAGACAAGACTTAAAAGGACATGTGGAATTTATGTCATTAAATCTAACATCGAACATGCCTACCTGCTAGTAAATGTCATAGGACGTGCTAATGAGAAAGTGTCTATCTCAAAACTATTTATGCTGTTGTCTTTTTTTTACGCCGGAGGCTAACAAGAGGAGCAGCGCTTAAGTTTGACAATTGATTGATAGGAACTTTGGTACTCGCGGAGTGCGCCTTGAGTGCTTACAAAAATAATTAGGCGAGAACATGTCAGACACTTTTTCAATTTTCTGTGAGACAGTCTACACCCAACGTATTTATTAGAAATTGCATAGAAATGAAACGATGTAACCAAATGCCATAAATGTATACAGTTTAATAGTTTATGTGGCAAAGATTTGAACATCAAATCCGAGTATGCTTGTCTAACAAACACACACATACACACAGTTTTACGTATATAAGCTCCTGACCTTCCGTTACATAGTACTACTAATAATACTAATAATAAATACTAATTTAACAAAATCCGACAGATGACGCGCCAGGTCTGCCATATCCAACTTAAGTAGGCTACACATCGACGTCATAAGATCCTCCCTACATGTCACCGACACTACTCCTATTAGTTATCAACCAGCAAAGTCTTAACAGTAGCCCACATGTAAAAACTAAGAAGCAACAATCTTAAAATTACTAATTTACAAATGTACATGTCTTAATGCTATAATATTGCGTTAGCTTCGCGGGTGAAACAAATATTGTTTAGTTCGTCTGGAAATGCCTTAGCTGTTTAAGCGACCAAATTGTAAACATCACGAACAAGTTAGACAACCATGGCATTTCCGAAAAAAGCAGTTTAACACCCCCTCCATATACGCGCGCGCGCGCTCGCTCGTGCACAGTCACAAACATCTTTTCGACGAACACAGCATTATTTTATGCATATGCACAGGTCCTAAATTATGGTTTTATTGTCGTTGTATATCCATTAAAGACTCTAGCAGCCGCTGCTAGGCTGAGTACAGGAAGTTTCCCTGGCCACTTCGCCATGCCACAGTTAAAGAAGGCTCTTTGTAATCATTCACCCCCTCCCTTCGCCTCAGACACACATAAAGCATGTCCTTTAGAAAAAGAAGTTCTCACAGACCTGTACTTCTCATCCATGGATATATCCGGAGGTTGTCCTCGTTGTGCTGATGACAGCTTCGCTGGTCTGTCTTGCCACAGCTGGCCGCCTTGGAAGGGTCAGTAGCGCACATCATGGGCAGAGTCGGGTGCTCAAAAGGCGAGCACCGCATGTTTAAAGAGCCGGCCCCCAGCCCGTATGCTGCGGGATACATGCCTTGACTCTGGGTGGAAAGACTTCCACTGTTAGTGTACAAGCTCGGTAGAGAGGCGGAGGACGAGGGGGTGGAGGTAGAGAACGGCGGACCGGTAGCTCCTGAGCCATAGGCGCTGACCCGCTGTGAAGTGGACGCAAAGGCGCAAGAAGTTTGCTCAGGAAACACGCCCGTTGGAAAGACCGAATTCGCCGCTTGGTACTGGGAAAAAAACGCGTTGGCATAATATAGTGAACTCATAATTTGGGGGTTTAGTGTCTGTTTTACGAGGTCCAATGATATATTATGGAATTACAGTTTAGATTTACACCAAAAATCACCTTTTTTTCCAAAACTACCACGTGATGGTTGACACGTGATGACGAATCATCCAATGAACTCCAGACTTCCCAGAGCTCTGTTTCATGTTGAAAAAACTGTACACTACTGACCATCCACGTAAAGTACGTTAAATTATTCACTTACGGACAAGGATAACCACAATCAACAGAAAGGCAGTGTATAACATAAAAATCGATGGACTACGTAGTATCCTAGGTTTCTGTGATCGCCTGCCGCTATGTGTAGCGATAAACCACCTTGAACTGCATAAATATATGGCATTTCGCTCCCCAGATTTAGGACTGTTCCCCGTGTCTCCGTGGACACCACACAAATAACAAAAAACCTATTTATTTCAGTATCGATTTTAGACACTGTAGATATTCCCCGCAGTTTCTCAGCGAATCCCCGAACGTCATCATTGAAATCTGTGCTATGTGTGTACATTCGGGTGTGTCTGTTCAAGAACCCCTATTAGGCACAATGGTTCAGGCCCTTACTTGAAGGATATTTCTGCTTCAAAGCATCCCTATAGCTGGAGCTATCACCACCAACCAGCCATTTCCTCGGCGATGTATTGGCTCAGAGCATTGCAAGTACCCTTTTTTCACAACTCATACCTTTACCTCAGCTTCAAAATTGTGTTTGTGTATGGGGGAGGAGGGTGTCTTTTTGTTGTCTGCCTGCCTGCGTCTGTGTAAATAAGTGAAGTGCTCGCAGCGCGTTTATAAACGCTGGAGAGACTAGTTCACCTGACACAGGGCAGCATGTCTTCACGAAACACAAGCTCACTCATTTCTCTGCAAAACTGGGTTAATGCTGGTAACCAGATGTAGATTCCAAATAGTGAAGAGGCGTATCTGATTCCAGTTGGTAGCGTTATCGAGTTACATTATTAGTATGTCAAAACAGTGGTGAGACGTTTGATTTGTGATTTAACATGCTATTTCACCCCTACACAAATAGTGCTGTAACGTCACATTTTGTGACGTCCATGAGCCTCACATGTTCATTATCGTTGTCACTATTGTAACTATAACACTAATGTAACTTTGTCGCCCAGTTCTGAGTATTTCATGTGTGTTTTAAAGTGATACACTAAAATATTTCGCGGCCTAAAGGTACAGTTTAGTGTTCGTGATAGGACACGGTCTCTAATGTGTACACCTTAAAGGTAAATGAAGCAGAGAACATCAATGTTGACAGGAATTCTCGCTTGTAAACTTTATTGTGCCCAGTTTTTCGTCCTCTTCCAGGTTTAGACAATAGAACAAAGTGATGATGAACAATGAAAGCATATCGTCAAGTTTCCAAGAACTAATTCACGAATACAGTACAAAAATCTGTTTCACAGTAAACGATGGGTCACATGACATCCTTTTAAATGTATTTTTATTTATTTTATCCACTGTGTGCATGCTTAACCCAATAAAGGAAGACAACAAAATACCATCAATTTGAGAAAAACTAAAGAGGTGTAAAAAGACATTCTACGGCATAAATAGGCAGTTTCATGTTGTTGGAAGTCATTAATCGCTACGTCATCATAACATATAAGTGAGAACAGTTAAAAGTGCACCATTTAACTTAAGAACTATACAGCTGCCAAGGTAATTGTTAATGTCAAAATCCTAACAATAGAAACCGAGTTTTCACAATAATTATTCCACGAAGAAAGGAGGCTAGTTTAGACGCTACTTGGCCTACTCTCTGAACATTAGGGAAAAGTAAAAATGCTTCATTTCGTTCGTCATCATAAAGTTCGGTGGTCACACATTGATTTAGGGTCCTTTTTGCCACCATCGCTCATCTATTTCCCCATCGACTGAGATAGGAATTGACCCGTCGTAGACTGAAATGTCTATTCGACAAACCTTTCACGCTACTTTATCTCCGCCGTCTCGATGTCCTTTTTATATATGTATATATATATTTAACTTTCGCGTTCCTGATTGCTGTCTGCCCTCTATATTTGTTTCGCTTTCTGGCAGTCTTCACTTGCCGACTGTGCTCCGGCCGCCTGTTCTTTCTCACGCTTCTCCTTCTCAATCGCTTCCTGTTCTGACTTACTGCTGGGAAACTTGTCCTTGTTGTTTTCCTTTTTCCATTTCATACGCCGATTTTGAAACCAGATTTTGACCTGCCGTTCGGTCAGTCCCAAGGCGTGCGACACCTCTATGCGCCGCTTGCGCGTCAGGTAGGGGTTGAAGAGAAACTCCTTCTCGAGCTCGAGTGTCTGGTAGCGGCTGTAGGTCTGACGTCCTCGCCTGCGTCCGGCAGCTACTGACAAAAACAAGGTCAAACACATTGGAAATTAGAAATAGTTCAAAATGTTCAGTAAACCTGCACATTTGAAAACAGGATACATTTACTTGATTGTTTATAATAACCTTGTTTGAAATTGTTCTCTTGGTTTAAATCTTATTCAAATGCTTTGCTAATCTTCTATTAGTACAATCACATTGTCCGTTTATGGGTAGGGTTATGATGTACCCCGGAGACCTCTCCAAAGCAGTAATGAAATAACCACCAATAACCACCACCACAAAGAAATGCACAAATACACACGATTATTCACTAATATGGACATCAAAAGCTGTTCCAGAACTGTCAAAAGACAGCTAACGTCCTTTCATATGTGCAGTGCCATAAAAGACAGAACCTGTGCGAAATGGCCACCCCGATGCGAAATAAGACCCAACATCACTGTAAGTCGTAAAGAAGCTGCAGTAAAACTTTGACTGGGGTGAGAACTGACGGATCAGCTATGGGCCAGTCTCGCACATAAGAACAGAAGGAAAAGAATAGTACTTTCCTCTCACTGTCTCTCACTCTCTTGCTTGCTCACTCTCTCTCTCCTTCTCTCCTCTTTCTATAGCAGGGTCATTAAACTGTAAAGTGATTCACAAGTTTTGGACACCATAAAACAATAAAAACCCGCTATTGTTCCTCTCTCGCGCGCACACAGGAAATGTGGCTCTCAGACTAAATTGCCCTGAGATTTTTCGAGCTGCTTACTAAGTTTTATCCCACTCCCACCAACACAAACACACAAGCTATGAGAGTTGGCAGAGCTGCCTGTCTACCGAGGCTCACCTTGCGGTCGCATCCAGGGGAACAGCTGCGTAGGGGACGGACTCTGCTCCGTGTTGTCCGTCTCGTCGCCGATGCCTCCCGCGGCGAGTTTGCAGTCGCTATACTGGACCAAGTCGGCGTCCTGGGCACCGAAGAGAGTTTGCCTTTGGAGAGCATCGTAACCATAGAAATTGCCTGGCTCGCCATGACATGTTACGGCACATGGACTTTGCTGGTAAGGAGCGGCAGAGAGCGTGGACGCACCGTGGTGGTAAAACTCCTGAATCTGTGGAGCATGCTGGAAAGTTGCCCCGGTGCCTGGACCGTATACGACGGTGGGTCTAGTCCCCAAGTCCTGCGCAAAACCGCACTCATAATAATTAGGACGTAACGAGTCTCCACTTTTGTATTTGGAGAAGAGTGAGTTGACAAAATAGGAGCTCATCTTTTGCTGCAGTCGATGTTGTTTTTGATGTGGGGGCTGTTTTTGATTGTATTGTGTCAACGTGTTGTTAGCCAGGGACAGACTTGTCAAAGCCGATGATTTTGAATCAAAAGAAACAAATGCCAAGACAGACGCTGATTTCCAGCAGTGGTTGACTTGTGTTTGTATACCTTTTTTAAACAGCCCGTTTAAAGCCACAGCTATTCAGCTTCCACTGATACGCGCCGTTCAGGAGATCCAGCATCACAATTCCGGTGCAGGGTGCCAGTTCCCAAACAGTTTACTGTGATTTACTCCGCTCCAAATAAGTTGTTTCATATTTTGCTGCGTCCTTTCATGATAATTTGCATCTATTATCGAGTCCTCATCCCATTGGCTTCCTGCGTCCCTACACGATCACAGCTCTGCGAGCTTCTGATATGGAGGGAGTGAGAGAATGAAAAAGAGAGTAAAAGAGAAAGGGTACGGTGGGGAGAGAGGGAGCAGGGGAGAGAGAAGGGGGGCTGTGGGAGAGAGGAGGGGAGAATATGCCCATTAATATATTCAAGCGGGTAAGTTAATGAGAAATCTGCCGCTTTGCATCAGATCAAATACATAGCTACCACCCCCCACACCCCCCCACCCCCGCCCAACTGAGCCACTCTAAAGCTCCGATTGAAAGATTGATTTTTGGATGCTGATCACAGACAACCTAGAGGGCTACAAATTTAATCATTAATACCCAAGACTCTAACGAGGTAGTGTCCCTTCCTTTGAAAATGTCAGGACCGCCGCAGCGAATAGAAGTACACGATTTAATTGGTATTGGTTTGAACAAGCACTGCTTTCTTAAATATCTAGTCAAAGCATCTTCGACGTCCGAGGCGCGTTTCGAAAATAAACAAGGTAGTCATGTGAAAGATTTTGATAACATTATTTTAAGTCTTTATATATAAAAACATAAACGTGTTAAGACGGCAAGGATGAAATGCACAGGATGCGTAATCGAGAATGTGTTTGTAAATGGTTGGACAAACTATACAACGCAATAAACGCCTCGCCTGTTTATTGTTTACATCGTGCATCAAAAAAGCTGTTAGGGTTTTATGAGGTCCCACGACCAGGGCAGTAAATGCTTCGCTCGGTGTAATTTCACGAGAGCAGAAATGTTAAAGGTTTTAATTGTCGTTTTTGCTCCGAGATCCATACGCTCAAGCTATGACTAGCAATAGAAAATTTAGTCACAGGGTTGTACTGAAAAAACTGCTGGATGATAACGTAAGTTTAGCCTGGTTTACATGTTGATGACCTATAAAAGGGAAGAAACTGAAAATACAGCCCCTGCCAGATGTTGATTGATTCATTCGGATTTTGAGTTAACGCCTGGATTAATTCTGCATGTACGAGGGAAAAAAGAATGATTGCGCATTTTTTCTTTTAATAATGATGAAATGAGTTATCCGTCAAAAAAGAGGATAGGTTAACGTTAGTTTCGGAATAAAACTTTATCAGACTGAATGGTTTTATGTTGCTATTTATGTTCATAATTCATAATTTCTGAAATGTTAAAAATGTCCATTAAAAGTAAGAAATGAAAAAAAAGACAAAAGAGAAAAAATGGAAGAATCTCTTCAGTATCTTACCGTTACTGTTGTGTAAGCCTCATGTAGCCTGTATCGTGTATTTTTTAATGTGCATGGAGTACTCTGATGTTAACGATTCGACGTGACAAAACATTTTATATCACAAAGAAAATAGCTTCAATTTTCAAATATGATCATATGTCCAGCAAACACTAAGACTCGTGATGTTTTTTTCTTACAGCGTTCTTCTGTAAAATCAGAATAATATGTGTGGCTGAAACTTGGTCTTAATATCAACTGGACCTATAACGATAATCTATTGTTGGTTACAGCATGTTAAAAGCCAAAGCCTAATTTTCAGTTATTTCACGACTATTTTCAGTAATTTCACGAAGACGGAACACTGAATATTTTTAAAGTCTTCTGAGAGAATATTTATTAGTAGAGAATATTTAATGTTTTATTGATTTGTTTTATTGACTTGCTGTACAATGAACGTAGATAGCATTTCATCAATAAAACAATGAAATATGAAATGTTTCTTGTTTCAGTGTTTTTGGCCTAATCTTTCCCGTTATCACTGCTAGTATTGAAGTGCACAGCTGATGAAGGACCTCTGTCTGAAACGACCTGCTTCTCTGCAAACCTTGTGATTAACACAGCAATTTTTACTATACTATCTGTATATCTTTAACCAAAGTTATTATTTCATTATTTCCTGAAATTTTATAATCTTTATATATATATATATATATATATATATATATATATATATATATATATCAGAAATAAAATAAGACCTAATTACCACATCCACATTCACCATATTTGTAGCAACATCCCTTAGTCTAGATACTTAATTTCGCAGTGCTTCACATAAATTGCACTTTTGCCCCACGTAGCCTACATATTTCTACTCCAAATGAAAAAAGAAAAAAAGGGGGGTTGAAAGACATTCGTCTTGCGGTGGCTCTAATTTTAGTCAAGTGTAAAACACACTTTCTAAGGCCTCAATGAATTCCTGTTGTGGTGGGAAAAAAGCTTTCTGCTCTTTTTGGTAGAACAACATTGCCATCATGTGGCCATTACGCGTTATACCAAGAGGAAACGTAGCCTCGGTGGGACGGAAGTGTAAGACCTAATGGTTCTATAAACAACAGGCATAAACCCGAAATGAGCGTATTAACAGCTCCATAAGTGCAAATTCAGTGATGTAAGCGGGCTGAGTAATTATTTTTAATTCACCATAACAAGGAATTCGATATAAACTGTAGGTTATCTTTCCTGGGTCCTGTTAAAACAATTAGACATGCTAGTCAATGAAAGAATCAGTCCCTAAAATATATATATTTTGAAACAGTTTAATCTGTGAACTGTACAATCTAGACTTTTTATATGTTATATTCACAATAACTTTTACCCAAAAGCAACCCAACAAAATCATTTATGTCGGTAGGTCTATTTAACACCCTACCAAGCAAAACCGGCAGAAAAAGCTATTGCTGTTGTATAACATAGAACATATTATATTGAATGCATTTTATTTGCAGAAGTAGCTCTATCTGACCACAATGGCTAGTTACAGTTAGGCTACCTGTGGAAAATAAATGCATTGTCCATCACTGTATTTTTTTTACGCAGGACTTTACTTTTAAATAATGCACGAAAGTAGGCCGTATCCCTTGTTATAGGTCTACGACGGCCATTGACAGCTGCCGTTATGGATAACTTCGATACGTTTTAATAAAATCACTTGAATAACTGATATTTAATTCTGATATGATTTCTAACTTCCAGAATTCAAATAACCGAACATCTGAAAAATGTTCAATATTAATCTAAATTAACCAACAAAAAATCCTCTGTATATGCGACTTGGTCAAAATATCTTTGAAAATTATTATGAATTATTTCTATAAAATATATAAGCATATATGTTGGAGTATATATATATATATATATATATATATATATATATATATATATATATATATATATATATATATATATATATATATATAGTTTTTTTTTAACGTCTTTGAAACTACTGAAAGCAAAACTGTATCCCTTTCGGTTTATACAAGGAATACAGCGGCAGAATGAACTCGATAGGACGCGCATTTTGAGAGAGAGAAAGGCTGTTCTTTAGCAACCGGCCATTGTATCAGGTCCCACCATGACACAATCGGATGTGAGGCACCAAAATGGAGGAGTCCTGCTTGGTCGCAAGGGCTGTAAACAAATTAAAGCTGGTCATCCCAGACGTCTCGCCAGAAATCCTTTTTGTGTCATTTTATGGCCCCCAGTATAAGGCGGCTCTGGCGCGCTCGGAAATGGAACAAAGGGAGGGCGTCGAGAACTGGACTGCGAGCTCTCATCTGGACGTCCAGATCCCACAGCTCGAGGCCCCCTACTCCGCGAGGAATCTGGGGGCCTAAACAACAAACGCTGCAAACAATAAAACGACAAATGCAAGAAAGGGTAAAAGTAAAACAAGCCACGGGTTTCCCTGTCCACAGCCCATGCCTTTTCGAATTGCTCTGCCAAACCATTACTGGGAATTCGAAAGCTTTTTTTCCGTTTTCCCGCGCAGTGTTTGCTTTACAGCCATTTAGTTCTTAACCTTCAGAAATGTATACCCTATAAAGTTTTATTGCAGTCATATTCTTTTATTGCGGCACACTGAATTGAATTTTCTTTCTTTTTCTTTATGACGGTCGACGTCCTTTTCCCTCCTCCAAAGCGCGAGCGCACATCCTTTCTAGTAGTTTGTTTCCTTTGAAAATACTCAGATGGGGCGCAAGAATATCAGAATATCGATTTGCGATAGTAAAAACGTATGGCCGTAATATAGTAAGTAAATAGATAAAAAAAAAACATTGAACCAGAAACATGTGTTGGCAAATACTACTGCCTCTGTCTTCAAAGAAATGTGTAATTATAACAGTATGTTGTGGCGTACAGCCCATTTGGTAAGCCCTTCATTTGATGCTTTTGTTTTTGATAACGTCTGCAGTGCCCTATAGGCTATACAGACTGAAAAAGCAACACTTTGTTTTGTTTAACTCTGTTTTGTTGAAAATAATATTTACAAATGTGTAAACGTGAAATTTTGACATTTAGTTTATTACAACTGATTTCGAAGACAAGAATAAAGTATTATTGTTCAGGAAACATAGTAGAATAGGCTAAAATAAGCTTGTTTGTTAGTGTCACTTGTAATGTGTCTAGATATAACTGTACTCAAGTAAAACATTGAATATTGTGCTTTTTGTGCTAATAGTGTTAATTTTTTGGTTAATAGACTATGAATTACCTTTTCGCAAAAAAGTTTTCTTGTCTCAAACACCACCGTTTAGAGTTTGACGACGGTATTAAATAAAGCCGTTAAGTGAAAGTCAGGATGAACTTATTCACGATCCTTTCAGCTGTCCACATATGATTCGCACGTTTCCTCAGTGCAATGCGAGACAAATGTTCAGACGCACGCTAGCATATTTCCAACACGTGCCCCTCATTACAGCACAAAATAAATGTGGTACTGAAAACTACAGAGCATTTTTCTTGACTTACAGCGGAAGAGGTCATCTGAGGATAAGGGCACTAACACATTTACACAGGCTTCACATATACACTGTATATAGTGGTTTGTGTTTATAATCACGTTGTTGTATGTCAAGCCATTAACTGTACCCATTTTGGAAGAACAAAGAATATTTTCAGGTAAAATACATAGAAATGCCTAAGAAACCTAAGCTTATATTTGTGTCTTGATCAGATCTTTAGTTAATCTGTAGTCGATAGCTGTAACATTCAGTGCAATGTTAGGGAAAGAACATGTGAGCTTTACCAATTTACAGTTATGGGTATTAGTTTATTCTTTTTTATTATTATGCACTAGTTATAAATATACAATAATAAGGCGGACTCTGTTCTCTGTAAACTTTTAATGCGTGTCCAGCATCTGACGTGCAGTTGCACGCAAGAAAAAAGAAGCATTTGTACAAAATTACTTTTTCGGTTTACGTGTCTAAAAGAGTGATTCATATTCAGCGGTCCAAAATTGAGGGAATTTCCTATGTTAAATTAAAAATCATCAAATACATCAAGGGAAGAAATAATAATTAGAGCATGCCAAAGGATACTCTGTGTGTGTGTGTGTGTGTGCGTGTGTGTGTGCGTGTGTGTGTGTGTGTGTGCGTGCGTGCGTGCGTGCGTTGTGTGCGCACGCGTCCATCTGGGCGCGTAAGTCTATTTGTGTGTGTGTGTCTGTCTGTCTGTCTGTTAGTCACTGTCATACAATTTGGAATAGGACAAAATGATGTGCACTGGAAGGAGTCTTGAAGGCTGCAGACAGTCGCACACGATATTCCAGAAAACCCCAAGCATTTAGTTGATTAAAAAGGAAAAGGCAAACTTTTCAGCACAAGCAAAGCAATACAATGTCAAGCAAACAAATACATTATAACATAATAGTTACCTTTGACAACACAATTCTCAACGCATTATGAACATCAACATGTAAACAATATCTGAAATTACATAGAACGTCAGCCTGCGTTTTCAAGTATGAGATCTCTTCAAAGCCTCTTTTCATACAATGTAAAGGGCATTCCACTGAAAAGACATCCATTAATGTATTTACAATAAATTATAACTGTAATCCAAATCACACATAAAATAACTTTGAATTCTACTTTCTAATTTTAAAAATCACATAAGAGAATAACTAAATCTATACAATGCATGCGTTAATGTATGTAAACATTTATACACATAAACGCGACTGAATTTGTATTCAGCTGAGGTTATGTTCCATTTATTTATGGACGGATTATTTTGTTACTGACAAGCTAGCTACACATTTACACACATCCAGCAAATATAGTCTATTAAGTTAATTCGTTCCTTCACTTCTTAACTGGGGCAACATTGAAAGTACTGGACTAAGTGGCTGTACGGCTATACGTAAACGTTTGGCATCCTGCTTTAACACAACGTTTAACTTGATAACCAGAAAGCAGAAGGTCTGGGTTGTAACTGTGTCATGCAGAGTACAAGTACTTGTATGCAGGATGTACAGCACAGTTTCCCCTTACATCCTTCAGGGTGTGTTTTATATCCACGTCAAACTCAGGAGGTAAAGCTGCGCAGGAAGAGGAATATCAAACTTGAACTCAGGAGAATTACATAAAACATTCTGTGTGAGTGGACAGAAATGTTATTAGTGCATTGACCAAATAAGAGATTGCCATATGGATTTAAACATAATCAAAGTGATGCTAAGGAGGAAATGACTTGTTTTGTTCCAGTATTAAGACCATAAAAAGGTTCAAAAATAAAAAGTAAATAGATATATCCTTATGATGATTGACTACCTGAATATTTCTTCAAAAATCGCAGAGGAAATGTGCAATTCTTAAGAATAAGACCACAATTAGTTTTGCTGTTGATAATAATAATAGTAATAATAATAATCATCATCATAATAATAACTACTCATTTCTGTCAGTTGTATGCGCCCAGTCGCCAAAAAAAACTCATCATAACAGTAATACCTATACTCTGAATTTCCGTATACGTAGCTATGGATATACTTCCATTAATGGGGAATGGTGGAAATAAAATTCAAAACAAAGGAAAAATGAGAAGGTCTGTGTTACGTTAATTCATTTTTATAATCAGTTAATGTCTAGCGTTGTTGCCATGCTATATTTAGCACAGTAAGAATACTTATGTTTAAGTACTGTTTCTCTGCACCCCCTAAATGAGCTCTCTGTAATACAAAGTTAAACATGAGCTACAAACACTTTTTAATTACCCTCCATAGGTAAGCACAGTTTCGCTATCACGGGGTTAAAAGCCAGGGAACCGAGCTTTTCCCGTTTATTCCTTGGACTGGTCCTTATTCATTTTCTTCATTTTCATCCTTCGGTTTTGGAACCAAATTTTCACTTGCCGCTCCGTCAAGTTCAGCAAACGCGCTACCTCGTGTCGCCGGTCCCGGGTGAGGTACATATTGAAGAGAAATTCCTTTTCAAGCTCCAGGGTTTGATATTTAGTGTAAGGGCATCGCTTCTTGCGGGACGAGCGAGCATGTAACCAGTTGGCCGATGGATCGTCTGCAAATGACAACACAATCAATGTTTAAAATCAAAATATTCTGCTAACGAGAGAATACGTCCAGTTTAAATTCACCTTGCCTTTGGAGTTCACAGACAGCCAGCTAAACTAAAATACCCCTCTGCCCCCCGGTAAAAAGGCTGGATATATATACATGTATTATTATAGTCTATATTATAGGCACACACGCGATTCCACAGAGGGCCTGGGACCTTTTTTTGTTTACTAACGATTCGTAATAGGTTACAGATAGCTCCATGCTCTCTTATAACCGTCTTCACATGTCGCCTTAATCAGAAGGCAGGGTGTCACGTCCCGTCGGGATGGACTTGACGGCTCCAAGAAAGCCACTGGTGTCCAGAACCTGTGCAATGACACTGAATACAGCATCTTTGAATTTCAGCTCTGCCTCGACGATCCAATTATGGCTTAGCCACCCTCTCGCCTCACCCCATAACATTTTAACCATACTGCAATGCGTTCCAAACCGCTGTCGCTTTTGATTCATAGATTGTATCTCCTTTTAGGGAGAAATGTGGAGAGAATTAGGAAGGAAGAGTTTCTCTAACGAGACGACTTGTCCCTTTGTGGCTTTCTCGAGAATGCAGATCGGAGTTCAAAAATGTATCCACTAAATTGCCTTTGGGATTATATATTTGGAGACTGCATTTCGTGCTACAGATTTTCCCTGTTATCTGGGTTTCAAACATTGTATATTGATATGACCTGGGAATATATGCTAGCGAAACTGGGACGACCGAGGTTAAAGGGCGATATGAAGGGAATCTCATTCTTCCCAAGCCCTGGATTCTTTCCTGCTATCCGTACCGCATAATCAGAGAACTTCTTGTCTTCGCGTGACAAACTAGCATAACATGGACACCTAGTAAGATTCCCTGGATTCAGCCATTGTTCTTTCACGCATGTAAATTTTATCGTCTCACACTTCCAAACGCGCAACCCTGTACTGCATAAGCTGTCTTCAATATACTAACTCACGTGGCGCAATTCTGTTTATTTCACCATAAGAAAAGAAAGATTCCCCTATCAGGAATGATTAATTCACGTGTCAATCAGCTAGGCCTCGCGGCCTCGAGAGAAGCTTGCGTTAGGTGCGTAACCTACCACATTCTTATTTAGGAGAAACATGATCTCAAACAATAAACTTTAAGAAGGTTCACGACGTCCATTAGAAAAAAAACAACACGCTGAAAGTTGACAGCCTCATTTATAGCAATACCTCTTGACAATATCATCGTAGTGTTTTAGTAGAAAATGGGGTTTTCACATTAGGAAGCATGATATTACATTCCCTTGCGTTTTGATTGCATCGTATTTCATCTAGACCTTTTTGCACCATGTGTCCCAGAGAGGCCACACACAACAATTAATGGATATGTTGACTCTTCTTGTAACTTAATAAACTTGGGGGCAATAACTTTCTTTGCCTCTCGTGGCAGCTGCGAGCACAAAGTGGGGCATGTAATTCCCAACTTCATTGCTTTTTCCTACAGTTTATACTGGAACGCCGCCCAGGGTAGCACAATAGGGATTTCTGTTGCACACCGTTCCATTAGTGTTTGTGTTGATCGAGCCTACTTCATGAATTAGAATCAATGTTCGTTCCACGTCAGTCCTCCTAAATCTAAAACAACCGTTTGTCAAGATACATTCCCCTCTCGGTTACAAATTAAAGTACATTTTAGGCGTGTGGGATATCAGTAGAGCAGGAGGCTGTCCCTCCTGTGGGAGAGCAACTATAAATAAGTGTCAGTAAGACTCATCTTGAGGAATAAGCCCTGTTCGAGATATACTGTGTAGAATATAAACGTCTACGCTACGCTATGTCCTCCTCGTCACTATTCTCGCATGCCTGTGGACTTGCACTGAGTACCATCCACACTCTACGGAGGCTGCGGGTGAACGATATGTTTTCAACGTTCACGAAAATTAAAAAGCAGCATATAGAAGTTGTAATATTACTTTATGTTAGAATGTTATGTTTGCAACCCAGAATAAAAACTGTTTTAGTAAACGTGGAAAAGAGAATCTATAAGAAATATATATATATTGGTGAATAGGCTGCTTAAAGCTGACGTGTGCTCAAGCGCGAATAACAGGCGTTGTCACACACAAACACACACATTCATATACACACAAATCCAAAACCCAAGGGTGAGAAAGAAGAAAGTCACAATTGCGTAAGTAGATTAGAAGTAACAAAATAATAAACGATGCCAGTAGATAGCGTGGGATTTTAAAACCAATGGCAAGCAAAATAATCTGATATCAACGTATCTTACACGCCAACATACTGTCTGTCGATCGTTGCTTGCCACATGAGCAAACTTGGCTGGGCGGAGAGGCAGTGAGTCTCGGTTGCTTTGTTCGCGATTTTATGACAGCATTAAAAGGTTTACAGACGCTTCACTTCCTCGTTTTATAACTTACTTTGATCTGGTCCTTCTTTGTCCTCGCTACCTTCGCAAATGTCCTTACTGTCTTCAAATCCCGAGCCGTGGCCGGAATTCATCTCCCGAGCAGAAGAGGATTCCAAAACATATTCATGTTGTCCTCCGAGTTTGGGGGGCTCCCCGAGGTGTCCCAGAAGTGGCTCCATCTTGACCTGGCTCTGGCCTGGCAGTGATTCTGCTCTCGGAGCACAGTCGAGCCATGTACGGAGGTACCGGGTGTCCGATGAAGGCACGGGCTGCGTTGGAATATAGGGATGGTAGACCGCTGGTAAGCCGTTGGGCGCGTGGGGGCTGAAAGGACTCCATGATGAACTAAACACGGGAGGCTTGGGTTGAAAGCTACACGAGGGGAATTCGGGATGCTCCCCGGTTCCCGGCTGCCTAGAGCTGGAGTACTGTACATTGGAAAATCGGGCAGCGCTCGGATCTTCCGCCTCATGACTTATGATGGAATCGACATAGTAGTTGCTTAGAGTTCCAGAAATGGACATTCTCGGACATTATACAACGTACGGTTCATTGAAGGGAAAACATGTACCAAAGAACTGGGCTTTCCCCCCCTTTCCACGACGCTGTCTCTACGCGTTCGCCAACAAAGTAGAGCCGGGCTGCTATGTTGTGCGCTTCGAGCGAAATGATTGGTCAGTCTTTTTTCGCGAGGCTGATAAAGAGTCAATGGGGCGTAAATCAATCCGCCAAGGGGCTGCGCGGAGCTCTCCTCCTCTTGCGCTATCCATATTTTCCACTCTAAATAAACTGTCTTGTTTATGTAATATGCAAAATGGGAGTGTGTCCATATATCCTAAGATATCTACCATCTGTCGGGAAAATACCCACTTAAATTATGCAACGTTTTGACAATATAAATAAAAATGTATAATACGTGAAGTAATAGGCCACAAAGAAGTGGGAAAATGTGCTTATCTTTTTTCTTTATGAAAGGATGCATGTTTTTTTATGTGCAAGAGCATTCCTAATGCTGAATATAAGTTTTGTATTATTAATCGCAACATAACTTCCATACAGAAAATTGTTTAAGAGGCAAAAAGCATTAAAGAGCGTAAGCGAAGACAAAACAACCAGTTTCTCAAGTTCATACACCTTTAACAAGAACTTTATCGGTTATAACAGTTTTAGAAACATTTTATAGTCTTACACTAAACTAGTTAAAGGGCGTAGGCAAATTCAGGGTGTGTAGAGATAATACCGAGTTTTATTGGAAAATTAACAGTATTTTTTCTTAACGAGTGTGTTAAACAGTGCCAAGCGACAATCCTCTTGTATTTATGGAAGAAACTACTTGAACTTTTTGGTCGTTTAATACCATAATAAAATACTACATCAGGAAGCTTTGATTTTTATAGACCTGATATACTGCCTGTGGCGAGGACCGTAAACGATTCTGCCGTAGCATTCCATGCACGCGCTCGCGAGAAAACGTAAACAGGGTTTAGACTCACTTTATAAAGAAGCATTTAAAGTAATTTTGCGGTCGTCGTACAGCGAATTATAAAACACTGAAGTCAAAGATATAACCAAACGTTTTCTGAATTGTTATCAGAGTAATGTTTTAGCCTCCACCGTTTTCATCAATGACACCGAGCATTTAAACATTATTACCACACTCGAAGACTTTAATCAGGTGTTTCCAGTTTCTAAATATTTCGGCAAGGCATAACACAATAAAGCTAAGCAAATAATTTGATAACAGTGGTCGATTCATTTGCCCATGGTGTAACTGTTGTTGAATATATAAGTGTCTGAATGTTTACCACAGTGGAGTGGAGTATTTAACATTAGAGTATTTATATTTATATTAGAACTGTGAATATAATTTTAGAATAATTTTGCAAGTGGAGCAGAGCTAATTTTATGCACCTACTGTAACCACCCACAATCGTGGCTATATAAATAAAGACATTTATGCAATAAGTTTTGGACAAGTTAGAAAAACCAAAAACATGCGTATATAAGTGTATAAGTACCTAAGGCCAAATGAATACCTCGCCTTCTTTAATGTGCATTTATTTTATAAACTAATCTTAAGGCACTAAATCCAGTCATCTGCACCTGTGTGCTTACATCTTAAAAAAGTTATAAGTTCCGAAGGCAGCCTAAATAATGGAAGCGTTTGTGATAGTTAATGATGATCAATGTACTGGTGGTCATTTGTTATATATGAAAAATTGTATAAAATTAGTCAAATGCATAATAATTTTGCGGAAATGTAAGATTTACATTCTTAGTAAAATGCGGATTTAATGTCGTTTATAGACTTACAATGTCCGCATAGTAGAATAGTTTGATGATTTCTTGAACCCTTGTAACATTAAAAAAATGTCTCCCAATCAAATACCTTCGTAGAACTTCTTATATGAGAGCTCGTGACTTCACTCCGACGCATGAAGCTGAAGGTATTTCATGCTCCCTAACATAAAGTTGCGTTTTAGTGCGTTGCAGGGGATTTCCCTTGAATAGCAGGTTTAAAGCCTAGTGCAGTAACAGTGACGTATAGGTTAGACTTGTACGTTTTATTGTAAGGTACATCTTCCTGAACACATTTTACTCCAGAGCAGACCAAACCGTTCTTCTGCTCTGCATCTCTCATCCATGTTAGAATGCATTGCTTCCGTGGGCCATTTCCTGGAATTTGTTCACTTCCATAAAGCCTCAACTACTACGAGAATGTCATACCCCTGCTTCGCTGAGCAGCTGTCAACGATCTGAAAGGGTATCAATGTAACGTCTTTTTGTATGACTCATTACAGAGGTTCTCACTGCACTACAGCAAAGTCAGCAAGAATAGTTTATTTATTTGCTTATTTGCTCGTTCATTATACTTTGCTACCTGCCAGTTTGCTTTCGTCACGTCTGGGACAACAGTAATAGTAACAGGCCGAATATGAATATCAAACGTGTCCTCTATCACTACCTGTAAAGGCGAATGTAGTTATCAAAGGGATTCCATGTTTAAGCGTTGCTATTACTGCAACCTACTACACGCCACATTACCAAGGAGTAGCGTGAATTATTAATCATAGTGCAAGGCAGTGACTGTAGTTAGAATTTAGTCGCCACAAATGTGTGCCGTGTTTATCATGTCCTTTCACGTCTTCCGTGGAAACACAGCGATATAACTACTTAATAAAACAACAATACTGCGGTGCAGGCACTCGTTTTAATAATGAACTGCGGAATCTGAACACGTCGATTGATCCGGCGCACTCAGTCAGCCCTCTCTGACGGACAAGTTATTCCAGAGTGTCTATTGGATTTTACATTCACGTTTACATTAAATAAAAACTAACTCTAAGAGAAACATCACACATGATCAGTTCAACTGTGACGTGATGGCTGCTCATCTATAAGAGTCGGTGAAAACAGGTACTCATTCACATTAGCACGTGGACAGACAAAGACGCTGATGAACTTGTTCTACTGATGAAGATAAACTCAAGAAGGATTAGGTCGTACCTTATCAATGACGGACAGATTTCGGAGATTGAAATGTAATGTTTTTTTTTATTTATTAGATTTTATTTTGTTAAAGTACACAGAATTGCATAAAAATTCTATAACGTATAAAAACTTATTGAACTATGTGAACATATTTAACTGACAATTAATGATGTTATAGCTGTAAATATATTGTAATAGATTTTGAAGTTGCTGAACATGCGCACGACATATTTTCACCAACAACCCAGCGAGGAGTAAAAGTAACCCTGCGTAAGTATGATGAAAAGTCCAATGTCATGTTTTACGTATGAAGATTTACAGCCCATGCACAATGAAACGCTCCTGATTCATATTTTAGTGGCAAATTATTTGCTGTTCGCAAAGTAAAGGACTGGAGACGTCAACTCAGGCCTTTGTGCGCAACAGGTTAGCTATATAGAAAAAGATTGCTTTGGAACAATTTTGCATCCGTTGGCTAAAGTCCATCAGTAGAGAAAAACTGTCGTTGTAAATGCAATTCGTTATGCCAGAGCATTGATGTGTATCAACTGGAGTAATTCAGGCAGTTTCAGGTTCCTGTGTTATTAAACGTCGAGCCCCAACAACGTGAAACTACCTAAATCACAGACCAGCTTGACCTTCTGTGCGTTCAATGGCGAAGCCCTGGACACACGCCAGCAGGCGGGGAGACACAGTGAGCTGCATACTCGGATTTCAGTGTAGAGAATCGTGTGTTAGTGCAGAGTAAAACTACCACAAATGAATTACATAGAAAATGTATTCTAAATATAAGGGAGATGTTAAAAGGCGTGCATTGTTTAATTAATTTACGATGCCGAAATTGTGGACTATTGTTCAAAGCAGGTAACCGGTATAAAGTAATTTAAGTTCACAAGCACATCCTGTCGTTTGACTACAAGCGCCTAGCTTGGTAATAAAAAGCGACTCTATTGCCCCCAGTTAAAACAGGGAGGTTTGCCTAGCCAATGACGTTGGGAATTATGGGCTCTAAACATGGCGGTTGTAGCACAGACGCCGTAGATTCACTCAGACAAAAGGGCAGCAGCTGTATTTTGTGCGCAGTATACGCATATGTTTTGAATTATTTCTTCTTAACACTCGCGAACTCCACAGCACAGGCAAAAATGAAAAAAACATGCATAATAACGGAAAACATTTTGTCTTTGTTTCAGAAAGCAACCTAACGTATAACAATAGAAGAATGAACACGACAATAACTTGGAGTGATATTGTACAACCTCATACTATGGAAGTCTAATAGCTTCAATTCGAAATGGAGAACAAGATAAATCTTTTCATCCTCTCTAAGATAGAAAAGGGTAATGCACAACATAATATTAACGTTTCTGTTAGTCGGTACTTTCACAGGTAGGCTATTCATCAAGCCATAGCATATTGCTCTGTGTTCTACAAGCAGAATTACTGGATCCGTAAACATCCTGTTGTTTGCAACTTCACTTTTAAACTTCGATATAACAGCACTGGGTCATAATTAAAATACAGAAACGTCATTTGAGTTTGAGACTGTTTAATCTGTCGTCTTTATAGTGTAGATCTCATGTCTATAGTGTAGATCAACCTCCTAAAGAACGTATAAATACAGAAACGAACAGACATGTAAGATATCGCCTAAGTATGAAATTTCATTATTGTTATCAGTTCTTTCAAAACCTGATAACGGAATATCCCTTGAATAATTAAAACGTGCACTTGGGTGAATTAAAACTAGAAAGCTGAACGATGGAACCAGTTTCTCTAAGTGAGTTACTCCGACATGGGCTCCATACATCCCATGTAATATGTCAATACAAAACTCAAAACACTTGCAACCTATCATACCTATCAAAATGGCCTACCGACAACGTAAACTATTTCCACAGCGATCACGTACAGCACGTGTTTTTGTATCAAACTCTAAATTGTCAACCATCAACAATAAAATACATCCCGTTACACAGTTACATGTGCCATTTGACGAAGAGAAACTGACCATAACGGTATTTCAGATTTCTTAAACGTGTCTATTTGAGCATAACTTCGCATTTCTTACAAAAGCGTTTAAGTTCTTGTGCTACCTTTTCCCCCTGGGCCGATCTATTTGCTTTTGGTATCCATAATTAATACAGTTTGGATCATTTTGTTTCTCGTGTTCTACATTCTCAAACTGTAAACAATCCTGGCTGAGTTAATTAAAATAAATAACTTTGGAAGAAGAAAAAGTGTAACCAGTAAAGTGAATTATATGTGTCCCCTGAAAGACGACATCAAACAATTATGGCCAAGCATTCTGTTGAACATACCAAGGAAAAGCTCTAATGTTCGTGCCATATATCTGCATTACAATTTATCCGTCGTTTCTAAGGTAATCCAACAAGTGTTCACAATATTCCATCAGAGGCGTTGCAATATTGGGTTCAATCTCAGTAGCGTGTTCAATCACCTTCGTCAACAAATCAAATTGAGAAATTAGTTCCTGTGTTCCCAAATCATTCCTGTTAGTTTCAACCTTTGATTTTGAAACCAGATTTTAACTTGGCGGTCAGCAAGACTGTCAATGCATCTTATCTGCCAGGCGGCGCTGTCGAGTCAGGTACATATTGAAAAGGTAAACGAGCATGGTTTCTTCCTCCCTGCCTTTTCCAACCAGGTCCCTTTAGCGTCCGCAGTGGTCACGTCTTTTGCTGAAACACGAGAAAAAAAACAGTTTTTTATCTTTCAAGAAGTACAATATGCACCGGAAAGCTATCTCGCTGTGACAGACATTTTATGACAGGAGAGTAATTTCATTAGCCTCTTACTATTGAACTTATATGTGTGTGAGTCAGGGACTCTCATGATGCTAGAATGATAAAAAAAAGTATGAGAACAGTAGTTGTACATATAATTAAAAGTTCGTTAAAGGTGTCTTGAATTAAAATTTAATTAAAGAGTCTTGACAATCTACATGAACTACACATGAACTCGAATAAGCAATATGGTGTGATATAAATATTCTGTTTTATTACTGCATTAAAAAAATCTTAGTCTCAAAACTCTCGATAAGAGCAATTTAATAGTTTTAACAGTGTACCCGTTTTAAATAACACCGCAGACTGGAAAACTAAACCAGATACACTGACAAAATATTTAAATGCTAGTATTCATTAAATAGCGTGGTTTAGTTTCAAAATATCACATTGAAATAACTATATTTTGCAACTACATTGTAATACATATTCTGCACCATAAGAGAAAGAAGAACACTGAATATCTTGAATATGACCTTGAATATCTATGGTTGTATTTGAAGCTACAGTTAGCTAGCCTATAACATGGGCCTTCACTAACTATCATTGCATTGGAAGCTACAGTAAGCTCGAAGAGTAACAAGGATTTTGAAACAGTAAAATAATGTAACAAACATGTGAGATAGACTAACTCAATGAAAACAAAGACATAGGCCTATTTTTTAACATTAACAACGCGTGTGTTAGGACAAGGCTCAAATCTGAACACAGAGAAATTCGTGCTAATAATAATTTGCCGTCAGAGTATGTAACTAAATTTAAATTAAATGAGATAGGTTTCTTCTCAACGATATCCATTTTTGTTCACTCAGCACTTCTAAAAATTTATCTAACGCCATTTGCTAACGTTTTTTAGTTTGGTGGTAAATTGATCGCTTAAATTAGGCGCAGTAGTTACTTGACATGAAAATTAATAAACAACTCCAGAATAGCTCATGTTTTTAATCTATCTTGGGTAGATTAGTCTTCACGTTCCCATGCCCTAAAGCAATAACACACCTGGCCCACTGTTTTATGTTCTCAGAAGCATTATATAAAAGGGCAGTTTAGTCTGTCTGGGATTATCTCATGCAGTTTGGTCTGTCTGGGATTATCTCATGTAGTTTAGTCTGTCTGGGATTATCTCATGCAGTACATTTTTTTCTGCAGTTTCTCTTTTGCTATCGCAAATGTTACTTTAAGATTAACTTCAAAATCTTGTTTTAAACAGGAAATATTTTATTCAGAATTAGATCGCTTTTGGTGTTGCTTACCCACCTCGCGTCTTGTCTCAAGGAGTATTTTCGTCCACTGGAAATTCTGTAAAAGGTTTGTCTTGAGATAAACAAAGCGGCTCTGTGCCGTCTGCGTTGCTTTGAATTACATGTAACATAGTTGTGATGATGGTGCTTCAATTGCTACTGTTTTCACTCAGTTGAGTTGGACATTCTGTGCAGTCTAATGTAAAATAATGGCTAATAAGCTTGCTTCCAGACTCCGAACAAGGGAGCCGGGGGAGGTTCAGGTTGTACAGCTGGTGGGAGTGTGGAGGCGATACGCACAGATGAGCGTCGGCAGTGCTGTGCGTCGCGAGGAGTTTGTGTCCGGGGTAACAGGAAGGCTCCGCGAGGACAGAGCCAGAAAGGGGAGCCGTGCTGTTCACGGAGAAAATCTCTGTCAGGAGTCGACTGAAAGCTGGGACGTCTGGAACGTCCGGAGGATGAAAAGTAGGTCTACACGAATCCAGGGTAAGATAGGTGTTGTCGTTTTGTCGACCTAATGCGCTAAAGAGATACGCGCTGTGCACTTGTGGAACTCAAATGCGACTCTTCCCAGCTACCTCCATGGTGAATTCGCTTCCGCGAAAGAGGCATGGCTTCCTATATTGCTGACGGATGATACTGGTTTATTGTCTGGATTCCCTGACTCGATGGTCCAGTTATTCTGCAATTGACAGTCCGTATCAGGACAGCATTCTTGTTGTGCCACGTTTTGGTTAACGAAAGAGTTAACCACGTTGGGCGCGAAAACGGACCTTTCCGAGCGCGACGTTGCTGCGCTGTTGTTTTTGCAAAAGGTGCAAGGGTCGCACCCAGTTCGTTCTTCAGTTACTTGCTCCCAGAAGCTTCCTCCTGCGTTAAGCGTAAAAGCGACTGTGGTTCACGGCCGAGCTCCTCCCCTTGATGGCTTCACCATCCAGGTTGAACTTTAATTTACTTTCATACAGTTACATGTTCTTAGTTTTTTTAAGGGTTTTTAATGGTTGTAAAGGTTATGCCGTCTTATCCCTAACCTTTAAATGCGTTTTCAACTCCTAAACCTCAATAGTTATCCTAATAAAAAAATCTGCAACTCAGATAAACATACCAAATCAAAATATACATTTACCACAATTCTGTGAGAATGTCTTTGAAATCTACAACCATTATTGCCCAACCATCATTGCCCAAAATAACGTGTTAGATAAGGATACAGTACGATTTCTGGACGAGGTTTACGAATTAAAGTTTTTTAAAACTATTTATAGTATAGGTTATTACTACTGTTATCATTAGTAGTAGTAGTGGTAGTAGCAGTAGGCCTACTAGAGTGCTCAAAGTATTTGAGAATTTAAGAGATTTTATATTAATTGATAAATGTAAAATCAGTCTATAAACGCCGGGCCTAAACCGTAAAACTTATTGAAAATTAAATAAACATTTTTTATCTCATGGTCAATGTACTTATCTGTATTATGCGCCAGTATTATCAATATTATCAGTACTATTATCTGTTGTTCGCTGAATTTCTAATTAGAAAACTAAATTTCTTTCATTATCTCAACATGTTTGAATTTCAATTTGTTGAGATAAATGCCAAGTTTCAAATGGTGTAGACTGTGAGTGGTTTCTTGTGTAAAATTGTATTACGCTTGTATGATTTCATGACTAGGATTATCTGACATTTAAATCATTAAATGTTAAAATAAAAATCGTTTTGTTGGGGGCCGATGGCAAACATCAGTACCTCCAGAGGTCGCTATACCATTAAAATTCATACTGAATACACAGCGACTATGTTAATTTGTATCAATAGCACGCAAAACATGAACATTGTATTAAATTATTCAGTGCCTCTGTGTCATGCGACTTTGAAAACAGATATTGATGTTTCATTAAGTAGCTAACTTGGAGATTTTCTCTGTATAATAACATTTTTAGACGAGTCCAGTTGTCAGAGATTGACATTTATGAGTCAGTAACACGTATTTACTAATATAGCATATGCCTACTTAAAATGCATGCAAACCTTTAGTTAAAGTTCGCCAAAAATTCAAACAAATTTAAAATAATTAAAGTCTATGGAGTGCGTGCCTTTGCAGCAAATTGCTGAAACCACTAAACGGTCTAAAATAACATACATTCTAACGTATCCTGGTATTTCTATGTTTAAATCAAACTGCTGTCACTGTAAAAGTCAGACACAGCCAGACTCGTGTAGGCCTCGTGAGCGTCCCAGCCCAAAGAAAACCTTTGACGTTGACAACGCCAAGACGTGGCACAGTTAGTGTTTAGCTTTTGGTCTGGCCAGCTGCAGTAAACCTAGCCAGAGAGGGCGACCTATGTCGAATATTCGACACCTTGAATTTTATATAGAAAGAAAGCAAAATAAATAAACATAGAGCCCTGTTTTTGCATTCTAGTTTTTAATCACTACCAGAACCTCACGACCTAGCCAAATGGCGAGACAATCTTACGGACAAACTCATACAGGCTTACTGTAGCCATGACAACTTAACCCTCCATTTGCTATAAAGTTTTACTGGCAGACACTAAACGTCATATGCCTGGTGTGGACAGGAGACGAGATCAATGTTATTTAGGCTTCTCTTCTCTTTCCCCCACTTGAGCCCTGTGAGCTCGGTTCCTTTGGAAAGGACACGTCATCTTCGAAGGGATTTTGTGTTAGCACAGAACAGCAGCCTCGTGAAGTTGATTTGGCTTATTAGGTAAATTAGGTAGATGACATCTTGGCATCTTATCACCAACTAGATACCGCAGCTAATTATCCTCGTTTGAATTACATATCAGGCCCACGTAAATAATGTTCAGAGATCAAGACAGAGAAACCCAAAGGTATTGTTCTCCTAAAGAATAAGGCTATCAAGTGGGGTTTTACAGGATTAACAAAAGTAGGTGTGTATGTCCAAAATAGGGTTACAAATCCTAATTGGCGATGGACGAGAAAGTTACTAGTATTAGTTAATACTATTTAAAAAGTATTAAGTAGTCAACATTGCCTATTAAAATTGGCGTCATATGTACTTGCGCTCAGAAACGATTCCCAAAACTGTCCCGCATGCTATTGCTTTAAAAGATAATTCCTGTTTGAAATAAATGGCTGTAGAAGTCGAGCGGAAACTTGGTGAATGACAGATGAAAACAGGCGCTCTGGTCCTAATGACTGCTGAAGTTTTAGGACAGAGCGCATATAAGTGCTAATCTAACTTAACCATAGGGCTATGCAACCCTGAGCGCTCATTAATGTTCAATATAACATTTTTTAAAGCATTAAGTTTATTTCATTGAATGTGATCTGACCAAAATGTAAGTAAATGAACTAGTATTCTCTACGAATGAAGCTGCAGGAAAAAACTCCTAACCTAAACTTGTAACATTTAATATTAATTTGTTTGTTAAAATTGTTATGAATTTTCAACTTTGGGATGTTGTAAATATCTATGCAAAATAAAACAATGTTTTCACAGACAAAACCTCGTGCGCATTTTAATTCGTCAACTCGTGTTACTTGGATCGACCTGGGTTTTACATTTTTGTTTAATTAGGATTAAACAAAAACATAAACAATATTTATTATGAGTGTTTCATTTAATACCTAGAGAATATCTGAAGTAAAGCAGAGATGTCCAGCTGTTTGTCTTTACTATGTCTGGTTGGTTAGCCATTACCATTTTGTCAGTCTGTATTTGAAAGTCTCCATCTTAGCTCAGTCATTCTCCAGAAGCAGAGATCCTTCATCAGCTGTGGATGGAAACCAGTCCTATATATTCAGAAGCACACAACTTTGCTTACACAACTGTCTGAAATGTCATTCACTACAATTATTATACACAGCAAAAAGTCCAGTGTTGTGTCCCAGAGTTGGGTTCAACACTTTTTTTTATAGCTCCACACTCTCCAGAGTCAAATTAGCACTTTCAAAATAGTTAAATAATTAACATTTTGTGAGAGGTCCTTTTCAATGTGCAAAATATAGTTAAAGTAACTTTTAGGGATTAGAAAGTAACACTGCTCTATTTAACAATGCATTTCTTACTATTTGAATAGTGTTAGTTTCATTGAAAGTTCAAATTAATTCCAATAAACAAAATATTTTTCAAAAATAACATTTATTTTTTGCCCTTTGAGCCATGCGGTCATTCTTGAAACTGAATCAAAACATGAAGGTATAATGTACAAATGTTCATCTGCATCATCATACATGCTTTGAATATCAAATGGTTTATGAAATTTAAGCTCAGACATTTTTATTACTCTTTACATCCCTTTGTAATACTGTGAATGAATTGAATAGCTTGTCAATAAATAAATGTGATCCTCAACCAAAAGTATATCACATATTTGACACAACACTAGAGCATCTTTGAAAATACCATTTTTGAGCATTTCATTGTCTACTACATATTTATGCCTGATGAAAAATGAATTGGCCCATATTCATTTTGTTTGAGGGTGATGGTTTCCCAGTGATAAGTTATCTGATGCTCTCTAGCAAGCGATTTGGTTATGTTCTTGAAATATTTAAAATAATGTTTACACAGGTTGTGTATGGCTTCAAATATCAAACTCTACACATATAATACAGGGCCAAATTTCCTTATGGAAAAAGAGCAATGGATCATAAAATGATGCTTAGGTAACAAGTTTTGATGTGGATACTTAAATAGTGCTTAAATAGTTTTTGGTGGTCAACAATCAATGATTTTAAATGTTTTGTCATAACTAGAGTGAGAGAAAGTGGAAAAAACTTCATTATCTGAAGCAACAAGAGCAACAAATTCCAGTTTTTGTTTCCTTCAGGAATAATGTCACCAAACAACAGCAGGCTGTTTTTCACAAAACACAATATCTGGACAGAATTCAAACCAATCCCTTAGCCAGCACTGTCTAAAAGAATCTTTGTGGAACATGTTTTTTGTTTTAAAAATTATAATCAAAACCATACATCTTGGAAAATAAGCCCTGATCTGATATGAAGTGTTTTGTTAGATATCCAAAAAGCATTCTGATGTCATACTGAGCCACACCCTCAAGGAAATCATGCATTGCATGAAATGACACACATGGAAATACATCAATGAACTGAGAAGAGAAATTCTTTTCAAACCATATATTGACTTATGTTGTGGATTTTCATGGAGAGGCTGGCAATGCATTTCAAATATATCTTTTCCATGAAGGATCATCCTCACTGTACATCATTTGAGAATCATTTCTTCTCAATCAAATAAAGGCGACAGAACGGCTACTAAATGATTAACTAAAACCATGAATTGTGTGCATCCCTAGATTACAGATCCAGTAATCTGTGGGACTGTACCATATACCTGTCCATCAGAAAATGGTGCCCTTGGCTTTCCAGTTTCCAGTTTCAATAATTTATCAATGGTTCCCATATTGCATCAAAACCATACGCATGAAGATCTTGTACATGAAAAAGTGATACAAAATAAATGTCGCTCAAAATCTAATTAAACTTTGAGGAGATACGGCAAGCCCTTCATTCCATCTGTTATCATGGGGAATGTGTGGTCTCTTGGAAATAAGGTGGATGAGCTCAGCATTCTGATCGGGACTCAGAGGAAGTATCGAGAGTGCAGTGTGATTTGTTTAACGGAGACATGGAGGCACGCTGATACTCAAACGTTTTCATTCCCGGCTTTCAGTCTGTGAGGGCGTACAGAGACACAGAAGAAGGTGGAAGTGTTGCACTAATGTTTAACAACAGATTGTGTAACCCAGGACATATTCCTGTGAAGGTGTGTCACTGCTACCCAGTCTGGACAGAGCCAATAAACTGAATATGCTTTTCAACAGGTTAAGCACAACACCCTCTCCCCATAGCTGCAGTGGCATCTCCCCCCACTACTTCACCTCCCTTCACACACAGCCCTCATGCCAGCCCACAGCCACTGCCTGTGGAGTCACCGGCAGCAGGTTGACATAGATGATGCTGTGATCTATATACTGCAGAAGGTGCATGCCCATCAGGACCAGAACACCACCACAGTGAGAATCACTTGCTTCGTGCTTTCAACACTGCTGAACTTCTCAGACCGAGAGAGAAGATAGATAGAATGCAAGCGGACAAGTTTAATGATCACCTGGGTCGCTGTCTACCTGTCCAACAGACCACAGTTTGTGCAGCTTGGAGCACAGCGGACTGAACTCTTGGTCAGTAGCACTGGAGCACCTCAGGGAGCTGTACTCTCCCTGTTTCTCTTCACCATGTACACTACCGACTTCCAATACAGGTTGGACTCATGCCATCTTCACATCTACATCTGCTTCTCAATGTGGATAAGACCAAGAAGATGGTGGTGGACTTCAGGAAGAAGAGGACCACGACCCCTGCCGTTACCTTTATGGGTAAGGATGTTGAGCTGGATGACACCTAAAAGCACCTGGGTGTCCTCTTGGACAATAAACTGGACTGAAAGGCCAATTCAGAGGCTGTGTACAGGAAAGGGATGAGCAGACTTTACTTTCTGAGGAAGCTCAGGTGTTTCAATGTATGCAGGAACATGATGATGGTCTTCTATCAGTCTGTTGTTGCCAGTGATATCAGGAGGTACAAAGATGATCAACAAACTGATCAAGAAGGCTTGGTCAATCCTAGGCTGCTCTCTGGACAGTTTTGAGGTAGTGGAAAGACACTGAATAAACTCACTGCTATTCTGGACAATCCGTCACATCCCCTCCATAATTTACTGGTCAGACAGTGGGGCGCATTCAATAACAGACTCATACAGCTCCGTTGTAACAGTTGCACGTGATCATTTATACCCACTGCGATCACACTGCACAACTCATCTGCACTGTGTCAGGATATTATCAAGTACTAAGTCACTCCAGATACTTTGTACTCAAACCCATTGTATGAACTTTGCTACCAGTCTTCATCCATTACAATGCACAATCACCTTAACTGTTATACAGTTTAAAGTGGACTGATATTATTTCAGCACTTTACGCATATTTTTACTCAAATTTTTACTTCACATCATACTGTCTTGCATATTTATACATTGCAATTTGTTAGATTTTTAGACTTAATGCTACAGTGTTTACATTCTGCACCTTCACACTCTGTAACCAGGGCTACTGCAATAAAATGAATATTTTTATTCGGTCAGGTGTAGACTGCTTGATTATATATGCCTTTGAAACAAACAAACAAATAATTTAATATATGCATTAACTTCTGTTCCTATTACATCTTGTACATAACATTTGCATCAGGTGGGAGGCAAAATCTCTCTATCACTGGAAAAGATAGTAAGATAAAACTGAATGTGCTAGACAGCATTGTTTCTTGCCTCACACTGAATGACTGCTCGTGTTAAACATATTCATCCATCACTGTATAATCATTAAATAGACATAAAACATATTTGCCCTCACAAAATCAATTCCTGCTTAAGTAGCCTACTAATTTAAAAGATGATGATTAATTAAAAGCCTGCTGCTATGTATCAAAATTTTTAAAAAATTCAACATTAAAGAGCTGGAAGAATTAGGCTTTAGAAGTATATTTTAAGTACAATTTTTAGAAGTGTTTTTAAACCTTTTTCCTAAGCCAGGCTAAGAATAATGAAACTAACCTTTTTCATGGAATTGAAATGGAAAATCAAAACGTCCTTCGACCCCATCCAGTTTCACATACTTCTGCTGTTGGCTGTACTTCACCTGGACCAGCATTTTTACTGAGAATGCAAGAACATTTAGTCAAATAAATTAACATTTAAGGGTAGGGAACAGTCAAATAAAACCACGTCCTGGCCACACAGACAACTCAACACGTTAAATACCCATCTACGGTTTTCTGCGGCCTCTTTGATGATCAACCACGATGAAGGCAAACAAAACGTCAAGCATTAGACCAGTGTCAGACAAGATTTCACACAGTATAAAACATACCCAGCCATTTTTTTCCATCGATTTGAGGTTGCATTGTAAATTGTTAGATCTTCAGTGAGATAGTTTCAATAACTAAGGCTTAGCTGGCTAGCAAGATACTGTACAGAGCTAGCTAGCAAATCTAGCTAGCTAATCACCTCAACACGTTTGCTGTTCAGTTCACGCAACAGACATGGCTTTATAAAGCATATATTAACCGTAGTTAATTTCGTTGTGCACAATGTATTTCTCAACATCAATGTATAACTGTTTCAGCCCGTTTTAGTTAATTGGACTTACTGTGTAAAAGTGCATGAGAGGAAAATTTAGAGCCGAGTTCTCTCCTCGTTTCTAACCGAAGAGGTGAAAGGCGGAGAGGTGGAATAACACTGATCTGGGGTGCGTTTCCCAAAACGTTTGTAACTCTTAAGTATTTCGTAACCTCGTATTTAAGAATATTCTTAAATTTACGAGTGTTTCCTGAAACTATTCGTAACTTACGTAGTACTTATAGTCAATCGTAAATTAAGAGTATTCGGACCCATTCGTAAATCACTAAGTACTTCTTAACTCGATGCTCACGTGCAGTTCTACCTCAAATAGAATAGAGGCCGCTAATATCCCTTTAAAAACTCGCGCTGGTTTTAAGCACGACATTAGCGCATATGCTAATATAAAAACATGTAATTATGGAAATTCATATTTATTGTGAATTTCATATTTATTATGAAAAAGCAAAGGTACTAGCTTGAATAATGTAGTCAGTATTTTCCTAGAATTAAATTAACTTTGGTTGTATGAATCATGGTTTGGAGGTGTCACAACAACCACTATGAAGGTCTTTTAGTTCAAATCTGACAATAAATATATATCGTTTCATTTTATTCCAGGGTTTAAGTCATTTCATTCAAATCAAACAAACAATGATGATAACTTGATAGAAGTGCATGAGATTATTTGTTGATGTACACATTTAATTAAATAATTTCAATTGAAAACCAATATATAGAACATTCTTCCACATTCTAAAGATGCATTGCATGAAATCAGAATAGGTTTTCACATAAATGGAAGCATTCCTGGAATTGTCAGTGCAGTGGACGGCACAATGATCCTCATACACACTCTCAGCTTCTTGAACCCTATTATAAAGGCATAAGAGTACATGTTCCCACACAATTATTCCTGCTCAATCTACAAACCTACCATGTGAGCGGTCCTCACCCCCTTCCCCCAGTGAAACAGGTTAAATGAAACATATACCACTGCATAAAGGTGAATGTTCAAGTCTTATGCAACCACCAAGTCATCTTTATGGACATTGTATCCTGAGAGTACCCATCCATCCATCCATCCATCCATCCATCCATCCATTTTCATCCGCTTATCCAGGTATGGGTCACGGGGCCGTAACCTAAGCAAAGAGGCCCAGGTTTCCATCCCTCTCCCCAGCCACCTCTTCTAGCTCTTCTGGGTGATACAGAGGCATAATGAGTATCCATGACTCTTTAATCTGGACCAACTGGGATGGTGCATGTGCTGGTAGATATATGTACTGGGTGATAGCAGGTATCTACTCTGAAGATACTTTCTTACTCCTGCCTTGAATGACCAGTAGAGAATGTCTTGTAAACATAGTAGGCTATAAACTTCATTGCAAGTTTTAATATTCACTCGCCACTTGAAAAATCCATCCATCCATCCATTATCTGCACCGCTTAATCCCGCTAGTCGGGGTCACGGCACTTGAAAATTCTGTCCTGCAACTTTTTTTATCGCCTATACTTTGTCTGTAGATGTTTTTCAACTTCCAGTATTTGGGTGAGTTCGTCCTTGGAAAAATCCCGTTTGTGGTGCGGTTTGCAGTGCTTCTGTACTGATACGTTAATTGTGTGCGCATTTATAGGCTTGATGTGCAATGGATACTAATTTAAAGTGTAAAGTAATTACTTATTACTTATTCATTTATTTCTTAATTATTTTCCCAATTATATTTTAAGGTATAATGAAAAAAAAATATGTAAATAGGTGGTTCGGTTTCGACTAGCGGAGCTTTTCCAGCCTAGATTCAGAGGCGGAGTCAACAAAGAACTACTTAAAACTCCTTCATAAATATGGAGACTAAGAAGGCTTTTGGGAAACACTCGTAAAATTGGCGTTCTTAAAGTTACGTCGTTCTTAAAGTTGTTTGTAAATCTCTTAGATCGTTAGATCGTTATCGGGTCAAATAACAGCAACACTGAACCCCATTTAAGCACGTTAAAATGACACTTCAAGAGTGGAAATCAACTCGAAAATGTTTAACCCTGAAATTTGAACATTCCAATTTTCACTGTGTATATAAGGATTTAAATGTCCCAGGTAAACATTGAGTGTCTTTTGCCAACAAAAGAAGAAAACTGTAGGCTAGCAAAATCAGAACTTTATTACTGAAATTCAACAATGAAACTAGACTTCAACGCGTCAGCTATATGTAAATATTATGTAATGTAATATATTACATATATGTAAATATATATGTAAAATATTAAGTTATATTATCAGATGCCACTGAAATCTGATAAAACATTGAAAAGTGCAATAGTTCAACTGTCGTGCAGCAAAGTCACCACAAGATGTCGATATTGCACAATCTGTGGTTTTAACGTTGTGTTAAATTGTGTGTGTGTAGGGGGGGTGCATGGGAAGACCCTATTTAAAATGCAGAAAATATAATCTCAGACCTCATTGGCCGCCTTAATGCTTCACTGTCTTAGAAATGTCTCTCGATTCCTGCCCACAGTACGAACTAGAAGAGGTTAATAATAATAATAACATACGAAAAACTTTAAAAATACCTTAAAATCTTGGATTTCATTTTATGCGAAATGTACAGCCAATTTTTACCACTACCCATGGGTGAATTCTTTTACTGTGTATTTCAATGACTCATTGATGCCGCCAACAGAGAATTAAGTCAAAGAACACACGCACAAAGTCCTGGGTGGCTATCAGAGCGAGAACAATTAAATAAAAAGAGACTTCCTGTAAAATCTCCCGTCGGTGTCGTCACTGAACGAAGGTAAACGTTGTTTTTCCGAATCGTAAAATTCCTAGTCGTGGTCATATCAGAGGCTTACATTGAAATCCATGTGTTTGTGTGAAGGACGATAACAAAATAACTGTTGCTTTGATGCCTTAAGTTCTTCCCGCAGCGCACCATTCAATTCAATAAAGTACAAGATCACTTCAATCAAAAAAAAAAAAATCCATCGAGACTTTCTGCGGAAGTCTTGTAATGACGCTGTTTGGTCAGAAGGTGGCAGAAAAGAAATATATTCAAAATCAATGCATCAATGCAGTAGCCTGTTGTTTTAAATGTTGACTTAACCTGTTTCAGTTGAAGGAAAGTCGTTGTTTACCTTATTAATAAACAGGACATATGTAATATACTCGTTTTAATTCTTATGCAGCAAATGACTGTATAGTTATCCTTTCATAGGAATAGCCTACATGTCTACATCCACTGAGCTCCTTTCCTTCTGAGCCATAGTTCTCACCAGTTTAGAGATCTTCTTTTTGTCCCTCGTTTGATCTGATAATTATCACACCCCTCATAAAGTAAATAATGTCTTTGGAATTTCTGTACTGAAACAAAAATGAGCCCCAGGGCAGAAAGAAAAGCAATGTTTAAACGGCAAATGATAGCAGATGACCAGAACCTACTCCAATAATCCCAGTTTTATATCTGCTGTATTGGTTTTGTATCTGCTATATCAGCTGTAGGTAGTAGATGAGTTCCAGTGTTTCTTGAGGATGTCGTTCCAATCGTGAGGATTGTGCACAGAAACAGCCCATATCTATCCTACGGGACACTGGGGCTGCTCAGTCATTCATTTTGACTGAGCATCAATATAACATTCCTCATATAGATCTAGCACAGTTTTCACACCCAACTGCATGGAAAGGTTTAATTTACTCTTAATGAAGATTTACTTATAAGGGAGCAGCCCACTCAGACCTGTTTATATTCTTTTTAGTTATTTTTTTTACTGTAAACTGTGTTTTTAATGTAAGTGGCAGCTTCAGCAAGAAAGTTTTCTAATGAAAAATCAAACACTCAATGTTCTAATGGTCGGCAATAACCAGCCCACTTCTGTGTACCAGTGAGGGCTTTGAATTCTGTCACCAGTAATAGAACACTATGGATTATGCACTGTGTTATAAAAGTCTCAGATATCAGAACTGAATGCACATGTGCCCACCACCAAGCACTGATAAATAACACCCAGCAAAGCAAAGGTTTAGTTTCTGTATTAATGCCTTTTGATAAGCCTTTCTGTGTAGATTCTGTACATAATGGTATTTAACATTAGATCTGTAGCACTTATTCTAGTATAACCAGATCTAAAATCAAATTGAAATGCACAATTCGCATTGCAACTAATTATATCACATGTTAATATTTCAGTAAAAGACAAGAAACTGGCCTGTAATGAAAACATTTGTGATATTAATGTTGAACAGAGTAATACTGTCCTTTTTTAAGGAGTTGGGGACAATTCCTTTATTAGTAGCTAGGAAGATATACTAAAATAGTAGGATATGAGCAGCAGAATGCTGTGTCTACACTTCAGTCTCAGGGATGGATCATGTCAAGTCAAGTCAAGTCAATTTTATTTATATAGCGCTTTTTACAACACATGTTGTCTCAAAGCAGCTTTACAAATTGTATGGGTCCAGATCCCTAATGAGCAAGCCAAAGGCGACAGTGGCAAGGAAAAACTCCCTAAGATGGCGGGGAATAGGAAGAAACCTTGGGAGGACCAAGACTCAAAAGGGAACCCATCCTCCATTGGGCGGCCCGTTAGCACCAGTCCGTATTTGTGAACAAGAGGTGGTTCTACAGCCCACACCTCCTACACACACACATCTGATGTAAAATGTGTATGGACACGCTATGCACAAAGCCAAACACAACCAGTACCATAATCCTGTGATGTTCAAAATATCCTCTTATAATGTCGACAACAGTATTTCATTATTATTTTCATCATCATTGTATTTTCAGTGTTATTATTTTTATTAATTTTTTTAGATTTTGATTGAGCAGAATTTAGTTGTTTGCTGGTCTCGTTGATGATCTGAACCATCCAGATGTTGACTTGAAGGCAGCCTGGCAGTAACTCCTAAAGTGTCTGAAGTACCTGGTGTCACCTTGGTGGTTCTTCATCATCACAACGGGCTCGCGTTGGCAGTAGACTTGCCTCCTACTCAAAGGTCATGTCCAGACAGCCTCTGAAAGCTGTAGCTTCACTGTTGGGCTCCTCATGGCTGACATTCTCACTAAGCTCTTCTGTTTCATTAGCATCACAGCTATTAGTAGCTTTCTCACAAAAGAAAAATTGGAAATGAAAAGAATTCTGAAGTAAACGTGACTCCTTTGCTTAAAAAATTCAAACATTTATGAGTCAGCATAATTCTGAATGCCAACAGAAAATCAGTGCTGATCTAAACAACTGAATGACAGACAACCTCTGATTGGATACCAAGTACAAGTAAATCTTGTTCATCATTCGTTGATTCCATTGGCTATTTTTATTTAAAATAGTAAACGCACAGCAAGGTTATAGTTTCCAGCATATGAGTATTTTTTTCTTTATTCTTTGTGTGTGTGTATGTGTGTGTTTGTGTGTGTGTGTGCGTGTGTGGTTATTTGTGGTGAAAGCTTGCTGTAAATTTTATATTTGCAAATATATTTGTGACTGTGTGGGCTTTCTCCTACAGCCCCAGAGTTCAGTGAGAAGTGTGTGCACTGATAGGACTGAGGACATATTAGTTTATTTTGTTAATTACGAAGCTGCCTGGATGTCATCTATGTGGAGACAAGTTTAGTGCCTGTGTTTTAACAAATGTTAATACAAGCTGACACAGAGATCAATGTCTGCACCTGCGGGGGTGCTTCCACAGTCTTTGAGCTGCACCGGGCCTTGTGGTCTTATTTGATTGGTTTGACCCTTAATCCCTAACATAAAAAAACTAACATTAAAACATTATAACATTAAAAACTTAATCCCTAACATCTGTTGTTGAAATAGTACTTGAAGTATATTCCTATTTTTAAAAATAATATCAGTAAGTGTAGAAGGTGTGGGATTTATTATACTAAGTAGTAATATATTATCTCGAGCTTCATAGACAGTTCAAATGAAAGCCACCACTCACATTACTTCAGGGAGGTTACTATTAGTAATATATTTGGACTTCTTAGTCACTTTCCTTTTAGGCTCAAAGAGCATGTTAAAACATTTCAAAGCTAAGGTGATTTTGTTAAATGTGAATGTTATTGCATTTAACTAAAATATTTTAAAAAACAGACCAGGCTTGTCCAATATCTACATTCATCAACTCAACTGAAGAAGTTTTTAGATTACTCAATCATAAACAGTTTCATCTTGGAGAATCATAAGTAATTGAACGGCGAATGGTTATTGTGTGTATTTCTCCTCCCAGGTGAGGGAGACAGAGGTCCCTCGTGTCACTGAGGAGGCGTTGGGTGTTTTCACAAGCAGTGGGTGTAGTAGTGCCTGTTCAAGAAAGCGGAAAGATTAGACTAGTCTAGTTCGTGTTGGCTTTAAAGATCTAGTGTCTATTGTCTAAAAGAGTGGGACTATTCAATACAGCTTATTTACTTATTTATGAAAGAAAAAAGCTGAGTTTGATTTCTGAAATCCTGTAAAAGTAAGGCGAGTATTTTACATTGCTTTTATAATCTGCACTTTAAATAAATAGTTGAGTATGTGCTGACGTAGTTTTTACAGTACATTACCATTAAGCTTGAGTTCTTACATAGTTACTGTTGAATGTCTTTAGGTCATTGTTATTGGCTATAAAAATAATGTATTATTATTATCGTTATCATTATTAACAATGATAATTATCGTTATTATTATCAACAACAGCAACTTTTAATGATACAATACATACAATATATTCAAATCTGGTGACATATTTTCAATTACAATCTGATGTGTAACATATATTGGGAATCATTGATACAAAGTAACTAAATGCAGTGTTTACTGTAAAGTGTATTCCACATAAACTTTAAAACGTTTCCAAACTCAGTTTCCTTTTTGTGTGTGTGTAACAAACTGGGCTAAGATATGAATAATTTATAGCTGTGATTAATTCATTTGTTTAACCACAAATTATTGAACCATGATTATTAATAAGCATGTCATATGACTCTAAGAATACTTGAATTCCTAATGGAAAGCACAGCATCATGTGGAATATTTGATGCATCTTTCTGTTTCCAGCTTCCAGCCTGCTATGTAGCTCATAGACTGTGTCCTTCAACCAGGACTTTTAATCTGTACTGAGGTTAGTCACCATGTTTTTGGTGGCTTTCTATTCTTCATCCCAAATGCCTTTGTTATACAAACTAGGTCTAGGGTCTTTCAAAACGATAGGAATCATATATAAGTGAATCAAGATGGCGACAAGTATGGCTGTTGTGTTGCGAGTGCCCTCCAGTTTTTGTAGTTTTGTTTCCGCATTCGAAAGTAAATCTTGGGTTTTGAGGAAAGCACAAATAGTTTGATCAAGCTAATGTTAAAGAATCAACACCACACTAAGCTTAAAGAAAGAATATTAGTTCAACATTCACACACTGTACAGTATAATTGCAAATGCTTTCCTATGATCATACACAAATTCAGCACAGTGAAGGTACAGTGAAATAAGATCACACAAAATTTCAGTATGAGGTCGTTATTTAAACTACATCACACAGTTTGCTACATACTGGATAGTGAACAAACAGCATTAAATGCCAAAAATAATTACATAGGAGTGTTAAATGTCATAATAGCGTGTATTACTCACAGGACTGGATCACACTGGCTGAGGTGTGTGTGATGCAGGGAAGTGTATGTAAAGCGTGCAGTGGGATTCACAGTAGCCTATATGAGTCAGCAGTGTTTATTAGGCAAAAGATAGAAGCACAAACGTACAAGCTCACCAAGCACTAAATCTGGACTGCACTTTATTTGCTGGTCAATGGTAAATATCACAGGAAAAGGACAACATCAACTGCAAAAGGACATATTGTCCATGGCGCCTTACAAGATGAAGCAAGTCATAAGAAAATATGAACCAATTTCAAACCCTGGACCTGACAATTCAGGATATCTTAAAAGACCTTGATCCATTCATCATTCATTCAACATCCAATCAGCATGCCACAGACTTGCTCTGAGTATTGCATTCCTATTCTCGAACACAGCTACCCGAGATTCATTACAGAGATTCACCATTTTTTAAACCATTTTTTTCTTTCAAGTTTCAGTCTAATATGTGGAGTTTATGTCTACAAAGGAAGTGAACTTTCACCAAATATCCTACCAAATATTTCTGTCATAACACTCCAGAAATAAGCTCATTTATTTGCACTCTGTTTTTAAAATGCTTAAAAGGTACATTGGTACATTTCCACAATTTTCCTACTACTTCAAAAAAAAGTATGAAATATGTAGGACATCACAATCCTGGGACAGAATTTTGTTTCATGTTTACACTGAACACCATAGCCGAGTTGTCTGAGTTTTAGCGATTCAACGTTAACTCATTAGCGCCTTAAATAACAATGCTCCTGCATGAGCGTTATTACAGTAATCCTCACCACAAACTAACACAGCCTAAGCAAAGTAAAAAAGTTTCATATTTTTGAAATGCTTGGGGTAAACACACACTGATATATGCATAAGTAAAAATATAGATTATTTCATTTAACTGTTTTATTTGCATCATGAGGCCTAAATTAATCACAGCCGGTCACAGCTCCTTAGATGTAAGCTGCAGATGTACAGGACAGGGGATACTGCAGGGCCGAAAAATAACACTGCCGACTGAGTGTCCCCTGGCCTTCACCATTGTACATCAGGAGAGATTCTACTGTTCATAACTACTTTTATGCAACAATGTGCTGATTTCTTAGAATTTTTATCATAATGTCAAAACGATTACACTGCCACTCAGGTAGTAGCCTTTAGGTTTCACCAGTGCATGTTTGGGCACATTTTACACACAATAATCCTAATATCTTAATCAGGATGATTAGCAATTTCAGAATTTTCCCATAATTCCAAAACAATTCCACAAGTTCAAGGCTAGCCTTTGACTATCATCAGAGTGAACAGTGAAGACTCATCTGTATTATTTGTTCATATAATCAAGTTAAAATCATATGCCCTTGTGGCAAATTAATATACTAATTTCATATAGGCTGATTTTGGTTATCTATTTCTCTGAAATTTCCCACAATTCCAAAACAAATCCACTGCCAGTCAAGAGTGGTACTCCTTGGGTATCAACAGTGCAAGTCTGATTTGACTCTACTGAGCCATTATTTAAAAAATATATATATTAATCCCAATATCATTATGTGAACTTAAAGATATAATATAGTTTGTTATTTCTCAGATGTTCCCCATAATGGCAAAATTATTCTTCATGTTCCCAGTGCATATTTGGACAGATTCTATTGTACCATTTCAATAATGACCTTGATATAGTGCCTTTCAACATACTCAAGGCTCATAGAAGGTTCTCAGCAGCTGGTCTCTCACACCATAGGACCTCAGCCTCCTCAGGTCCTTTTTGTACAGTTTGTCCGCTTTTCTTTCCCATCCAAGATTATTACACAGACAGACATCCAGGTGCATGTTCACCATCTCATTGTTCTCATCCTGGAAGGTAGACACCTAGTTTTCCAGATGTTCACCATGAGCTCTTCTCTTTTCCTAGTGTTAGCAATGGTTGTGCTGACGCTTGTCCAAAAAAATTTGCTCACCAGACTCCTGTGGTTCTCCTCTCTCTCGTCCCTTGTGCACCCCACCATAAGTGTCATCGGAGACATTTTGTAGGTGACAGGTTTCAGCCTCATATGTAAAATCACAGGTGTAGAAAGTGAAGAGAAACAGAGGAAAGACACTCCCCTGTAAAGCATCTGTGCTGCTGTGGGCCACTCTGGCACGGAGTTCTTTACCACTCGTATTGAGGCCTGCCAGCCAGGTAATGACTGATCCAGGATAATAGGGCAGTGTACACCTTTGCTGCACACAGGTGTTCCTCAACAGACGGGGTGAAGGTGTTGAAATCACTAGAGAAGTCAAAGAACATGACTCTCACGCTGGTGTGAATAGGAGGAGCAGGTAGATCATGGCATCCCCCCTCCCCCCAGTCAAACTGTAGGGGATCTAATGCCATGCCCACATGTGTCCTGAGGTAACCCAGGTAACTCTGAGGTAACAACCCACTCCAATTATGTTTTTCAGTGTTCTGAAATCATTCAATTCTTTGAGGTGCCTGGTTTTTGATACTGGGACTATGCAAAATGTCTTCCAAAGCACAGGGATCCTTAGCTGTCCTGAGCCTGCTGGTTGCAGAGGAGTTTGTAGCTTGACACCTTCATTCTATTCCACATACATCTTTCTGGAGATTCCACTCTTAATTTCCTCCTGTAGTCTTCCTCACTGTCTCTACTTCTCACATTCAGTTTCCTCATACTCTCCCTTTCTCCGACCCTATGACCCTCTTCTTCTTGTTTAGCAGGGCCTACAGGTCCCCAGTGATCCAATGTTTGTTGTTAGCACAATAACAGAAAGCCTTAGATAGCACTGTATTGTCCAAACCAAAGTTCATGTAGTGACTAGTGTAGTGACTAAATGTAGTCCTTCAGGACTTCCATTGTCTCAGCAGACCACTTCCTGACGGACTTGGTCACTGTGGGTTTCCATGCTGCACCAGGTATTGGTCTATGTTTCCCTGTGCTGGAAGTGCAGTCAGACTATATGCCTCATTGATACTGACATACATCAAGTGTAGTGTCCTCTTGTCCTTGGTGAGGCTAACATACTGATATATGGAATGTGGGCAGAATGCAGGACAGAAACATGATGAATGTTGATTAATTAGTATGCATGTAAAGAATAATTAACGAGAGGCATGATCAAGTCCCCAGGGATGACGAATGGTAGCATGAACCTACGATTGGTTTCATTTGGTTTCATGAATAAATGGTATAGTAGAATCTGCCCAAACGCACAGTTTTGGCATTGTGGTAAAATTCAGAGAAATAGGGAACTATACTTTCTCTGTGTGAAATGAGCATTTCAACCCCATTAAAGATCAATATGGATTTTGGACAGTAGGAGCATTTCAGACTTGATCTGGTGATCTGGTGATCTGGTGCCACTCAGCTGGCAGTGGATTTTTTTGGCCCTGGAAAATTCCCTGCCCTGCAAATTTGCACCACCTCTGTTTTAGCTGGCAGCCAAGCCCTATGATAACATTCTGAGAAACAGAACTTTTCCTATAGGAAAACCATAAAAACCCTGGTAGTACTAACAATAGTATAAGTTGCAGCATTAGCAAAAGTAGTACAAGTAGCCTATATAGTACTAGTAGTAGTTGTAGTAGCAATTGCCAATAACAGTACTAGTTTTAGCATTAGTAGTCTAATTAGCATTAGAATTTGGAGTAATATCAGCAGTGGTAGTAGCCACAGTATCAGTAGCAGTAGTGGTAATGGTAGCAGTAGTAGTGACATCAGCTGGAGTAGTAGTAGACCTAATACTAACGGCAGTAACATCAATGGTTGCAGCGCTAGGAATTATAGTATTAGACAATTGTAATAGTGTTAGCAGTAAGAGTAAGCAGTAAGTGTAATAGCAGTAAGAGTAGTAGTATTAGTAGCAGTAATGTGGTAGTGGTAGTTGTAGAAGTTGTAGTAGTAAAAGAAATAGCAATAGAAGCAGTATTAGAAGTATAAAAAGAGTTAATGAAATAACAAAGACATGACTAAGTTACAATGTGAGAGAACGTATCTTCGTAACCCGATATGCCACGAGGCGCTATCACGTGGGTATTTACCACGACAGAATTGGGGAGGGCAGCTCTACACAATGAAGTGCATATCCAGCAGGCCACATCTGGACCACGTCCTCCACATGCTAGTAGTGGGTTAGAGCAGCTGCGGTTAAACCTTTGCAGCGCCCTTTTCGATATATCCTGATATGATATGATATGATATGATATGTGATATGATATGATCATATGGTAAATTATAAAGTAAAAAAAACGACGTTCATTGGCTTACTGCATTCAGTTGCAGTGAAGTTAGTCAAACAGCCCAATCATTAGTTCAGTTCACATAGAAAATCAAGCATCTTGTGGGGTTCAAATCGCCACGCTCCTACCACAGAAAGTGTATATCAGTGAAACAATTAACACATCCATACAACGCAACTACAGCATCCAGCAATTTTTGGCCCTACTGATTTCGGCGGGTAAATGATTTCAGTCCCTCTGGAAATAGAGGACCAAGACAAGAGACACCAGTACCCCAGTTCATTCCAAAAACAACTTGACTTAATAAGGTCAGCATAATTGTAGCGCCCTGTAAAATTTGTGTCCCGCATGCCAATACGCTCGTTTTTATTGCATTGCCCTCGACTTGTTGCCCTAAAGATGATGATCTCATCTCGTCTGAAGCGGGCTTGTATTTAGTCTGCGACGAGATGGGTCACCGCGTGATGTCATCACCCACTACAACGTTCATTAGATACCTTGAAGTTTTGTCAACTGTTCCTCTGGGCACTAAGGCAGTAAATGTGTTGAATACGTTTGCTTCATTATACTTGCAGACTGTAACAAGGGCATGAAACAAGGGTTGACACTAACGTTCAGCTTATGATACTCGTCATGTTACGGGGGTCATAAACGAGTCTAAGCAATGCAGAAGCCTAAGGTTGAGAACTGATAGTGTGCGGTCTATAATGTGGTTGGCAAATGCACTGACCGACAGTAATTGAGAGAAACAAACGTCTAGAGGAAAATGTAATACATATCGCTTTAATTTCGTTACGATTTTAGTGCATATTTTCGCCATATATTTTACAACGTACCCTTTATCAAAATATTTGCAAATGTTTGCTTTTTCGAATTAAATTCAGAAGTGGGAAGTCTAATTCTTCAGAAGTATTATGGATGGAATTAGAAGAACTGAAGACATACAGCATATTTAAATTTAATTACATTCTAAATCACTTACAATTAGCTCTTGTCACCCGAATATGAATTACTGGAAAAACAACGACCAAAGAAAACACGTCCATATTTTACACCTATTCACGTTTTGGCTGTGTTACAAAATATAGCGAAAATCAGCAGTTTAGCAATAATCCAAATGCACTTAGCACAAATACCCAAAATTATCCTACATTTGGAAAGATGCCGTTTAATTAAATTGAAAGGGCGCTGCTCTAAGGCAATATGTTTAAGATGCTCTTAACCTTATTTGATTGAATGTACATCATATTACATGAATGCAAAAAGAATATAAAGTGAGGCTTGTAAATAGCTTTTTGTTGACATCACTTCAAGACGGTAAAAATTAGACACATTCTCCTAATGGAAAAGTTAGCGGTTACATCGCCACAGATTCAACACAGAACATTTTGTAATGACGTGTGTGAATAAGTTAATAATCGTAAGAATATTTAATTCAATACAATTTGAGCGTAAAATCCCACAACATCCTCTGTGTATTTGGATATGTATGATTAAAAATCTTGGTGAAGTTCACAAAGTGTGAAGCACTTTTCTTGCTCAACCGATGCACATCTGTCCGAAACGTCCTGCTTCTCTGGAAACTTTGTGTTCTTCACTGCGATTTTTAAGATCTCTTCGTATCTTATTAAACTACTCAGTCACTCACCTGGAATGTCCTTTCCAGACTCAATGCGTTGTGGCGATACAGCTTTCTATAGGCTGATACCATTTTTAACATACATGTTAATATGTTAACATATTCTTTTAACATCGTCTTCATTATTCTAAAACACAAAAATAGAAAGTGTTAAAAATGCTAACTGTTAAGTAATTCCATTAAATACAAGGGGCATGCGTGAACTGTGATGTAATGTAAATTATTATAAATTGTTCATTTTAATATGGGATTAAAAGGGTAGAGTAGACAATAAATATTATCTCCGTTACAGTTTTCGCATTTTCTTCCAAACCATTCAGTTGCAGTAACTATGTCCCTTCACTTGAAAAGAGAACTTTGTCCTTTCGGAGTGGCATCAAGTTCACTAGATATATTTATACTTCACGTCTTATAAAACAGGAAAACGTAGATCTAACATATATTTTGTATGGCCTTACCTTAAGCTACAAGGAAATGGATACTTAGGGCATGTTTTAAGAAATTCTGAACCACTTATTCAGAATAGTTTTGCTTTCAGAGTGGTATGACGATAATCATCGCCTTTAAAAACCGACCTATATTTTTGTATATTCAATCTAAATGCAATGAAGAGCATACATGGAAATGTTTCAAGAATCCTATGAACTCATAGGTAATGTCAGGACTAGGCTAGTATCAACACCACATAGTCCCCAACACGTTACTGTTCAGACAGCGCAGTATTTTCCGCCAAGGTCAGTTTTGGCAAACATTTCTCCACGCGTCGTTTCGGGCCTTTCGTGTAGTGTCATTTCTTCTCTTCCTCCGTTTTTGCTTCGCGGACCCACTGACCACCTCTATCCAGACAGGGGCCAGACTACTTATTGTTTACAGGATGTCTCAAGTTCAACTGCAAAGTCCGCTGCGTAACAAAAGCCTGTCCCACAACACACTCGAGACTGGAGGGGTGGGTAATCTGTGGGGTAGAGGTGTTTGTAGTGGGGGAGGGGATCTGAACGTGAACTTGAAACAGACGTGTCCGACCTTCTTAAAGCGAGCAGTGGCTCTTTCTCGACTACCAACATCTGTGAATACCACGACTGCCCCAAATCTCTAAATATTTTAATCAAATAGTACATTTTAAAAGTTAGCATACGTACCCTACGCAGACGATTTCAGGACTGAGAATAATAGCACTGACCAAACGCCAGAATTATTATTTACTGTTATTGAAAACTAGTAGGGAATATACGTGATCAACTATCCATCTGTCCGAACAAGATTATTGATGTGTGCATGAAGTTTTGAATTTGATGCTGTATAATGAGTTATTGTATTATCCAACTGCAGAATTCTTACTTAGTCTATCTAAACTAATTGCTATTAAATCAGATGTTTACATACACCAACACTGCACCGATAATCCTATCTCGAATCTTCTTTAGCAGTAGGCTAATAACATTAGTTAGACGTATTTTGCCCCCGTAGTCACTATGTGACATAAACAAAGCAGGTCAATCATTAGCTATAGATGACGTTTAGCGTCAACAGTAGATTTGTTATAGTCTTTCCTGTAGCCTAAATCAGTTAATCAGTCCAGGCTCCTACGTGTTGGCACGTAAGAAGCAGCAACAGGTCTGTAAAATGTAGCGTAGCAGACACTAGTCTTGCTTTCGTGGCAAATAATGATCGACTTATGTAGCTTGGCTGAGAATCTTGAATTTGCTAAAGAAGCAATGGAACCACTATTAAATTATAGTGTAAACACAAAGCAGACGCGCCGTTAGAATGCTTTTGTCAAGTCCAGTGTTAACTAGAAGTGGAAGGAAGGGTCTGAGTAATTTATTGGCCATTCTGTCGGCTGACTACGGGTGAAATCACGTCTAAATTCGTCCCTTTGTGCGGTCAATACCCCAAGAGTTGCTAGGGATTGGTTACAGGTCTGTGTAATGCAAAAAAAGGATATAAAAAGTTTGATGTTCATGAGGTATTCACGCACGATTTCAGTATTCAATTTTATTATTGTTGTTATTGCTGTGATAATGGTTCATGTTTTCACATAGTGTTTCTGGCCCTGTGAAACGGACATTTATCTTAACAAAAAGTCAGACATTTGATTTAGAGGCTTTGTGTGATTTCAAACATTTTATGTTTAAAAAGTCTGTGTGTAAGTGTGGTTGACTAAAATATTAAATAAGGAGGCAAGAAATGTCAGTTTAGAATGTCTACAAACTATCCACGTTTATGGTGACTAGTTACCCTTAGCAAAAAGTAGTATACGTAAAGTTCATTTTATTAAGTATACTTAAGTATAAGTATAAGTATAGCAAGTATACTACAGACCATATACTTTAAGTGTACTAGAAAGTATACCAATTTAATACTTCTTCGGACTAAATTGGAACATTTCTAGTTTATAAAAGTATACTTTAAAGTTCATTTTAAGTTTTTAAAAGTACACTTTATAGTATAAAACTAGTATACTCATCTATGTACTTGGTATATCCCTCTAGTATGCTTAAAGTATACCACAAGTACACTTATCAATATACTGCCATTGTACTTGTTATATACTTCTAGTCTATTTTTATTGTATATTTTAAGTATACTGTTAAACATTGGTTATTTCACTAGTTCACTTGGCATATTACTTATAGTTTAAAATTTAAGTATTTGAAATACATTCCTTAAAATATTGTCCTGGCAGTGAAGAAAGGAGTCTCACACGAGAAGTTCATTTCAGCTAGAAAATGAACTTTGATAGATCCACGTAGGCTTTTCAGAATACTTCATTGCCCTTAATGGCAACTACCTCACCCAGCCGCACCCACATCACAGTGAGGGTGCTCCCGGCTTTCCTCACAGAACAAACACATATGCATCCTCCACACACTTATAACTAAAAACAGCAAAATAACTACATGCAAACTCACACATTAAACGGATTATTTATAATTTCCAGTCTCTCTCGCCTATCTCCCAGCAACCTCTGCTGACGAGTGGGCGGGGCTTGTCAATCTGTATGTCCGGCGCCGTCTCAGTATTCTTAAAGTTTACTGTATGTACACAAGAGTGTGATGCATTTACAAAATCACAAGACAGAATGTTGAAAACAAGTTCGATATATTTTCAAACATTTCACACATTTCAAAAACAAATACATATGATATAAATTTTTTTCCTTACTGGAGAAAATGAAAGGAAAAAGTGCACATTTGCATTAAATGTTAAGCATGAGTCATTGACTTGACCTTATTATGCACTTGGAGCAAGATATAGTAAGTATTATACAAGTGTAAGTCTTGGTATTAATGTACTCAGTCTTAGACTTCTGTTTATACTTCTGTGTATAAGCCAAGTATACTTCACTATACTATTCTTAAGTATCTAAAATTTAGTTTATAAAAAGTCACCTTCAAGTATACTTCCTCAGTTTTAGTAAAAATAAGTATACTCATAGTACACTTGAATAAACTTATTTTTGCTAAGGGTATTAATGTACTTAGTCTTAGACTTCTGTTTATACTTTTCAGTATAAGCCAAGTATACTTCACTATACTATTCTTAAGTATTTAAAAATAGTTTATAAAAAGTAACCTTCAAGTATACTTCCTCAGTTTTAGTAAAAAATAAGTATACTTATAGTACACTTGAATAAACTTCTTTTTGCTAAGGGTAAGTGTCACCATAAACATGTTGTGTAATTTATGAGAATCTTAGAGACCAATAGCACTCACAACATGATTGTTTACATAGTTGTATTTGTTTGTCAACACATATTTACAGTCATTAGAAACATGATACTTTAGATAAACACTGTCATGGATTATTACACATCATTTCGGAATTTGTCTTTGGGTTCAAATGAATGTCATCAAAGTCCATAATTGCACGAGTTTGGGTGAAGAAAGGCTATTGAAGTTCTCAGGAACATGAGAACCTGTTCTCAGTGTAAGCAGAACAGTTGGAGCAGGATGATGCTAAAGTGATGATATGAAGATTGTGAGTAATGCTGGTCCGTGCTCTAATCCAGACCCGTGCATGGCGGCACGTCGTGTCTCTGCTATCACCCAATTAAACGCTTTGGACTCGGACAGGAACGTAAATTACGCCTGCAGGCAATTATAAAGTAGATCATCGGTCATAAATCTGTTAACCTGAATGAGATACACAAAAGGAAGATATTTATGTCTTTCAACTCAATGTTTAAGACACCATAAAGTGTTCTTCAAGGTAAGAAGCCGAGAGTACATAATCAGCATTTCATTTCGTGAAAGAAAAATGAAGAGTAATCACATCCCAACAAGAACTGCTTCCCCCTGGCGAAAAAATGTCTGTAAAGGTCGTGCAGTCATGAGGAAACTACGTTGCCATTTTTGAGCAACGCATAGTTCATATTCATAGTTTCGTTAAAATGACGTCTCACTTCTTATCTGAAGAGCAATTGACTTTCAAGGTCAAGGTCATGTGCTGATTTATGTCTGTCTACAAGCCGTGAGTTCCTTCCCCCCAGCCAACATCTAAATACCCCGTGCTCAGCCCCCAACGCTGCGCCAGGAAGAGGAACACTTCACAGCATGCGTTTTGCATATTAGTGCTCATATCTTTATTTATGGCTCTAAAAAAACAGCCAGGATACATATACACAATTAACATTTGATAACTGAAATGTCATCCGAATATGATGAAGACATTGCAAGATAAAACTGTGTGGGAAAAAAAACAGTAAAACTGCGCCACAGTAAAACACAGTAAAACTGTGCCTTTTCAAAGATTGTCTGGAGAATTTAGTTACAAAATAATAAATATGCAATGACGTGAGAGGCCAATTGTTTCCACTTATCATGAAGATGGTTCAGTAACCAATACAACTCTAATTAGATTGCAATTAACATGCAAGCAAATATTACATTTACAGGTTTTTACACTTACTGTTTTTAGTCAGAACGGTAAATCGTATTTGATAACTGAACTGTAAGATAAACAAGTTTGCTATGATTTTAATGTATTGAACATAATCTCATAAATGTAAAACATAACTTATTTATGATCTCTGTATTAGGTTAATATGACTGAGAAGTCGGTGAAAGGGACAGTTATAATTCATCTTGTAAAGTATTTATATTAACCCTACTTGCAATCCTGAAGTAAAAAAGTAAGATAAATCTACTTAAGCAATTCCTAAAGCCCATAAATGAGAGTTTAGTTTTAAGCATTTCTATATTTCATATATTTCATTCTGTCTTACAAGCGACATAATAGTTATAGGGATTATTGATTGCCATAGTGTAAATAATACTACTGCATGAACAACACCAACATGTTCACCATTTAGCCTATAAGATCCATGTAAAATACAACTTAAGGGGCTTCGATAGAATACAACGTTACAGGCACGCACGGAAATTTACAGGCGTTTAGTTCTTGTTTAAAATTCTTTATCCTATCTTATTTTAGTCCATCCATCGATTCCCTCGCGATCCAGAGAGCACAAAGAACCCAGGATTTTTTTAAAAATCAAGTCGACATGTTTCTTCCATCTGAAGTCTCGGAGAAAATGCCTGGTCAGATCCGCACTATGGCGCACTGCTCTTAACTTTTGCAACAAATTTCTTTTCCTTTACCCTCCTGTTTTGAAACCAGATTGTGATCTGCCTTTCGGACAAGTTGGTTACCGCGGAAATCTTTCTCCTCTTGTCTTTCGTGATAAATTTGCTGGCTGCGTACTCTTTTTCCAGTTCTTTTAGCTGTACTTTGGTGTACGGTATCCTTTTCTTCCTCCCGCGGCGGAAAGAGCCCCCGTCATGTTGGTGGGACACGACATCTGGAACGAATAACAAACAGCGATATTACTGATGGACTCGGTACTTGTCTATCAATTGCACAACACGGGACTCATCTTAACAGTCTACATTAATAGGATTCACATTCGTCGAATTTATTTACTTTGCCTATTTTTGTTTAGCCTTGATGTGAAAGAGCAATTAAGCCACAAACGCGTGAAAGTATAAACCAAAAATAGGAATGATCGAATTAACGTTTTGACCGTACGCAAATACACAGCAAGATAAGTTCGACCACATAGTATATTGAGATTAAAGCGACTAAACACGTCCATGTATTCTCTTATAAAATGTGACTATTTACTGAGCTATTTTAATTTGATATGAAATGTAATTGCATGTTGTGTAAAATAAGTTATATATACCGGCTAATGCAGATTTCCACAGATGACCTGCTTGGCTCTGATCTTTGGAGCAGTACATTTGACCTCCCCATCCATTAGCCAAAGCCCAGGGTTGGTAACCGTCCATTGGCAGAAGACTGTCGTGGCGCGGTTCTCCCGTCCCTAGCGTCTGTACCACCGACACGTCCAAATAACTGGCCATAGATTGATAAGGACTGTGATAGCCATGGTATAAGGCGAACTCTTTGGGCCTGCTGGGATATTCTTCAGACGTCACCGGGGTGTCCATATATTTCTCTGCAGAGTAGCTAAGTGCACTCGGTTGAGTGCAAGACTTGAGCGAACCCCGCCCCATTCTGCATGGATAATAGCTATTGCCAAAGTAGCCATAAGGTATAGGACCGGTGGACGAAGCTTGGGGAACCGTCGGACATGGTGTGCATTGCTTGCTCGCTTCTGCTGAACTCGTAGTCGATACGTCCACGGTGGAGTAGCTGGAACCATGCACAAGGCTGGAAGGGTGACCACTCAGAGCCGAATGTGTCATCAGATTCCTGCACTGATTGGCCGCGAAAGTGCTGCTACCAACCAGACCTTCCATGTTCTTATTTATCTCATCCAAGTTGTTTTCATATACAAACATTACAGTATCCGCCCAACGAGGATTCAGCACCAAGGAGGAGGTCATAGCACGCTTACCATTCAGACGGAGAATTATCGCGCAAAGACTTGAGTACGGAGCAGGACACACGTTTACATTGACACAACTGCATTGACGCAATGGAGTAAAGTCTGGACTGGTCGAGTATTCATTGGATGATAGACATATCACGTGATACACAAAATTAACCCCGGCCGGGGAAGCTTAGTTCATTTTTGTTATTGTTTTTTGTCTTGCTGGTCTATCCCAGCAAAATTGAGGCGGAGCAGCAGCATCTCAGTTTGTACACTTATCTGTCTTTTATATATTAACAAGTATCTGTCGTTTTTTTTCTCTGTCCATTCTGCTGTTTTCATTGCCTATATCAGTGCTTTAATGGGGCAGCGTCCAAGAGGAAATGTCTCGTTAGCAGAGCAGTCGCAGTTTTGTGATTTGTGATTTAACCACAAAATAAACACCAAAATTGTTTTTAGATTTTGTCAATAACTGACCAGTAGTATTTATGAATACTTCATACATCGCTACCAACGTATGATACCATTAATTGGCAGTTTAAAATGTATAAATTATTTATCTATTATTTATTTTATATGAAAATCGCCATATAAATACAAAGTAGTACTTTACATACGGGTTTAATTAATGACGTATTTTTTAGAATCCAAATACGCCATTAAAAGAAACATTTAAAATAAAGCTTCAGTGGAAGTTTTATGGAAGTTCACTGTTTTTCCGTTCCTCCAAAATTATTTTCCGACGGTCTCTAAGGTACAAATATCTTATTGCACGTCTTTAATGCTAACTAAATGCTAACTGCATTTCATATGCAGAGTGAAAAATCTTGCAAGTCTGTGAATGGACTTGATTAAGGTTAAGGAATAGCACTTGTAGAGCAGGCTAGTCTGCATAGAATGCCTACTGCAAATGGTAAGCGGCGGTTTCAGACTTATGTGGCCAATATATGTAAATGATTTCTCCAATAACGCACGCAGGTGTCAGCCAATGGTGGTCTTGAGGAAAAATCTAATTCACAAAAAAGAGCATTATATCTTTACTGATCTTTTACACATTAATGTGTAGAACAATGAAAATGCATAGGCCTATTGTATATGCATACATGCATCGTCCTGCATTTTGTGTAAGATACAGCATCGGCGGCAATGATCACCACGGTTGGGCTATAGACTTTTGAATCTAATTACCTTATTAATCTACGCGTTTTTAGATCAGCCATGTTTGACTGAGGACAAAACGTTATTTTAAATCTAACTAACTTTTCAAACAGGCCTGTGTTTAATGTTTGTCTAGAATATTCTTAAAGGCTTAAGCAGGAACCCTCTCGTCGCGCGCGCACTCCCAGACACCCAGACGGTCGTCGGTTACAGGTGAGGCGGGGCCTTCAAGGTCAAGGCCAAGTTTAAAGTGACGGGTTTGGCCCTCCCTGAAGGCCTTGTTCAGAAAGCAGCCATAGACAGTAGTCCCTCCTTAAGCAAACTGTCCAAGTTCAAGGCCGCAGGTCTGTGCCTGGAATGCCACAGACATACAAAGTGAAGGCAGAAACCCCCCACACCACACCACACCCCCCCACACCCCCCCTTAAACGATCTACACCATCGAAAACGAGACCACTGAATTCAGTTGGCAGATGATAAGCATAATAAAGTTTTAATCTAAAAGCGTGTAATTGCATACCGTATTGTTTAACCTCAGTTCAATCCCGAAAGGACAAGAATGTTTCTGTTCTGGCTAAAATGCTGCCTCGTGGCACGCGCGTTGATCGCGCAAGGCGGCTACTGTACCAGGAAATGCCTTATAATGATCTTATTGCTAAACTTCCTGCCCACTCGTAAAGCTTCATACTGCGTCCATTTTAGGATAGGTAGGTTATATATCACTGGTGTTTCAAGACTTTCAATACTGACACAAAGCACCCTAATTTGAAACTAAACATTCGTCAGAAAAAAACGAGGTAAGTTTTATATCTATTATTAAGGTAATCATTTAAGGCAGTCGTTTCTCGTTATGCAAAGATGTAAAGTTTATATGTGAGTGGCGTGAACAGCCTTGCTGTGCAACTGAAATCAGCAGTCAAATGATTACGCTACAAAGTAAACCTTTGTGCAGAATTAGAGTACACTTTTTACACTTAAATTGTGGAAGCAAACACAAACGTACAACCTTTGCATCAGACATTTCTTACCTGTATTTCATGACTAATGCTGAATATTATTGTAATGTTATGCCCAAGGGCGATCCTGACTGACGTGTACATATAGGCTGCATTGCTAGTTCGCTTAATAACAAGTCCAAACTTCTTAAAATGCTCGGTGGGCTGATGTTTAAATATGAAAGATACACTATTTAAGAGTGAATTTGCATCTGTTTTTGGTAATTGCAAAAGTGATATAATTGTGTTCATTTAAAAATTTATATAAAAGTAAATTTACAGTAGCTTTACTAATTACAATATATAAGATGTTTCTTAATATTGCCATTTTACGCTTAAACAGAAATGTGGAACTATCAGATGACATTTATATGATAAAAAAGACATTAAGCATAAAGATGTCAAACACAAGTAACTAATTATTATAAGCTACATTTTTTTCTTCAGTTTCATAATGTTAACCGCACTGACCACCAATTCGCAAAAACACGAGGAACGTGGATTTCTTTAAATTTACAAATGTAGTGATTGACAGTTAAAGCAGAGCGGCAACATTCTCGCACGAGACGTTCTTAATTGTGATCAAAAGTGGCGCGTTTTCAGGATAAAGCTTTGCGTATGGCGTATTAAAATATCTGAATAAAAATGTCTAGACAATATACTATGGCGTGTGGATATCATGCAGTTCCATACTGAACAGTACAGGAGCTGTTCACATAACTTTACATTAATTTGATGATTTAATCACAAAATTAGGAATGATGAACTCATAAAATGAGTATATAAGGCTGGTCTAGGCAAATTCTAGGCATCAGTTATGCAACTTTACAGATGTTTGTCCTTTCCCTAAATAATGACTCAGTTATGTTGGTGTATTATAACTTCAAATCACACAATAACATTATCACAAAGAAATCTGTGGATAAAGTAATGGTTTATTCTAGATGGTCACGTTGAGCATTTCTTGCATCAAACAATATTTCAAACCTGTTCTGAGATGGATGGAAACTCAAAATGAAAAGTATTTAAGCCAGAACTTCACTGTCTAACACAGGTCAGTATTAAAGCTGCTGACGGCGTCCTTCTCTATTTTACTAAATATATTGACTCGCATGTGGTTTTATTTGTTAACACATCAGTTCAATTTGGCATTAGATCAATAACAAGCTTCTTTTATCTAATCCTTCGCCTACAAAGCTAAAAATGAGTGACAATGACAGTTTAGATGGTGGCAGCATTGGAAACAGAGGGCATGAAACACGATGAAGGCTTGGATGAAGACGAGGATGAAGACGAGGATGGCACCTGTCTGCTTTCACGCTTTGAATCAGTGATGATGTTTTCCCAGTTCCTCAGTCTTCCTGTTTGATTATGTAACAAACGCACAGGCATTTGACAGAGGTTTTCAATCCATCCCTCCAGAGAGTGCCTGTATTTACTCCCAGGTGTTGCATACAGCCCTTGATTACCTGAATCAGACCCTTTACTTGAATCAGACCCATGATGAAATGCAACAAGACAGACTGGTGTGGCTGGGGTTTCCTGAGGACGAGATGGACAACACATGTGCTATGTGGCACTTTTTATGGGTGTATTTGGCAATGCCAGGAAACCAGGAAGGTAATACTCAGAAAGGGAGTGTGGGACTGCTAATGCAGAGGGAGAAATGCACTTCTGAAAACTCCTGGGAGTCCACTACACTTACGCTAGTTACATTATGAAACTTCGATTAAATGTTTTTAAAAACATACCTTTTTAAAATTATTTCTTTTCTGTTGGACTGAAGGCACCACTTGGCAAAGTGCCATAAAATTACACAAAGTATGTAATATTGAAGTAGTGTATATGAAGTATTATGTAAGTATTGGGATTAATGTTAAAAGCGAGTCAATACACATTAATGTAACTTTTCAACTTTTCAACTTAGATGCTCACAATGGAACCATAACTAAAAATTGAGCATAGCACAGTTTGAAATTTGGAGTACTGTTCAAAACCCTAAAACTGAGTACATGAATAATATACTGTTCATAAAAAGAGTAGAAAACTGTTTTAAAGACTGTGCTGGCTGGAGACAAAGGTCTCCCATCTTCCTTAGTATTACAATGTTTTACAGATGAAAGACAAAATCTACCTCTAAAAGATAATAAAGTTACATGTAGGAAGGTATATACAGCCAATCATTCTACCTTCTTGTGGTTTGTATCTGAAACCTGATCACAGAATCACAGAGTGGAAGAGAGTTGAAGAAAAAGAAGAGGCAAAGTGTGTGTGCACCGCAGCTACTGAAGACAAGCGTCGTCATTTTTAAAAGCACTATAATCAGCCCAAGAATTTTTTCCTCATCTATAATCAGGTAAAGTGTATTATCGCTCTAAAAAAGAACAAATTGACCAGTAAATCAGAATCTAAATTGAAATCAGTAAACCAGACAAACTATTTTTTTTAAATTCCAGTGTTCCAACTTGCAGTACTGATAGTCATGTGGATATAACATGCAAAGAGTTACTGTACATGCAGTTCAGCACACGCTAAAACACAAGTGAATTTTGCTTGTTGAGAGGATATGGAAACCAATAAGACAAAAAATAACAATTATACAAAAATATGGACTATTTTAGGGGACAACAATAAACATTGGTGGGGTAGTAAAAGAGAAGAGGAAGATAGACAGACATAAATGGATATAAATGGATATCTCTCTTGGAAACATAACAGCTGCCATTGTTGGAGGAAGAGCAAATACAGTCGCATCCATCTAAGTGCCAACATTTGAATTTTATTAAAGGTTCCCTAATGCACATTGCATATTGTCTATGCACATGGATGTGTGAAACTGCAACCTCTTGGATCATTTCTGACCTTGAAAGATCACCCAAAAGATAATCTAACATAATAAAACACATCAGTTAGGGTCATCTTAAAAAGAAAAGAATCAACAGCCAGTATTCAAAGACGCATGTAGTTGTGCTGCAATTTCAATTTGTATTTTTTTGTTCCACATACAACACATTTCCCCCAAGGTACAGGCATGTTACATATATTACATGTATTTTACATATTACCCATGCATTTTTACATATTGGACATGTATTTTTACATATAGCACATGCATTTTTACATATTGGACATGCATTTTTACATATAGCACATGCATTTTTACATATTGCACATGTGTTCCACTGCTTGAACTCTTAAAACCAGCACTGCCTTTACTCTAAAATTCTTTGATCAACTCACATATATTTCTGGACCTTAAATGATTTTCCAGATTGAAAAAGCAAATAAAGCTTCTTTATATTAAATGTTCACCTTCTCGATCTCCTTTTACATGTCTCATTCTTTCATTTTCACAGTCACAAAGCCAATGTTAATTAAATGCATTTGGGCCAGTGTAGTGTGCTGAATATGCTGAGGGACGGTCGCTCATAAATGCAAGCCATAAACAGAAATTAAAACAGATTTTCATGACGCTAATAAAAAGATTATTCCTCAGTGTTAAAAAAAACTATGCTGTAGAATTCAATAGCATATAAAGCAAAGTCAGAAAAGTGTGACCAAAGGTAATGTATAAAATATAAAAGGACATAATTAATGGATTAAAATGTAAGGATTAAACTTAAATTATATATAACAAAAATGGCAAAACCTTGAATAAGATGATACCATATCTGCAATTTAGAGAAAGTCCTAAAAGCTTTCACAACCTGTGAGGGCAGCTCTCCAAAGCCTTATGTATCAACAAAGGGCCAAAACGAAGCCCAACACCCCAGTGCTTTGTGTTCATATTGCCCAAAACTGTGTATTCACATGCCATTAAATAACTTTCCGATGTATTGCAAGAGGCCACCGAGTTAAATAGGACACCGCTGCTTATTTCCAAGTACGTCCAGACTAGAAAGCGGTTTAAATAGGCCTACTAGTTATTCGGCGATCAGTGAAGTGTATACGTCAGGTTGGCATAGATGACGTGCATCAGGTTATGATTGATGTGTGCTTCGAGTTTAAAAAGAATAAGAATAATATAATAAGAATACGTTAATACGAAAGTCATTGTGAAAAATAAACTATTAGAGTCATCTGATAATATTAAGACTAATTTACATTTGTGATGTAGTTATGAATAAAGTGACTTTTCGTATTGACAATGCTACTACCTTTCTGGATGACTTAAAATGTAGCAAAATATTTTTAGAATCTTCTAGCCTATAATAGACGACGTTGCCTAACGTCTGACCTGATGCATAACATATGCGTACCAGGAATGATAAGATCGACATATTCAGACTTCATCTGAAGTGTGAACAAAGTTTGTACAAAGTTTGGGAGTACTCTGGTAATGGTCTTTAACTTCATGTAATATGAGAGACATGTCCGGTTGTAATTGATAAAGAGCCATTTTACTAGTTTGAGCTGGCTCTGTAAAAGCGGTGGATGAATTATAACGATCTGTATTCGTTTTAATTACTGGGCATTATAAACTTACAAAGTCACGGAAACAACTGGAAATGACTGGACATGTTTTTCGAAATAAATGTTGGTATGCTCCAACTCAGTAGTGAGCCACTGAACTAGGCCATCATTTGCTGAATACAGCGGCACCGTAAAGAACTTAAGAATGTTAGTCCATTACTAAAAACCTTTCCCAGTTTCAATATTTGTTCTGCAAGCAATAAACAAAGAAAAGAACAAAGTGCAAATTTTAATTATTGTTCGAGAAGCGACCATAGTCTTTATTCGGCCACGTGATGGTGGGAATTTACAGTAGTGATTGTGTGAATTTACAGGACGCACGCGATGCTCCTATGGGCTTCTTGCGGTGCCAAAAGTTACTCGCCTGGGCGAAATGCACACTTACAACGCGTAAGAAAGTACATCAGCCCCATACCATGTTATTGAGCTCTGACTGGATCTCTATATTTTATCGTAATATTCTTAGCTGACAGGTTAATAAATGAATAGAAAAATGACCAGTGCTGTTCCATATATAAACATTCCCGTCTATAAACACCTGTAATCTGAATGTCATTATCACACCATATAGTCTAATGATGATAATGTCAGTACAAATTGATCATACAATAAACTACTATAAACTAGACCACCATTTATTTATTAGGTGAGTACTTGATTTTGTCCGATCGCAAGGTTTGTATCAAACATTCATTTTGTTAACGCGTGTAAAGTCTTACAAGTTGTCTTTGTGTCTTTGTTTATTCGTTTATTCGTTCATTATGATTACCTCATCAAAGCGCAAAAATATTAGGAAAGTGAATGCCTACTATTGACGAACCTATACGCCCCTTAAATGTTAGGTGTCAGTGCATTTGTAGTAACGATATAATAGAAAATTCTCATTCACCTCATTAAAGTAATTACTCGGGGAAATAATAAAGATTCAATTAGCCTACACAATTAATTACATATCTGATAGTTTGACGATTTTATAGTTACAGTATAAGCCGGTATTGTGAGTTAATCAGGTAATTTTAGAAGATTTTTAGAAGAAGAATTTAGAAATTTAGAAGATCACTTTTAATTTAATAATTTAGTAACCTAATAATCGAACAACAAAGCTTCCACCTCGTTTAAACTGTGACGAATGCATATTGCATTTGGTTAAACTATACCAAAGCAACCCCACAGCTGTAACTGAAGTCCACAATGCATTATGTTAAATAACAGTAGTCTAGATATACCGTTATAATAATATAATAGAATAATATTGTTACCAACAGTACAGGTGTTATGGATCATAATCTTGATTCCGCATAATTCCTATTTTAAGATGTCAGCGAATGCCCACCTGTGGCTTATTTATTAGCTCCGCTGCGTTTTGTTTACTAATGCCTAAGCAGTCAGATGTCAGATATTATCCTAAATATAAATATTGGTATAAATATTGCCAGAAGGTTTTGTCGCCTTGACACACCTCTTTGCGTGTCTAAGATAGCTAAGCCATCACAAGAATAAGCAGTTAAGGCTGATAGAACACATCTGGTCAAGTTTCACCAGCAGACCAATGGACATTAGCCAAATGTCAATAAACGAAGAAAATTCAGTTTCAGTGAAGATACACGGGTGACTCCCATACCCAGCAAAAGCAAAGAGCGCAAACTGCAGTTTGATGAGTTAGGTGAGGTGATTGTGCAGGCCTCCTGGGTTACGTAGCCCTGTTGATATGGCACATGTTGGTGGACTTCCAGAGTAAACAAATAGGTGAAAGATTTTAGGTAAATGTTAGAGGTTTCTCACTGAGACACCAGTAGGATGAGTGGCAAGCTTTAGCCAACATCTGTTTACCCATGTAAACATGGAATTGTGCTTTCATCTGCCGAATCCAGGATATGATTTAACAGCTCATTACAAAATCCAACAAGTCCCAGAATGCTAGCAACATTAATCTCGGAGAAAATAATGGAAAAAAGTATTTAGCGCTGACCAAAACTGGAATATCTTCAAAGTGCTGCAACATTATCGTGCCCAATAACATTACCGCCACGCCCACTGACAGTAGGGATCTAAGATGGGCTAAGATAAAATTCTCTTATCAATCTTCAAAGCAAGAACAGCGAAATAACTGCATTCTAGTGACCGCTAAGGAAGTTATAGCCTATCCAATTTACATTCGACATAGCCATAACCTAATGAATTGTGCTTACAAAAATTAATCAACTTAAAATAAGCGTTTACATTGAGTTCAGGTCATCCCTGTGACACGTTAAGTGCCAAAGCCAAGCTAGTTCCACTTAAATCATAATACGTATAAACCAACACACACCTGGCTTGTCTGATCAAATGAATCCGAATGGACGCAAGCCTATTGTTACAAGTGTCATTCTGTCACCAGAGCGCGACACGAACTGCCCGTCTCGGCGGAGCCTGTAGTTCGTTGAAGTTACCAAAGCGGAAATGCATAACAATACGAACACCGTCTGATACGTGATCGTATATCATTTCGCAAGAAGAGAGGGAAAAAAGGGTTCTGTCAAATGAGATTCAGGACAAGCCACCTTATTCTTGGATCGTGCGTAGCAGCCTTTGATCTGGATGATCAGCTCATTTGTTGGAAATGAAAGCTGACAGAAACTTGCTGGTCATGTAACTCTTCCTTGTAGCAAACCATCAAAAATGGATTATCGGTTATATTGAAACAATAGTGGGCTACATATATTAATATCATAATTGGTTTATCTGAAGGTGTCATGAAATGCGCACAGAACAAAAAAATTATGGACATTTCACATAAATTATGAGTAGTGCAAGGTAATGCAGGTAGAGCGATTACGTTTTCATAATTGATTTCCACGATTATATATTAACATTCCACTAGGCTATACGTGCCGCGTTTTCTCATGATTTCAATGTTTAAAGATATTTTGCATAACACACTAACATACTAAGCAAACGACACGTTTGCCCCACAAAGAGATAATTAGTCAAAAGGCTGCAGAAAAGACAAATAATTTATAGATTTGCTAATCAATGTTGCTGTGACATCATATTCCTGTTTATCAAGTATCACACCCCCTTGCTAGAATTTCCCCAAAATAAAATCCATAGAGTATTTTGCAAAAGAAAACAGGCAGTTTTACTGTGTGCAGATTGTTCCGTTAGGCTGATGTCTCACACCTATTTATACACACATATTTATAAGATACACAGAGCTCAATTATGCGGACTAGAGTCATCGGCATTATTTTTGTAGATGCTGGAGAAATTGTCTAAAGGTTTCAATATATGTAAATTGATCTTGCTTAAAAAAACACCCTATATTAATTAAATCATGTAACTTTCTGATGGAACGCATCATAACCAGCACGCGCGCTTCCTCTTTCCTCATTTCTCTTACAGTTTTTTGCAGTCTAAATAAATGTGTTTGTAAAAATGCACGCAATCACACTATATAACTGCGCTGTAGCGCAATACGGTGTTTGTCCAGACAGTTCGTGTGTCTGCAACTACAATTTACGGACATTAGGATTCTAATGATTGACTTCCAAAAATACTAACATCAAACGCTGCGGAACACTCAGGGATGGTCCGTCTCTCCAGGGGTGTCAGTGTGACAGTAAGCAAAGGGAGGTCGATCTTAATTCTCCATAACAAAAGTACAAAGGCAGGTCGGAGACCAAAGAAAATTTAACACCTCCTTCTCTCCGCGCGCCCAGGCGGCGCCGCGACGGATAGAACGCGTCTCTCATTAGTTGAAGACTGGACGACTCGAGATAGATCACATAGAAGGGGGGTGGGCAGAGGTTACAAAAACAACTCATCGTTCTTCCTATAAACGAACTTGGCTCGGGTCTACAAAGGTACCCTCGGCGGTGAGGGAAGCAACAAGTCTTCTTTCATTCTTGGGGATTGCGATGCTGTAACAGTCAACTCAAGGAAAAACGTAGGAGATATCCGGATTAATATCCCAGCCGTTTCAAAGGTCAAAGTTCACTAGGGAATTATCCAAGGAAAATGTGTAAGTAAATTACACCACTCTTTAATACTCATCTGTACGAGAATTGTATGCATAGTCGAGAGTGCAGCTTTACGACGGAGGCTAACACAGTTAATGCAATCAATCTTTGTTAACACTTTTAACACCATATCCTCGAACGACCCCTGTTACCACTATGCTTGACATCGTGTTTGCTTACCGTTAATATAATGGACACAGCGCAAGTTGGGACACTGGGGTTAGGATTTGTGCTCAGTTCCTGTATACCTTTAAAGAAATTTGTTCATATGGTGCCATTTATATCCTCGTTCACCATGCAATATGTTTGTTGGCTTAATAAATCTTAAGCATAACTTAAATCCTGTTGATAGCTCTAGTTATTTCGAAAATTTTCAATTTCCAATTCAGAAATAAACTATTATTATATTCGACTTATTACTTTTCAGTGGCAGAAGGAACGGAGTCTCCGGTTTCCTCCGTTAGTCATGTCGACAGTGACAATGGGGAGGAGGAATCGTGCCCGCGCATCGCGCTGATAACCGGGATAGACCAGAGTCGGCGGCACAGAACCGCGTTCACACGCGAGCAGTTGTCGCGCCTTGAGCAGGAGTACTGCAAAGAGAGTTATGTGTCTCGAGCCAGACGGTGTGAACTGGCGGCGGCGCTCAACTTACCCGAAACCACAATAAAGGTATACATAGCTTTTACACGTGACGCTCAAAATACTCATATTAGCCTAAATATATGCAATTTTTAAAAGTAGCTCAAAAAAGTGAACAATTAGTTAAATGAACCTTTGGATAACGTTAAATTTGTAAACTAATGAGCTTTGACCCGTCTCGATGTAATTATTTACAACATCTCTAGTAGGCTATTTAAGACAGCAGTGCTAGTTACACAGAGGGCACAGCAGTGAGCGTTCCATTACAGGCCTACTGAGCTCAGCCATATTCCAGTCGTCTTGACTGCGACCCCATTTCTTCCGTGTAATTGCAGGTCTGGTTCCAGAACAGACGGATGAAGGACAAGAGGCAGCGCCACAGCCTGAGCTGGCCACACCCACTGGACCCAAACCTGTATACCTTCATGGTGAGCCAGTCAGCTGCAGGGCTGCCGTATCCTGTGCTGCCTCACCTTCCCATCCAGCTGTACTCGCACCTGGGCATGGGAGGCATGTCCTCCATGTCCTCTGTGTCCGCCACGCTGCACAGCCCCTATAGTGCTGCTGCTTTGAGACCGCTGGACACTGTACGTCTTCCACACTCACATTACCCTAGGCTGGGAGGGCTTCCGTCGCCAGCACTGTACCCGCCAATGCACGCTGTGCAGCATCCTCCAGCCTGCCCCTGCTCCTACTGTCTCCACTGGGGTCCAGACCAGCTGTTCAAAGCCAGGGTGGTGCCCAGTCTTGGGTCAACTCTGGGTAGCACCCCAAAACCCTCAGCTGCCCTGTTAGAATACAGAGGAGAAGTCCATTTGCCACAGTGAAGGCAAAGCCTCAGATAACATCAGGGATTCATTTTGTTTTTCTCTATATCAGTGGTCACTGACCCCTCACCCTGTGTTAGTATGGAGTTTAATAGGAACACAACTTTAATACTACTGACACGGTTAATCAAGGTCTTCTGAGGACACTGAATGTAAGGTGTGTTGGATTTGAACTCTGCTAGGCAGCTCTTCACAGGGAAGGTTGGGAACCACATGTCTTTCATGTAACAGAACAATATTGCTACACAATCAGAACTAGAAGGGCAATGCTGAAGATAATTGGCTTACCAATGATGTACAGTTGTTATGCTGACGTTTAGTTACCTACCTGTGGAAATGTTTTAAGGAGGTATTTTTATGACTATCATACAATGCTGCTCTCGAACACTGTGGTAAAATAACCTTTGTATATATTTACTTCTTAAAAAGTTATATGGCAAGTTATTAAAATATTTATGAAAATATTCTAGTTAAAGTATTTGATTTTTGAACTGAAGAGGTTGCATACGTTCTACAAATACATTAAATGCGTAACATAGAAACAAGAATTTCTTTAATTTTTCTATTGATATTCTGTCTTGTGATATAAAATGTGCACCTGTTAAGCTGTCCTACATTCTAGCCCGTCAACCCAGACAGTGGCTAAACCAACAGACATCAAAATTACAGATAATACTCCTTAATCCTGTCATTATAGCCCACGCTAGACATAACCCATATAACCCTCTGCAGCATGGTCCAACATGCCTTAAAACCAAGCAGACGAAAAACAAGAGGTGGACCGGGATGTTGAAGACCTCTAATCAACAAAGACAGGTCCGGTGCATTTAGCCAATAGTGAGCCTAAATAAACCCTCTCATGCTGATGGCAAAGCTTTATGAGCAGGAAGTCTTCCTGAACTCAGAACTGTCCTGAGACTCATTTGGCCATATTAAAAACGATTGGGATTGACAAGGGAAAATGTCTACTTTAAAGTGGATTAAGTCTCTCAGCATTGTTGCTCCATATCCAGGACATTGCATATATATTATATATATATATATATATATATATATATATATAGATATATATATATATAAAAATTCAGAGTTACTGACTCTGGGTCGCTTAATGGATTAGGGCACCTGCTGTAGGCCAGGTGTGTTGGCTTTCTTGAGCCACACCTGTGGCAGGTGATTTATAGTATAGAGGCACTACTTAATTTATAGCTAAGCTATGCCAAGCTGCTGCTTAGTTCAGCAGTATTGTTAGTATTCACTTTGACATCATGGTCTTTATCAGGCACCAAATTCAGAGGCTTTCATATCTTAAGGGCTGAGTCAATCTGAGTCACATTACGTTAATGGGCTCATAAATCAGCTCCTTTTCATATCTTCCTTTCTACTATGTATCGAAAGGAAGTCAAGCCAATCAGATACTGCTGAAAAAGGTAATGTCTTCAAATGAAAATCAGTAAAATAAACTGAAAATAGACAACTTGGCATTCATTTGATTACTCCAAGTAAATGTAGGGGTACTTTTGAAAAGGCGCATGTTACTACAATGCTCATACGTATCATCATGCACTGAATATGAACCTGCTTGTCATCTGCATTGTACCAGCATTGTTTCAGAAGAGTTCAACACTCTACTAATACCATTTAATTGCATTCGAACTAGAATTAATCCGAGCATATCAGCCAGGAAACAAGAAGCGCTAGAAGGAAAGACTGTGACAGACACGCTCCCCGATTTCTTCTCTCCCACGGAGAGCTGCGCTACCTCTGATTACCTGGAGCATTAGATGAAAGATGAAAACAGCCCTCAATGGCACCGCCCAGGTCTGAGCCAGACAATAACTCAACAGGTGATGTCTGTAATAAACCAGACAGTAGGTGGGGAGCTGATAGTAAACGGTGCTCTTCTTCATACAAGTGGTGTGAATTGAGGCTAATTGGGAGCGACTGTAAAAAAAAAAGATAGTGAGAAAGCTGAGTGAGCAAACAGTAAAAGCTTTCTTTTGTCTAGTGAGCACCACGGTGTGATATTTACAACATCCTGCTGCTAATGGAGGCTCGGCCGTGGGGGAGTCCAGTTCTACGTCAGCACCACGACCTCGGGGAGGTCCCTTCCTAAACCGCATCCAATGCACTTGTTCAACGTCACACAATAAATCTTGGGGACATGCACTGCAAAAGGTTTACTCTTGAATTATTGGTGTAGCATGTAGGCACATTATCTGGATCAGAAAGATCATAGTTAGAGAACCGATGAAGCTCGAAGCCTGCAGCACTCTGCAGGTCGTCGTTGTGGATGACACTCTTAAAGAGCATTCAGAGCAGAGCAGAAGGGGAAGACGTTTGCATCAGTGCTACAGACAGAGCACAAGTAGTGCGGTTGTGATGGCAGTGTGTGGAACACTGTAACGATCGTCAAAAGGCTGTAGCAAGCATTTACAAAGGTAAACAAAATGGATCACAACTGATTCTTAATTGATTCACAGAACAGACCTGTACATGTTTGCAGGGTATTTTATAATACAGACTTTTACTGATAAAAGCATCACAGCCATATTGGTGATGATCTACACTATACAGCTCTGTTCATTTTTGCACACTGACAATGCTTGTGAGCATCTCATATACCTGAGTCCACTGTTTAGAAAATATGTTCTGAAATCAACACATTATGGAAAAAAACATATCAAGCTAATTTCAAAACTACATCACATAGACATCACGTAACAGCCCAAAAGCTATTCACATGAATCAATAATATGTTACAAGGCCTGTCAATCATGGCAACTCACGAGCCACCCTAATTATTATTAAACTACAGGTATATTATGTCAATCCATGACATAGTTTATTAGTGTCAGATGATGCTGATGTCATGTTGTGCAATGTCTGGATAGAAGTGGCTAGAAAGTCAGCATGTCCCACTGCTGAAATGACACAATATATATATATATATATATATATATATAAGAAAATATAAAAATTCCTTCAGTATGAAACCAAATACCATACTGATGCAACATTTTATTTTCATATTTTGAATTTCCACTCACACATTCAATCACATCCCCTCCCCATTCCCATAAATCTCTTTAGATTCTGGTTTAAGCTTTGGAGATGGTCAGGAGGCATAATAATCATCACACAAGATCCAGTCTCATCTTTCTGTAATTTCTAAAATAGCATAACTAGATCAGCAAAGTTTACACAATAATGTGTGACGTGACATGGCATGTTAGAAAGAGTGTGTGAGAGAGAGAGAGAGAGAGAGACACGGACACACAGAGGTTCTCCATTTAAGTGTTTGTAAATGTAGAGACAAGTTATTTGAGTCTGGTTGTAACTCACTACAAACTATATAGATTAATCTGTTATCCCAAAATGTACATATGAGCGCCAAAACAAGCTATAACAAATATCTTAAGAAAACAGAAAGCATCACACTCAACACAAACAATAAACATTTATTAACATTATCAGCCTTGGACATGCCCATTAATTGTTACAGAAGACCCTATATCTGTTTGTTTAGCAGGTTGTCTAGCTGCTGACGCGGTGAAGCTGAATTCTGAGTCAGTGAGGGCTCTATGGTGGTTCAACCCATTCAGACATACTGCTCACATTGCTCACACTCCACATGCACAAAGCAGAACACTGACTCACCTGAACTCCTTTCTGGTGATGCACAGAGACCCGCCGGGCTTCAGAGGCCGAAGGGGGAAGGCCGGCCTCCTCCGTACCAGGGGAGCGGGAGCCGCGAAGACCTGCAGCCCCAAAGGAGTCAGACGCTCCTCGCACGTGTCGGGGAGCAGAGGCTGCTGGGAACTAGGCAGAAGGCCGCACGCTCTTGTACCTGCCAAAGCACAACCACAAAAACCCAGCAGCCCTAAAGAGGCACTAACTGGAAAAGACAAATGGTAAGATGTGTGGAGTGGGCAGAGACAAAAGAGGAAATACTGCCAACTAGCAGCAGCGCATTCACTGGCACCTGCCAGGAGCCCTATGAACTGCAATCTACTTCCCTGAAAAAGGATTCCCTCGTTATTTTGGTAAACCTCTATAAATTCTGCACTAATTGATACAAAGCAGTAAAGCAGGATTTATCTCCCGCGTCCCACCGTGCTGGGCACCCGGCTGAGGCGGCGCACAGGCGTTCTGCCAGGTTTCCTTCCTATGTGCCACTGGACGCAGCGCTGGTCCCAGTTGGAATGTGGTGTCTGGCAGTGCACACACTGCTGTGCTCATCTGCCCACCGTTCACACAGCCGCCACCCAGTGACTCCAGCTGCGCAGACAGCAGGTTACATTCTGGGTTGACAGTGGTTCCACTGGAATTGTTATTTCATTGACTGGCATTAGCTTTTTGCATTTTCAACTAAAAGATTGACAAATTAATTCAACGCTAGCAGCTATTGCACAGAATGAGAAGAACTATCATGCATTCTCTTTTGGTGTAAATTCTACTGTAATTTTCTATTATTTGCATAATCCAAATTGGAATCAATGCATGGATGTGAAAAAGATGATCACGAGAAACATGAGATGTAAAAAAATGTCACTGGGGTACAGGAGGCTGAAACTTATTCCATCTCAGAGTGCATCTTCAGCTAAGCAGTGCTGTGCCATAGCTCTGACCTTCCCCAGCAAGTGCTTGGCCAGTTGTTCCTCTTCCTCCATCTGGTCCTTTGCTTTTCTTGAGGCCTGGGGCCCCTTAAGGAGCCGGCAGACCTGTTCCACTACGGCCATGTTGTGGAGAAGAGTGGCCCCAAGCTGCGGCCCGTGCTGCCTCTCTTCCTCGTCCTCAAGCTCCTTCTGCTCCCTCAGCGTCGCTAGGCGTTTGGTTCTGTGCAATGACCCCCCTGTGGAAACGTGCTGAGACACAGACAGAGCCAAAAACACAATCAGTTTAATCGGGATTTCACCTGAGGAAAATGTAATGCCATCCAGTATTTGATGTTAAAGAGATGTTTACCAGGAAAGGAGAAAAAAAGAGATACTGAGCCCTTGGCCTAAAGATAGATCTGAGTGTCAACAGCGTGAAAATAAGACTGTAAACTTTCTTGGCAAATGAGCTGAGAGAGCATGTGAACAGCAAACGGAAGGGGGACGAAGACAGAGGGCCGTGGACAACCCGGTCCTGGCAGACCAGAGCAGTGTGACACCTGTATTTGCCAATGAAAGCAAAATGCTGCCCGTCAGTGATAAAGGACCTAAATGAAGATGAATCAAGTGTCACAGATACCAGGCAGTCTTTAAGATGTGACGGGGAGCCACCTCATAATTAGCTCAAGAATACAAGTTGCGTTTGTGGATGTGGCATAGGACTGACGCAAGCAAGTGGTGATGGAGGTGGACAAAAACAGATTGAGGACATAACGTCCTTATGAAGAACCACACAGAACATTATAGAGAACCACACAGATGGAGGACATAATTAAAGATGTTCTAGAGAATATCAGAACCGAACACTGTAGACATTGACAGGAGTTAAACCACCTGTGAAATGGATGTGATAAGATAACTGGGCCTGCTGGATCCTGGTAGCTGATCTAGTAGCATAATGTAATTTTTAAATGTATGTGGTCAATGGAGAAAAGCAAATTAACAGAAGACCAGTTGTCTTATAGAGGCACACAAGGCTCCAGCCTGTGGTTGTTATGCATATAAACTCTCAAGGAGCATAATGGGTAGATGGCACTGGGTGGTTTTCAGAGTAGCAGAATGTGGAAATGGCCATAAACTTTTGCTAAACAAGATAAGATGTTTTTCTTCTTTTCCTCGTTAAGAGAATATGTATGTATGTATGTATTCATAGTTATTTTACAATTCAGGAGACTTCATGTGACTGATTATGAGTAAAAGACAGAGTGGTGTTTTTATTGGCATATGACTGTAAGACTCACAGAGTGGTGTTTTTATTGGCATATGACTGTAAGACTCACAGAGTGGTGTTTTTATTGGCATATGACTGTAAGACTCACAGAGTGGTGTTTTGCACAGTGGTGTTTTTGAAGAGCTTGATGGGCTTTTTCTTTTTCTCCAGCGGACTCTCCCTGCAAACCAAGCTTATGTCCCTTTCCCTGTCTGCGCTTCTCCTGCAGCTCCAGCAGCAGCTGTCTGCACACACACACACACACACACACACACACACACACGGATGACATACATGAGTACTCTATGAATGCACCAAACATTCAAATACATGACCCGGTTGAGGATGACGGTACATCCAGAGCTGTTTTTTGGATGCCCGTTCACACGTTTGAACCCTACCTCGTGTACTTCACTCGAGCCCGAGAGGCAGCCGTCTCCTGGAATAACATGCTACTGTGTTTGAGGTACTTGTCATAGTCTGGGCCGTTCTGGCAGGGAAGAATCCTGCGGAAGCCACCCAGGTGCTCGTCTTCATACCTGAGGGTTTGTTCCCTTTTGCATGCTTGTAGTTCCTGCTGCTCTCTGCTCCTGAGGAACCAGATTGCACCACACTCAGATACAGCCTGTACTCTAGGGATGAACAATACTAGACAAAAGTAACATTGTGATACTTGAGGATTTTGCAATATCATGATTTTTGTATTTGCAAAAACATAAACATAACCACATTAAATACTGGCAAATAAATTATCCTAGTAAAGGAAAGGGTGCATTTAGCACAGGACTGTTCAATATGAACATATTTTGTGACGTAGGTAGATATGGTCTTCGAAATATGAGGTATATTCCAAAAAGTTAAAATAGTGGTGAACATTTGATGTGACAGCTGTAGATTACCCTGCAATATGACTAAAATGACCAAAATTTGTTGGACAACGTTTGAGGGCTGTAATTCTACTTCTCATATTGTAGCTTTCTGCAGCATCAGTACTGCAAAAGCCAGTCTATATGAAAGGCCAGACTATGTGAAAGGCCAGTCTATGTGAAAGGCCAGACTATGTGAAAGGCCAATCTATATGAAAAGGTTTGGGGCCATGTCATGCAGCCAGTTCAGGCTCCACTTTATTCTCACTATGTAAGCGTGAGAAGCCTGCACCTGTCCTCCTTGGAGACGGGCTGGGTCTGCAAGCGTTGCCTCTCCTCCACGTCAACCTGCCGCCGGTTGCATGCGGCCAGATTGACGAGAACCAGAGTGTCATACAGCAGCTCGTCCTTCACCTCCTGGTCCAGCCGTGACTCGGTGGTGAAGCTTGGTGAGTGGTTCACCTAAACACACTCGCAGTTATGGGAACATTAAAAAGAGAACGTGACATCGTAAGCATATATGAAATGTATAATTATACATTTTGGGGAAAGAGAAATACGAGGCCTGTTGCCTACATTTGAGATGTTTTCACTTGCCAACAAACTATTTTTGCAATGTAGCTACAACTAAACATGGAGTTGAAACTGGAGCTTTGCAATAAATCAACAGCATGGGCAGATGTCCAGCGTCGCCCACCTCCAGAAGCCATGGCTTGAGGTGATGATCGAGTATGATATCGAAGCCAAGCAGCTCGAAGCAGCCTCCTGCTGGGTTAACCACGTGGTGTGGGAAGCAGGTGTGGTAGTTGTGGCAGAGTACCGACTGTACTGAGATCAGTGCTTTGATCACCACGTCCTCGATATCCGCCCACAGCTTCATGGTGTCACAGTTCCTCTCCTCCAGCAAACGCCTCAGTGTGGACAGCTTCCTGTGGAGCAGAGGCTGGGAGAAGTCACCAACTGCTGGTTATTGGAGACCATCATAGAAGCCATGGGAGTATTGTCTCTGTCAGCAAACACCTGTGTCATGATGAGAATATGTAACTAATGATTACATGGACATGGAAGAGGTGACCATGGCGCTCTCCTTTGGATGAGCTTGAGGATCAACCAGTTCAAGATGAATGTGTATTATTCCACCCAATTACAGTTGATATAACCAAACCAATGAATAGCTACCACATTGTCTTCCTTGTTTTTTACAGGGTATGCATTTGCATTATATTTGAATCACAGGATTATACAAGGTTGACCTCAAAATCTAAAGGCAGCATGAGTCCTATTACATCACCAGATCTCTAGATTGAGCTCATAGGGAAAAGTCACAGACACAAGACCTCACCTTTTGCTACCTGTAATGTCATCTCGCACAAAGTTCTCACTGTGTTTGTTGATTGCATAGTTAGTCAAGTGCATACAGACATCATCCTGAGATGAGATAGAGAGAGAGAGAGATGAATGCTTATTGTTGTGAGTAGGATGCTTTATGGAGACAGTAAAATCTACAACTCCGGCATGTGTAAACTGTGGCTATTTAAAAACTGTAAAGCACAGATATGCCGTGACAGCGTGTTGCAATGGGAGCGTCTCACAGCTGCCTTTTTGAACTGCTCAAACAAAGGGAGTAAAATGTGAAGACTGACATTCTTTCGGGCTGATTAGTCATAGTCTTTCTTTGTCTGTTTGGAAAATTGGGCCATGGCCCTTTCCAGAAGTTACCCAAGATGCACTACCATATCTGTTTGTCTCCAAACTAAAACATAGCCCTTGGCGTCTTTACTCTACTTCAGTTATACTGAGGACAATCAATGCACAATAACTATGTACATTTAAAAATGTACAAAGTAAGATATTAAGTCGTCATTTGTCTGTCAATCAATTACGATATGAAAATTTTAGATGAGCTTCAGTACTGGTTGTAATGTTTTGGATGTGTACAAATTTGTAGCTTTTAATTTCCAGAAAAAAATTCTGCCTTTAAATAACATCTAAGCTACAAACCCACCCTACAATTGAACTCTCTTACTGTTTCATGTAAGCTAAGCCATAAATCAGAAGCACATAGAGTTATAACCTTTTACTGACCTGGCAAGGCGTGATCAAAAGAATAGTGAAATGTCATAACATACACTAAGGGCGGGAAAATAAAGCACAGAACCAAATAAAGAGCAAGCGCGCCACTTTGAGAAGGAACAACCATAAAATCATATCGTCCTTCTCCAAATCACCAGCAAGCCCTTTCAAAACGGCCATCTTTGATAGCTTTCCCCATTCTACTTTGGAAATAACAGAAATGCTTTTTTTTTTAATCCTCCTCATTTTGAAACAGAAAAACTTTAATAAGAAACATAGTTCTAATGAAATATTTGTAATATGATATTTGAAACCTCACTTTCTAGTCCTGTACTTTTCTTAAGCCTGCCCGTTGCTCACCAGGTTGGTGCGGGTGGGGTAGCTGTACTGGGTGGTGCAGAAGCGGACCAGGCCTTCCTCGTAGAGAAATGCACGCAGCGGGTCGCAGGACGTCACCAGCACGTAGATACGCAGGTCAAACTTCAGGCCATCAATGAGAAACGGCTGCGGGCAACAGTTGGAAAGCTCGCTAAGACCCCACGGAAGAACCTTGGAGGATGTAGAAAGATTTCAAAAGAATCGAAGCTCTTGAGACGGGAAGGGTTGGTGTTTCATTGGCAAAATCTAGGTCATGGATTTCCAGGGTGTTTTGATGTTCTCAAGCTGTTACTGGTTATATTTACAGGGAGCATTTTATTTATTTATTTGTTTATTTTACTATTTTAATGTGTACTGAATTAACATTATACGAGAATCATATATAATCTGATTTTAAAATGTATATTAAAACACTGTGGTGAACATTTTCTCTTACTTAAGCCCTGTGGAAAAGCAGCCAATCAATGTCAAGTTATTCAACCAGTGGTAAAAATATTTTTCTTCTGTGATCAAGGATTGTGCAATATGTCATTTGTTCATGTTACTGGAATTTTGGCCTTTGTAACATTTATATTACACAAGACTGCAGCAAGCCCCATAACAAACTGTGTACTTTTTCTTTTTATTATGCACTACAAGTACACTGATCAATCAGTATGTGTCCCAGTCCCACTCCCAGTATCCTGACCCAGTGCTCCCTTTGAGTGCTCTCTGGATGCTTTGCTCAATCACATATAATGATCAAACCCTTCCAGCTCATGTAATGTAACCTGCATGGACAGATGCTTCTGCAGGTGCTCTAGCAGCTCTGGCATTAAAAATAAAAGTACTCAGAAAGGAACGTCTCTGCCATCTTACCCTGGAAATGTAGAGCTGGCAGATCATGCGCTGCCCGGAGGCGGAGAAGTCCCGGCTACGCTTGGAGAGGAAGATCCCACGGCCCTGGCACCCTTGCGCCGGCTTGCAGATGTAGGTCTTGCGCTTTCTCCTCTTGCTGTAGGCCTGCAAGTCACTGTAACTGCAGCAGAGGAAAATATACCACAAAAACAATAACTGCAAAGTGAAGCTCTCCTTAGCAGCAAAATGGCTGAGCTGTATATCTGTACTTAGGCATGTAACAGTGTTACTTTCGATGAAAGACTGTATGTACGGTCTATTATCACAGCAAAACATGAAACCATATTAAGATTATTTTTAATGCTAGAGGCAAAGGCCTGCCAGGTCACATACTCACTCTGCTGGTAAGCACCAGGTCTTTGGAAAGATGTTGTAATCTTTGGGAAAACATTTCAACATTCGGTTCAGATTACGTGCCAGCATGTCTTTCCTGCAAATCTCACTCATGCCAGGAAAGTGGTTGATCTTCTGTTGAGAAGAAATTAACACTGAAACCATATCTCTTTGGGTGGTGAAGACTTCCAGTTTGTAGAGGAGAGGACTATGTAGTGCAGCCTTCACTTGAAGGCACCTGACTGCTAACTAACAAGAAGGTATCAAATTTGAAGGACCGGCTCCTTGACACCTGTGGTCTGAATACCTCTGGCGTAGTGGGTGATTCCCTTTTATGACTCATCAGGAACTTTACTAACTTTTACTATACTAACATTAAACTATTACTTACAAACAATTGGTCATATATGTTGTAGGTGCACCATTACATGAAAATACACCTGCCTGTCTCTGTGTGATTCCTGTGTGGCTTCAGGGACTGAAGATGAATGAGTTTTGGAGGTGAATACAGGAACAACACACCTGGTAGCATTTCATGTCCATAACGCGGTCCAGGGTCACAGAGAGGTCTGTCCAGTACAGAGTCCATTCCTCCCCATCTGCCGTTTCTCTCAGCCCATACCTGCGTGCTGCACGTCGAACTGATCCGGAAAAAAGGCGAAAAGGTAAGAACAAAAATATCGGCCTTACATGTTCTAACCAAAAATCTGCAACAAGATCCTCTTCACACTGGTTTTCAGTGTTAAAACTACAAATCCCTCCAGCTGTAATGTTGCAGGACCACACACATTGAGAGCCATGTACATTAACAAGATAAAGGCTTCTGGGTTAGTAAAGATGAGCTGTATTAGGTGCTTCTAAAACATTTTAATAATGATTTACAGACAGCAGGTGGTGAGCCAACACATTTAATTAAATATCCAAATATTTATCAAGGCTTTGTGAAGAAAAGGGCTTCTCAATGATTTGTTTATATCTATATGTTTACGTCTCTATATAATTAGGTCTGGTGGTTTCAACCAGAAACAGAGGTTCAATATGGCAGTCTAATTGCAAATGAACGTTGGTGTGTTTTATCTTTTTTTTTATCACTTTGCATTGTGGTCATCAAGACATGTATTTAAAATCCCAGTGCTGTTCAGTTATAACACCACTGTAACCCTTACCCCTTACCCACTTTCATTATGCGCATGTGTGGACATAAGGCTCATGTGTTTAATGCAAATGTAAGTGTTCACTTGGGTGTCTACTGAATAACCTCTTCATCTCAATGTTTACAACTTTGTAAAATTATGATTCCGCTCTACATATTGCAGCTTCAGATGGTGACGTAGGACTGAGGGTATACTTTGTAATTCAGAATTCAATAAGTGTTCTAGTTGTGTTCTGTGGTCACACACATGTTAAAATGCAAAAGGATTTTCTTTTCCATGTTATCGACATGCCGTGAAATGGGGGGGTGGGGGGCTGAAGTTTGTAGGAGGTTCAGTAAGTTACACACACTACTGGCCCTGAATACAGAGCAGCCAGTGACACATGCCACACTTTTATTGGCCTTTCCCAGACACAAGGTCTGCCCAGGGTCCTAAAGGCCACTGATTCACCCTATCCTCATGTTTTCTGCTCTGATGGAACTGTGTAAGAATGTGCAGATAATATAACCTCAGGCTGAATGCATTTTTTTATTGCTATGGACAACATCACCTCATCAGGTTTCTTCCTGATTTTAGCCTAAACTAACTAGCTAGAGATTTTGTTCAGAGTAAAACAATGAAGCACTTTTTGTAAGTCGCTCTGGATAAGGGCGTCTGCTAAATGCCGTAAATGTAAATGTAAATCAGGAAATTACAAAGCAGTCTATTTCGAAGTTATCTTTATTTTAAATATCTATCATAAATACAACATACTTAAATGTAATCAAATCTATTAGTATGTTGATCATAAGAAACCCTTGCAGGTGTGATGATGCAAGCAACTCCAGCATTCCAGCATGCCACATGTCCTACTGTTACATGATCCTGTAAAAGTGTCCCAACCCACACACTTTGATTTTATTATAAATGCATACGCTCACATTTATTCCAGACAGCTATGTGCTTAATGAGCTCAGAGTAATTTCCTTACTCTTGAAACCAAAATATGAATAAACTTCATTCAAACAGAAAAGCCTAAGCAGGCAACTAGGGCTTCCCAAGACCTCTCACAGGTATTCAGCTGTCCTGGACCAGCTATTTCCTCATTTAAAAAAGTCATTCAGTTAGAAGGGTCACCACTTCAGGAGGCTACACAGCATCTTGGGAAAACCCAAACGGAACATTTAGTAATAATGAAATTCCAGTTTCACATCTATAACAACACGCTATAATAGCGTTCCGACCTGCGCTAGCGTTCCGAGGAGCTTTCGTTTGCTGTTTTTTCCCCCATGGCCGTATTGTCACCCGCATTCACTATGTTGAATGTCATTCCTTCATGCTGCGGCTGCAAAAACCAGCACTAGTAACCGTAATACATCAGGTGAACCTGCTTTTGCTCTGCATGAGTCACACTAGAAATAATTTTCCTAGCAGTTGGCAGCACATTTTACACATTTTTTTACATATAGTTGTACGTTTCAATGGCAGATAAACACATTGATTCTGAGCCCTGGATTCATGAAGCATAGTCAGCTTACAGTGTACTCACCACTCTCATATTTGCAGTTGGTGAGATTGATCAACAGTCATCTGAAAGACAGACAAAACATGGACAGACGTACGTCCTCAAATCTATAAAACACGACATTTTGTCCAGTACAAAACGAAACGAAGAAAAAAAAACATAAACCACAACAGAGATGTGCTGATGATGAAATGGTCATAGACTCTGAACAGACTCATGCTTTGTAAAGATTGTAAAGGGATAATAATAATCCAGCACTTTTAGCAACAAAATGCTAGTAGGAAATATTTCAACCACAGAAAGCCCAAAAACATGATCTAAACAATTCAGCGGCCTGGTTAAGGTTCATGTTCAGCTGCCATATGTAACCTAGAGCAGGGTAAAGTTCTGCTTCTCCTCTGCTGCGTGTGTCTACTGCTTATTCACACTGTCTCTCACGCCACCTACTGGCCATTGCTGCACACATCTACACACCTGGCAGTCACAGCACAACTTTCCAAAACAAAATTTGGTTAAGGATCAAAAATTTGTTTCGAACTATATCTTTTTGTAGGTCGGCTGATAAGGGCTTTATTAAACACCCAGACCTGCTCTTTTACTACAGTTTGAATGAAAACAACCTATTCGTAATATCAGAAGAACATTCACAGAGATGAACGACAATAAATAAAACAAAGACTGAACTGAATGGGTGAATGTGTAAAAACTTCACTTCTTGTTTCGAAGACAGAGTATGCATGAAAGTATGCATTTAAGAAAACGCTGAATGAATACCACCATGGAAATAAGCTATACAAACAAATTCCATTATAATTCACATATGCCACACACACTAATGAACAAACTTTAAAAGCCAACGTGAAATTGTTGAACGCATCACATTTTGATCAGACATGTAAAAATCACGCACCCTGACAATCATTAAGCAGAGGTCGATCTGACTTTCCATGTTTGGATAACAAACTGTTAAAAAGGCCCAGCTCTTGTAAACACCACCAGAGGACCTCCTTCAGACAGACCTGCAGCGTTCACATGTCGCTTTCTCCTCCTTCCCCAACAGTTAAGCCTTCTCTCCACACAGTAAAAGAACAGGAAAAAAAGAGGGAGAACACACCACACTGCGCAATAAAGAAATCCACAATAAACAGTCTTCATTGGAGCTACAGAAGAGCTTTGGTTTTAACTCTGCTTCCTCCAAGTTCTTCAGTGGTCCCTGAATGTCAAAGGGAACATCAGATATTTTAACAGGAAGGCTGAAATTCAGTGGGTGCAAAGAGATGTTCTTAACCCTTACAGGAGAGTTGCTACTGAGTAAAAAGCTCCAGCTATCATGTCACTTTAGTCAGATCAACTGCTAATCATCTGGTTTTGCTGAGGATTAAATTCCCTGTGTGCTCTGAACACAAGCAGCGCTCCACAGCACCCAGGTGACCTGCCGTTTCGCTCTTAACACATGGAGGCAGACATTCGACAGACATGTTTATCAAAGGTATGGCGGCATATGTTTTGGTGCGTCCTCAAGTAAGACGCCTTCCAGGACAAAACCATGTTTGCCACCCTGTATTCGTCTAGTCTTATCTGGGCGAGGGAGCCCTTAACTGGGTACAGACATCAAAAGCGAGCTAATAAATAAGGCAGGTCTGTGGGACTGCAAGCCCAGATGTACCTTTCAACACTCACATGGTTCTGGGGACCTGGGGGTGGGGGCTGGGCTGACGCAGGGGTGGGTTTTATAGACAGGTACTGTAACTGGAGAGGCACGCCGCTGCCGGCCACATCATCGCCCACTGTCTTTACAGACACACAGCTGCCCGTAAGGCATGTCTGACTCTGCGCTTAAGACCCCACCACCCGCCACTCACGACCTCCCTCCATCTCCAGCCCTCCAGACTCGGTGATTCAGGGATGCCAAGATCACTCACACACACACACACACAGTAGCCCCAATACTTATTGCATCATAGCTGAAGTAATGTGGTAATGCAGTAATTGCATAATATTTGTGTAATAGCAATTATATGTCAGTCAGAATTTTCTTGCCTAATACTACCTACAAATCACAACAGGAACAATTATAGTAAAAAACTACTGCAAATAAATGATAGCCATTAAAGGCCTGCTAGTACCTGCTTGTCTTCTTCCTCCTGGTTTTCCTGGTGGTCTCCGGTGGTGTTGTGGGACGGCTACTGTACCGCACACTCTCCTCCGTTCCCTCTGCTGTACGGACAGGGTCTGGCGCCTTTAATATGGGCCACTGCTCACCTGCCTCTACCTTTGGACAACTCATTCTGAAGAATTGGGGGGGGGGGGGAGAAATGTTTTTCTTCAAAAGATTAATAATACATCTTTTGGCACAAGTCAGCAGAGACTCCAGTTTATCATGTGATTTTCAGAATCAGAATCATATATTTATTTAATTCCCAAGAAATTTCTCTCGAGTGTTGCTATGATCACCTGGGAATGAGATCATGCCGATGCTCTGAACGCTCCCCTGTCCAGCCTGAATGTCTGCACTGTGTTAATGTAGTACTATTCATAGCAACTAAACATTTTAAAATGTCCCAAACTGAAGCATACAATCTTCAAATAAGTGAGGGGTGCTATACTGAAAAATCCACAACATACATCTTTAATTCTTCATCAGATCATCAAAAGAGACCATAATTTACATGAGCCTGGCTTAACCCAGGAAACCCACTAAGGGAGTGTATCTGGTGGAGGGAATGCAGTGTAGGTTGAAAACTCTGGGTGTAGCTTAGCCCGAGACAGGATAAGCAGGATATAGCACAAAGAAAATAAGCAGCCTGTGGCTTGTTACAGACTTTTGAATGCCGTTCCAGGTTCTGGTGGGTATTTAGTTTATTCGTTAATTTGTTCAATCCACTGAATTTTAGAATTTTAGTTTCATTTTTTTAAGATTGTTTCAGCAGAATTATTACTATTATTATTATTATTTTGGCTGCATTTAAGAAATCTATTAGAAAATTGTCAACTTGACAAATAAATCTGGAATCCAAAAGGTGTCGTGAAGTCATGAAGGCAGATTTATTTTTCTTGCTCATACACTGATGACAATGGAACTAACATTATTAAAGCTCAAGATGGACAGAACCTCACATGGTCTTATCTGTGACATCAAACGAAGAGTTGTCAGGGGAGCTGCCAGACACATTTTATGGTGGGACTGGTGCCACTGTGGTTTATCCTTTAACTAAAACACTTTGACAATAAATAAATAAATAAAATCGCTGTGTCGAGCAGCTCAGCTGAAGCACAGGCAAAATTCATCTCAGCTACATTTGGAAAAGTTGCTTAAAAAATTGTTTGCTACCAATAATCAATAATAATCAATAATAGTCAATAATCAAAATTTTACTTTGCCTGAAAATACTTTTTCCATGGGGCTTATGCTAATTCAAATTAATTGTACAGGAAAATGTGAGTCCTCTGAAAATCACAAACAGAAATGAGACATACTTTTTTTTCTACCAAAACAGCAAGTTGCAATCCATGACATAATGAATTTAAGAGCAGTAAATAAAACATATGACCTATGGCCTACATATTCCTGCATGGTTTCAGGATTTCTATATAATCTTATCAACGAATAGCACATAAATTGACAGGCATTTGAAGTCTTACACACATGTTAACAGGTTAATCTAACGAGACTTTTTTCAGACTGCCTGGCCGGGGTCAGGGGAGGGGGAGGGGTGGAATAATAATACTTCATTATCCTAGGTAGGTAGGTGCATATTAGGTAGGTGAATAAATACATATAAATAACATTTCAATAATAATTTTACATCGCACAAATCTTAATTTGCACTTGCATTTGTAGCTAATGACTGTAGATGTAGGATAAAACGCAATATATTATAGTATTTTTTCACTCAAATCTCTTTCAGGAAAGGTTGACGTTTGCCATGTTAGATTTTTAAAACATATCACAAAACGTAGTTTCAGCAGCAACACCACCTTGGTCAATAGTTTCCTGAGTTTAGCTTTGTCCAGAAAGTTGTGCTACAGTTGCATTTTTTCTTACCTCATTGTTACAGTCCACAATACGTCTACAGACAGGATATGGGCCTCGGTAACACCGCGAGCGGTAAAGAAGGTCAGCTGATATATTACCTAGCTAGCAAGTTTAGTTCAACGGCCATGTCAGTTTTGTTTTTAGGTTACATAATAGAGTTGTTAATATAAAGGACTACATAATGGAGCAAGCTATAATTAAGAAATGCGTGATCTTTACAGCCGTTAAACCTTTACAAATGTCACATCGAAAATTTACCCTGAAGAGCAATCAATAATTTTCATCTCCACAACCTTAAGACCTAACCTTAAGATTCTGAGACTCACACCAGTGACATCCTCGTTGCTATGGATGATTCAGAATTCTTGAGGAAGGAAAGACAATCAAACTTGAAAGCGAGAATGTCTATTGTTACATCACCTCTCTGATTACAAACATTCGAGACCGCAACGTATCAAATGTGCATATCGTTAGACTTAAACACTACCGTTCAATGTTCAACACAAGGCTATGGTTAGCCCACAGTTTTTATTTGCGTACAGTGAGTTACCTAATTATTAGTCACTTTTTAGTGGAGAGTTGACGAACGTGAAATCCCACTGATCAAAACCACTGTTCAAATTCAAGTCACAATTGGAACAGTGTAGTTGGCTATTTTTTGACCTGATCAGAATTTAGTCATTTTACCGAAATAAGGTATGGACGAACGCTGCTGTTTTTACTGTCTGGTCTCCACTCTTTCCTCGCGTCCCAAAAACGTCACACGAGATACAAAGAATGTTTTTTTTTCTCGTATGTGCCCTGACATCTGATCTAAAGTCAGGTGATGGAGAGACGCTATTTCGCCCAGAAGCACTAGTAAACAAGAGCTGCAAACATCCGATCCTCTTTATATAGAAACCATAGGAGGCAGTATTGAGTAGCCAAGTCTTACGTTTGTAGGCTTATCCTAAGTGAGGACATTGTTGTGGCATTTTTCACCTGCATTCTCCAAGTTTTAAACCCGGAACCTTCAAATAATCGTCATAAATCAATAAAATATTTCTTTAAATCAACTGAGCTCATTAAACAGGTAATTTACCAGCATTTCACAGTATCCCCTCACATATTTCAGCAGACCTTAAGACCCTGACAGCATGACGTTCACATTTATTATACATATTTAAGGTTAAAGTTATCATATTTATTATCATTTACCTTTGTATATTTGTTATAGAAAATGCAATGCTCTACGGATCTTAGTTATGACCAGAGAGTTGTGTTCATTGTGTGGAAAGCACTTTTTGGAATGTTTTGATAATTTTCTAAGATGCAATTTGCATTTCTCCTTCCTTTCAAAACACTGGACCAATTTGCTTGGGCTCTGATTAATTTTCTAATTCACTGACTTAATTTCACATATTTGCCCAAACAGTGTTTGTACACAATGAAGCCCAAAGGATTATTTGGATCACAGTGCTTAGGTTGTTATTTGCATAATATTCATTATTTGGGCGAATTATTTTTGCCCCATGTCCCATTTTTTTTCCAGTGGACATGAAAATGTCTGCTTGTCAATACTAACTCTAGGGGCAATATGTATGGGTGAACGTCATCCAGGGCGAGGCTGCCTCCTCGTCTTCAGCTGTATGGCAGCCATTTTCTCTTCCTCTCTGAGCAGTGCCTATAAATCACAGTGCTCCACATCCCCCTCCTCCCCTCTCTCTGGCCCATGCTTTCAATTAATCCAAATGATTTCTACGGGAAATCCGATGGGCCAATCAATTCACCTGCACATTTCAATACAATACCTGATCCGTCCACCACTTCTGCGTGCCTCCATTGCTGCTGTAAAAACATTATTAATTGCCTCTCCAGCAAGTCATCCATCTTTGCCGTCCCTGGCGACGGGCCGGGCAGGCGGCATGTAACCCAGGAGCAGAAGAACGCTGGGACTGACTTACTGCTCGCACTGCACACATCCTTTTCAGCCTATTAAATAGCAGCGGGTCCTCGAGTTGACACTTACTGACAAAACTGACACAGGGCTTAGGTGGGGTGGGCTGATGAGTTTGGAGAGGATTTGTGGGAGGTTGGTAGAAAAGGGTGGGGGGTGGCATTATTCATTGATTGGTCTTCTTAGAGCTGATGAAAATCTGGAGTCTGAAGGGGTCCAGGGACATGCCACCATGTCAGGTATATGCTTCAGAAGATTCACATTTCTGTGGAAAAAGAGAATTTCACTATTGGAGCAGAAACCCATCTGGTCTGAAATATTACCTACTTGAGTAAATGCCTGGGTGGGAATTTTCACTAATAGTATACTAACACTAATAGTACAATTACTAGTAGTACATTCACTGGTAAAGTGATTTTGATTTATGATTTTAGGCTAAGACCTGACACCATAGGTCTAAAATCATCTAATGAGCCATCCTTGGGTGTCATCACCATCAGTAGATGGCTCAGTAGTGACTCTGATTTATAGAGAGCTATAACTAAGCCTGCCCCACCCATCTCTCACCATCACCCATATTACAGCGCCAAGACGTGAGCAGCTGGCGGGCCTGCTCGTTTTCTAAACCTAGCAACCTAGACCCATCATACAGCACAGGGAGGATTAACCAGCGGTAATGAGCAATAAAGCTTCAAGGCGCACATTCGCATTGACACAACGTCGAAATGCTGTTCAATCACCTGCACTTGATTAATGACAGTTAATGAGATACAATAAAAAAGGGATTGCAGGTTCTACTAGAGGAATGAGCCTCAGAACTGGGAATAACAAGTGAGGCTAAATATTCACACCTCTGCTCTTCAGACTGAACCCATTGGAACTGTAACAAGGAATGAATACTGGCCTGGTCCTTTCTTAAAGAGTATATGTCTTCTTTTCTGTCGTAATTATCTGTCATATATAGATATCTGGCAAATCTATCATTTATGGCATTTAGATGCAAGTATGTAACTTTTTATTTTTATTTTGATCCATTCTTTTGACATTTTGAAAGGACGATGCTGTAAAATATTAGCATACAAACTACACCTAGAGGCAGTCAATTAGTTGTCTTTCTCAATTTCAAACACATAAAGACCCATAAATATTAAAAAAAATGCTGCAGGTGTTGTTGTCTTAAAACCTCCATTGTTTACTTTGATCACCACATTACAAATTTCTTAAAGGTGATTAGAACATAGATACAGTGGTCCTATTATCTTGTTGCTCATGTTCTAATTTGATGTCCGATGATTTGGGTATATTATTTTGGCCCTAGAATTGCACCAAAAAGCTTCTTCTATGAGGAAAATATACAGTCGTCTGAAGGCAAGTCTATGACTGTGTAGGCGACACCTGCAGCATTTATGTAATCTCCAAATTATCCTATTAGAACAGGAGACATTCAAGTGTACGTTTTGCCGATTGTCAGAATAATAACCCGAGTCCAAGTTATGGCATATAACTACTTCCATTTTCTTATTTTACTGCAGGCATGGCTGAAATGTTTAGAATAGTGGCATTCCTGAACTCCTTCCAGTAACTGACAACTCATGCTGACTGTACATTTTAAATTGAGAGGACAATGAGACCAAAACTAATGCAGAAGTATCAAGTTTTCCACAAGCCCATCACAGCAGTGGTGACACTACCTCTACCAACTGGTTCAGTGTGCCTGGCTGGTTCACCACTGAAATGCCAGACTATCAATTGTCTGGATCAAATGCCACGTAATGTAAGAAATAGTGAACATTCTGATATATGTCATTTACTCTGACTTTGGTAGCTGTAATTGCTGTGTTTAAGGCTACCATGCTCCTTTATAAGGAAACACTGCTATTCTGACCAACCAGCTGTTAACCACAGCTCGTACTACAATGAAGAATCCTGAGGAGCCTGAAAAATCTTTTTCAGAATTTTCAATGCTGACGTTCTGGAAAAATACAGAATGCTAATTTCTTTAGAAATATCACATAATACTGCATATCCCCCGACTGTAACATAACTGCACAAGATAATTGTGTACTTGATTTTTAGTTGTGAAGGCTTTTCAAGCAATATTTGCATTACAATTGAACCTGAGACATCTATCATTTTTTTCTGGCCTCTACCACAGTTGTTTATTAAAACCTTTCTTTCTGCACATTTTTGGTTATGTATGCACATGTAAAATTTGGTGCATTAGCATACTGGCCCCTACTCCAGCTGACTGAGAATTTTGCTAGTTCCAGCTCTTTAAAGCTCTATAATTTATTACCCATGTCATCTGTAAAACTTATCAAATCGACCTCCCACTGAGAGAGAGAACAGCTGTACGCTGCCTAATTCTAAAGAGCATAATTTTAGCATAATAATAAATATTTAAATTTCTAGTCTTAAAATGTAGGCCTGCTTTCGTTGATTTTGCCTGAGTTGTCTTTTTTCAGTAGTACTAATTAATTAAATATCTTTTTTAATTTCAGTGTACATGTTTTTCACCACAGTGACACATCGTTATATAGACAAGTTATGTCTGCTTAGATAGAATCTGCTAAAGACATTTTAAAAGATGGCAAACATAAATTGTTTTTATGTTAGTCTGCAATAATTATATGCAAATTTAATATGGTCTTTCTAAAAATAACAATACAACTACCATAACTAAAGAGCCCACAAGGAATTATACAAGTTATACTTAGTGAAATCTATGTCTTCTGTATTTGAAGTCTAACGGTATAATGACTACAAAGCATAACCCAACCCTGGAAGAACAGATCAGATTCTAACTGTGATGTGAGTGACGTGTTCTCACTCATTTAGTCCCAAAGTCCATTAGGGCTGCTGTGTAAACTGATGGTGTCCTCACTGTGAGCAGTATGACTTGCTTATAACAATGCTCTTATAATAATGTTAAGTAATTATAATAATAATAATAAAATTATATAGATAGGGAAATCCTGACAACAAAGGGACAGATTAGCATCACTGTCTGTCATTATGAGAAGAAGTGTGAAAAGCATGAGAATCATAAGAAAAGAGTGTTGGTGTGCTCCATATGACAGACATATGCACACACACCCACAGACACACACATACACACACAAAAATGCACACACATATACCACTAATGGAAAGGCTCTAATCCTAATCTAGACATGCATCTACCTGATGTAGGCTGTAGCCTACCTAAACTATTTTGTGGGTATGAGTGAGCTGGCAATCAGCCATGTACACGTGGTTAAGGAGGAGAAACACTCCCTACACATTCCTTTCACTTGAGGCTCCTCCTGGATGCATAGTCTGTATCCTGTGAAGTAATCATTTTATTAGCCACTCGCTTTTACCACTTTTCATTATTCATCATTTACAGATTTTTTTTCTTTAAACTGAAATATGTTACTGTGTTAAAGAAGAGTAAAAAGTAAAACATGGATGCATATTCAGTCTTAGACTATTTCAAAGGTCTGTACTGAGTTTGTTTAGATACATTTGTTTTACTTATTATATTAAAAATATATATAAAGTTAAAACGTTGGCCAGGTTTGCTCACGTAGTTGTCTGTCTACATTCTGCCAGCTGTGTACTAGCATTACAGTAAAATTTCTTTTGACTACAGTTGCTGCTTCAAATGCTGTTTTTTGATCGTTAGATTGGTTGTTTTTTAATAAACTGTTTCAGCTGATCAATCAAGAATGGTCTCTATATTATTTTTAAAAAGTAATTTTAAAATCATGGAATAAGATGAATGATCGTTCCTCTGCTTGCCACCTGCAAAACGCCTTTGGTAGAACAGTGCCCCCTCTAACCTTATGTGTATGTCGCCATCTACAGCAGTGGAAGGTGTGTTGCATGCTATTAAACTCTTTTTTTCTTAAAGGCGGAACTTCCGGCACCGGGCCCAAAGATCGTAGGCAACACCGGATATGTTTCTTAACTTACCGGCAAAAATATCCAATTAAAATAAGATGTTCGGAAAGACCGCCTACTAAAACGATAAAAACCAACCAACACATGCTACCTAGCTACCTCATTGGCTACGGGTGGGGCTTTGGCATCTCGAACCGCCAACCACAAAACGACGTTCCGTACTGCTGCCCAATTGCTCTCGAGGACGTAGCTCCTTTGCTTATAAATGACAAGGTGAGTTTTACACGGTATTCATTGAACGGTCGCTTCAAGCTTGTCCCCCAGTTTCCCGGGACTTTATATATCAAATAGGTGAGTCAAAAGTATATTTTATTTTTGCTGGCGACATTTTTAAAAGTTAAATCATTAGCATGCGCTCGCGTCAGCGTGGTTTTCTGGTAACTGTCCTCAATAAATACTGCTAGTTAGCAAAGGCAGCCATTCATTGAAGTGAGATTTCTAGCAGGCTAGCTAACCTAGCTAACCTAACTAGCTAGACTCCTGCTAAAGTCATTGACGCGAACACCAGCTAAATAATTTTCAGTCGTGTAATTAGAGGTGACTCCTTACAAATGTCTGAAGGTAATACATGCACAAGTGTTTAGTCTTGACCCGCTAGCCTGGCCATCTTTCTTACCGTCTCATCTGACACTTGCAAAATGTCTGACATTAGCTAGCTAGTCTAAAGGCCTAGTAATGTAATAAGCCTAGGCGTTTTAGAAGTTGGCTAGCTATCTACAATATGTATTGCGATGGTCACAGGACTGATTTTAATTATTTTGGTAGTTGATTAGGTTATTAGTAGTTTTATGAAACATTGTAGATAACGTCTGAACGAATTAGATATTGGTGACCTTCACTCGTTGCTAACGGTGTTTAAGATTCCTTCATAGCTGGCTGCTTGAATGTCGTAGAATCTGGCCACTACTTTAGTTGGACCACGAACTTTTAAGGCACAGTCTGCATTTTATCTGACTGTTAATTTTGTCCTTTGGCGTTTAAGACACGTGGCTATACTGTAACTACATCACCTGCAAGCACAGTAACTTCTCAAGAATGTAGCACTTGGGATTGGTATACAAAGGTTAGGCTCAAAATAAATACTTCATGTCAAACCTGTTGGCATAAATACAGTACCCAAAATTCAGAAGCTGCACCACTTAAGAAAGCAGACTAGGATTTCTAATCAGGATACATGCTGATTTATCAAAAACAAACTCAAACTTACAAGAAGTGCCAATATGCCCCCACATTTTCTCAGTCTTTAACATTGAATGAATGAATGAATTCAATTTATGCAGCGCCTTTCAAGATACCCAAGGTCGCTTTACAACTTTAACACAGGTACAAGTCTTACACGACCAATCACACACCAGCGAGAAGCAGCAGCAAAAGCAGAGTCTTTGATATAGTCATCACTGCATAGCCTCTCTGCAGCCTGTCTGACTTGCAAACCCCCAAAGTGACGGTTGCCATTTTTTTTACTAGTCTGCTTACTTTGTATCAAGTAATTGAAACGTTGTGGCAGAGGGATTTTTGGATAGGTGCTTGTCTGACCATTTTTAACCATTCTCCTCTCTCATCTCTGCAGACTTCAAGCATGTATGCCTGTGCTAAGTTCATCACCTCACCTTCTGTGGTAAGCATTGCTCTGAGTGATCAGTTAGTACAATGGGGAAGGTCCTCAATGTTTTCTAGTATTACATTTTTTAGCAGTGGAAATTGGGGTGAGGATATTATGATTTTGTCCATAAATTAAATTCTAAAATTGCAGGCCAGTTATGGCCTTGATTCCCATCCGTGTTTATGTGCTGTAAAAATGCTGAAGTTGAGACAATGGTAAATTTTTGCTTTGACTTTATTTTGGTGCTCATCTCTTGCCGTTGTGTGTGCCCCCCTCCCAGCTGCGCGGAGGCTCAAAGATCCTGGCCCGGCCCGTGTCCGTGTCCGTCTTCAACAGACCTGAAGCCAGAACTGAGCAGGTATGGGTTCAAGGGGAGAGCTGAGTGAACGAGAGGATGTAGCACAAAGGCTTTATCTCTGCACCTGCTTTTTCTATTAATCACATGATTGGACTTTCTGTAACTGGGGAGGTGAAATCTTTAAAACGGTTCCTATCTGAAGTTTGCTTTCATGCTCTACCTCAAAGGCGGTCAAACATGGTTAGTGTAAGCTGCTCTGACAACTCCGTTAAATCCCTGTATTTCATCCCTTAGGCAGTCCCGTTGCCGTTGGGTGAGCGATATCTTGCGAACGTGAGCCGAAGCTTCCAGACCAGCGCCGTGTCCAGAGACATTGACACTGCCGCCAAGTTCATTGGTGCCGGAGCTGCCACGGTGGGCGTGGCCGGGTCGGGAGCTGGGATCGGAACCGTGTTCGGCAGTCTCATCATCGGATATGCCAGGTATGTTTGTTCTCCCAACAACCACGTGAGATGGGGGATGGCATGACGCAGAATCATGATGCAAGCCAGTGCACCTTAACATGCAAATCTGCACATGAAACATTCTTGCTTAAACTTTGTCATCATTTGTCCAGAAATTTTCTTCATTTGCAATGAGCAGTATTTTACAAAATAATGTAGTTGTTTGTAAAAAATGCATAAGCTGAAATATCAAGTTAGATAATACTGATGTTGGTGTCTGAGACGGAGTCCAAATCGTACTAATATAAAATGTTTTTAAATTCAGTTGTGCACCCGTCTCATTTCAACCACACAGTCATGTTGACCGTCTCCTTGGCGTCTGTTTGCCGTCACCCCCACAGGAATCCTTCCCTGAAGCAGCAGCTTTTCTCTTATGCCATCTTGGGATTTGCCTTGTCTGAGGCCATGGGGCTCTTCTGTCTCATGGTGGCGTTCCTTATCCTGTTTGCCATGTAATCTGTATGCCTGGCCTCCTTCGTCCTCCTTCCTCGGTCACCACCCTGTGTTCAGGGATCGGAAGCGCAGCTCACCGGGCCATGGCATTGCCATTCCAGCAAATGACTAGAAACGTCTTTATATGTTCCTCTGTATCTTTATTCCCCCTTGAAGTTTTATGTAAAATCTCACTACAGTTTGGACGGTCTGTCTGAATAAATGGTTGAGAACTATCCACCTTTTTGACTTTCTCTTTATACTGTCAATGGTTGGAGTTTATATAACTTTCTTATACATGCTAAAGGGGTAGTATGAATCGTATTTTCATCATTAACCTACTAACCTCATTTTACATGAAACTTTATAAACTTTAAACTCTCCATAGCATTTTCAAAGGTATTGCGTGCAGGAGGTACGGTTGTCGAAGGGGCACAGGTTTCTATTTGACTACTTGGCAGTCACTATAAAATATATAATGTACTGTTAACTGTAATTGTAGTTTCTGATTTGCAGACAATTTAATCTTTAAAAAGATATTCTCTTAATTGACATGCTAGTGTTTTAAAAGGGGGTATGGGCAAGAGCATTGGGACATTGTAGCCTTGGCTTTGGAGAGGCCAGCACCACCCTGTGGCAAACCAGACCTCACTGCGTTTCACATTGTTTTTATGTATGTATTTTCCACATGTCTGAGCTAAATCTAGCTGGATGCTCCTTTTCCTGTATTGCTTGACCCAAAAACCAAAAGAAATCTTCCTGTCGATGGCTGCACAGAACCTGTATGCATGTGAACTATGGAGCAAGTCATCCTAGGGTCGTCTGCAGCACACTATTTGTGAAAATCAGAAACTGGTGTAAATACACTTGCAACAAATCTCACTCCATAGACGTTTTTGTTCCATATATCCTGAATCCGCAAGATACGTGTACCTTTAGTTAATTGGTTTTCGGTTTCTAATCCTAAAATAGAAAAACGACCAATTTTCCTATTTTGAATGTATATCAGAAGAACTACATAATGTAGATTTCATTTGTTTTCTATTTTTATTATTGCATCAAAATATATATGGAATACAAATACAGACACATTGATTTTAGTTCATTATATATTGATATATTTTCTTCCTTCATACCCATCAGGAAGCTGATGACGGATAGGTGTCACGTAATCGGTCTGCTGCAGTTTCGCGCCAAACTGAAATCATTAGAAGTTATAGGATAGACTCGCTACGCAAACATTACCAGATTATTAAAGGCATTGTTTGGGGGGTTTTGAGAAGGAAGAAAGCACTTCTATTAAATCTTAAGCATAGGATAAATATATCAATAGATAGATTTTTTTTTAAGTTGGTTGACGGTGTATTGCATTTGCCACGGCAAGCTCCAATTTGATGCTGGTTTCTTGTATAGTTTCTTCTCAAGCCATAATCTGCACAAAACACAAAAATCCTTAGCCTCAAAACACCATATATGCACACCCATGGCCCCATTGTGCATAGAAAATCACCATGTGTTGCCCCATCCTTGACAGTAGTTTTAATTCAATCATGAAATGAGTCAAGTACAATCATTTCCAAACTACCAGCAGAACTATTTCATCTATTTCAAAATTAATTGTTTTGGCGTTAAAAACAGATCGCACTAAAATTTAAAGATCAGGACTTAATTAACCACAAGTAGAAATGAAAAAAAGCATCGTTGTCTTAATTTATATTTATGTATATTAAGTTTTTCGTATATTGTTTTTAATTTAATCCCGTTGTAGAAAACGGCTTGTTTTCCTTAGAAATTACAAAAAGAAAACTAATTAACGATAGGTACACGGACTGAGCAGCCGAAATGCATTCAAATTAGATTTTAGGCTTTGAATTTTGAAGTTATTACTTAAATTATTCAACTTGTATCATTTTTATTATTGTTCACACTATTCTATTGAAAGTGTCGAAGTTTCCTAACGTTAGATGACTAGTCTTACCTTTTCAGTTTCGTTTCAGGAGTGCGTCAGTAGATGGCGCTATTTTTTCCCCCTTACCCTAGAAGGAAGTAGTTGAAAGAAATAACACGGTATTGAAAGGACTAACCAAAGCTGAGAAGGGAACGACGTTGGAGTAGGTGATTAATAAAAGGTGTAGTTTTTCTCTTTTATATTGTGGAGGTACCTTACGTTAAATTGATTGTTTGGTCGCATTAGTAATTCAGGTGGCGAGGGAAAAAAATCAAGACGTTATGTTTCAGAGTGAAAAAGAAACCAGGGACGATGCCGTAGGCGTAATTTCTTTTCGTCCCTCTGTACTGTAACGTTTAGTATATCAGGTTCCCGAGCAAAGGCGTAGAAAGTTAAGGAAGAATCTGCTTGAACTGACAACTCGAATTTCAGTCAGTTTGGGGCCCCCCACATCAAACACACCGACGATGGCTGACAGCGCTGGAGAGGGAGCCAACGGTGCCATTGGGACAAATCAAGGAGATGCAGCACAGTTGTTACCGAGTTTAGGTAATAATTCCCTACCGGGCCACTCGACGAGCGGCGCAAACTCGGCCTCGTCGCCTCCGACAGCCGTGGTATCTCCTATAATGGCACACAACATCACTTCGGTCATGGAAAGCGGACTCGGCGTCGGCGTGCTGAGCCACGCGGTGAGCTCGACCATCTCGGCGACGGCGACCGTGCCTCCGTCGCTGCCCCCGAGCATCGGTTTGGGGGTCACCGGGGCTCCCCCGACTCTGGCCGGAGCGGGCCTTCTGTCCCAAATTCACGCCACGTCCTGGGACCCCACACTGAGCACCGATTGGGATAACGAGAAGGCATCGCAGCAGTGCATTCTCCGGATAAAGAGGTAAAGCGACGTCGCGGTCGTGTTGGATATGTGGTTAATGTTGTCGAGCTAATCCGGTGTGTGGGGATTTATTTTAAAGTGTTGCTGCTTGAGAGTGAAGCGACGTGAAGTTTTCGCTAGCCACGCTAGCTAGCTAACGTTAGCTGGCTAATAATTGGAAAGTTATTTAGCTAGCTAGTCGATAGTTGTTTATCCCCGGAGACCGACTAACATTATCAAGACCTACGTTAACGTTACGTTACAATGATGTTAGCTGGTAACATTTATTGAGTAACTTTAGACTTAGGGTAGCTACAAGCTTTCCAGTTGTCGTAGCTAGCAGGCTAACAATTTAGCAGCTGAAGGCGATGAACTACAGTGGCGTAATTTGTAAGCTATGGCCAGATTTCACAACCCGCCCAAGAAATACCGTAAGTGGACCCAAGTGGACCTGAACGACGCGAACTGCTACCTAGCTAGATGATTTCGCATGTCACGCTGGGTTCAAATAAACTATCTTAATTACACTTTGCACATTTTAGCGTGCAATAGAACAACTTGCATACCGCTCCAGTCCTAATGATGTAGATAACAACACTGGGTGAAATCTACTCTAAATTCACAGTAACGTGTGTGTAACTTGGCTATCTTAAGTTGCATCTTACAAAACTGTATTTACATCCACTTTACTGGGTAACTATACCTGTCTTATGAGTGAAATGTGCACGTATACAGTTACACACTAGACGGTCTGTTGCCATGCACAGTTTGTCTGGTACCCTCTGCCATGTTCATCACCCTATCTCGTTCTGACTACAGGCCAACTGTTGACCATATATAATCACAATGTAATACGTACATGGTAGTGTAAGTGGTACAGTATGTTTTTATCAGCCACATGCTTTATCAGGTACAGCAGTGTTGTAGTTTTTAACTTGGGTCACTGTTGGATAGAATTGGCTGTATCTAGCCAACTGCCTTCCTGTGGTTTGTTTGCCTAGGTGATGTTAAGTGATTTTTGTTGGACTCTGGTTTGCCTGATATATAGTGAGGAAATAAACCTTTCTACAGCTTGTTGGTAGGTTGCATTTACAGGTTTGTTTGGCACTAGCAGGAACCAGTTGGAAAGTGGTCGACACTGTAGTGTATCACATTACACCACATTTGTGCTTTACTGATTACAAAGTTGCACATGGAGACCTTGTCGGAATTTGGTAGGATATCACCACACCATAGAAATGTGAGTGGTAACAGCAAAAACTATTTCATGCGTTGCTCTCTTTCAGGCGAGGGGAGGGGCAGGGTGTAGGCCTATTAGTTCACTATAAGTGCAAGATATGAAGAATCACTTGAAATTATCCTAACAGTCTGGTGTTGCAGAGCCATTTTTATAAACGTTTTAGTTGTAACCATCTCCCAGTGTATTGACTTCCCTGCAGCATCTGTAATGAGGAAGGGAGAATGAATGCCCGCACACATTTGAAGCCACCTACCTCATCTTTAGAGGGTGCCAGCACAAAGCACGTCCCATCCATAACATTGCAGCACACTGAACAGAGTTTGAATGGATCCCATAGGGAGTTACAACGCAATTAATAAAGGCTTTATATATATATGCAGACAGATGACAAAGAGAATCCTTTTTTTCTTGTTCCTTTTTATTTATTTATTTTTACCTCTTGTTTACTTTCTTTCGATACTTTCTGGTTTTCTTCCTGTGCAGAGACATTATGTCCATCTATAAAGAACCTCCCCCTGGTATGTTTGTGGTTCCTGATCCACACGATATGACCAAGGTAAGGTTTGAATAAAAGGTTGTATTTACTTGTGTTTGAGTGATCTAGGCAACAGTACTGGCTGTGAGTTAATTTGACATTTTGTGATAGCTCGTTTGTCTAGTGAAATACAAGCAAGCCTGTATGAAGAACCGTTGGCACTGCAACAGCAAACCTTTTCAGAAGAACTTTACAACAGCACAATAGAGGGCACTGGAGAAAGTCGATGCATGATCATTACTTATTTTTATGGTGCACTTAGAATTTAAAATACACGTTTGTTGCAGCCTAAGTATTTTGCCTTGCATGGATGAGTTCTAAAAACTTAAAAACAGTGTAAATTAATTCTGGAGCTGTGGTCTGTGATAGGCTGAAGATGTAACAGTGTTATATCAAAGAGAAAGAAATACTGTTGCACCATACAGAGATCAAGTTCTGCCTTAAGTACAGAATAGGCATCGCAGCCTAACAGGCAATAGCAAGGGCCCCTATCCTTAAATAAGGTATTTGGAATAAGGTATTTTTAGCCTAATGAGATTTTAAATTCAAATGGATTATTAAAACTTGAACTATGTACTTTAGCCAACTGAGCAGGTAGGGTAGAATTAGAGTAATGCTGAATTCTGTAAAATAGATTCTTTAAAAAATAATAAAGAATTTTGTCCTCAGTGCACTATAATGTTTTCTCAAATGCACGCTGCATATCCGGTTGAGAATAAGCCTAAAATAAGATTTTAATCCAAATACTCTGAATTTCATAGTAGTAGCTAGCAAGATTGAGATAGGAATGGTCGAATTCATTCTTTTGTTCAACACAATCCATTAAGTATATTTCTGGGAATAGTTGTCTTGTGGAATTTTGAGAAGTTTCTTCGTATGGTTAGTAAAGGGTCCTCTGCTCAGCCTCGTGTGTCCTTCTACACAGATTCACGCCCTCATCACAGGCCCCTTCGACACACCCTACGAGGGAGGCTTTTTCCTCTTTCTGTTTCGATGTCCTCCTGACTACCCCATCCACCCCCCACGCGTCAAACTCATCACCACAGGCCACAACACAGTACGCTTCAATCCCAACTTCTACCGCAACGGCAAAGTGTGCCTCAGCATTCTTGGGTAAGTGATGTTCCACATAGCAAAGTAGTCCAGTTGCATTTTGAGAACAGTATAAAGACGTTCTGTATGGGCTTGTTCTGGTTTTGACAGTGACTGGGTCTGAGAGTTTACCGTCATTACTCCATAATTATATGAGAGTGATGTGAGTTGTGATCAGACAGCAGCACTGAAAATGAATCCGCACCTTATTTCTCTGGGAGACATTGTTGGCTTGCTGTGCTGTATGATCTTTTGCACTAGCCTGCTGGGAGTGTCATAGACAGAGCACCCAGCAGGTGGTTTAGTTATTGTGAAAATATCACCATTGACAATGGTATAAGCTTTAACAGTCCAGTGCATTTCCATCTATTCATTTTTTTGTTAAAACTTGACTGTGGTTTGTCATTGCATGAGGTGCCATGTAAGACATTGACATTCAAGCAGGACAAATTAATGCACGTGAGCTTCAGTATTTGGGAATTATGTATTTACATGTATTAACATGGGTACACAGGTGTGTAGATGAATGCTGCATACCGTGACTCAGGAATGACCCTGACGGTTTTAAGAAACACTACCACTCCTGAAAACAGGGTTTCAGCACACCTAACCTGTGCCGTGTCTGACCCTTAGCACGTGGACCGGGCCAGCGTGGAGCCCTGCTCAGAGCATTTCCTCAGTCCTCATCTCCATCCAATCCCTGATGACGGAGAACCCTTACCACAACGAGCCGGGCTTTGAGCAGGTATCCATGCCTCACCAACACACTGGTAATGGACTGTGCTGTTTACTAGATCAATGCAACAGCAATACCAAGGAACATCTCCCCCCAAGTTAACACAATTCTGTCACATTCTTGATATTTTGGAAGGGGATGGGGATTGGGGGGATTGTCAGCACATATGTTTCCATACGTTCAAGTATAAGTCTTTATGGGTAAGAACACACGCCCAATGCTGTAAATGTAATTAGTACACCTGCTTATAACCTCCATGATAAGCCCAGCTGCAGGCTGCCTGCTCTACTTCTCTTATTCAGGTGCACTTCAGGTAGTTTAAAAATGTCGCCGTACCTGAACAGAGAAAAGGAAATCTGATCCTGGTGAATTGACATTGATTTCCAGTTAAGTTCCACTTTGAGTACAAAAGCCTTGATTATGATGTTCCAAGCCTATAATGGACTTGCTCCAGCATATCCTGCTGATCTTTGCAATATCAGTAAGGTTTCTTGCAACTCAGTTGATGAAAGATATATTTTTCCTCACTTATGTTATTTGTAGTAATTAAGTTTAATTTGAATAAAATGTAATTAAGCTATCACTTTTAGTCTTTCTTGTGTAATGTTAGTGTTCCTGCCATTGGTGAGGATATGTTTTTCTTTGCTCTGTCACTCTTTCCTGTTTATACATAAGAGCAGGAAGCCAGATTTTCATGACTCTAATTTTGAAACTGAAATCTGTTCCTGTGTGTATCAGGAAAGGCACCCGGGCGACAGCAAGAACTACAATGAGTGCATCCGCCACGAGACCATGCGCGTGGCTGTGTGTGACATGCTGGAGGGGAAGGTGCCATGTCCCGAGGCCCTGTGGTGCGTATCCCTGCTCCCCTGGCTGTGCGCTGGGGGTTTCGTTTCCAGAACTGGGCGGTTTGCTTTGCTGCAGTCGTGGGCTCTTGTTGAGATCCAAAATAATAGAGAGCGAGGGTGGTTGGTTTTCTGAAGTATTTTAGTGATATGCAGAGGTAATGACGTGATTTGTCGGTAATTTACACATGTATGGGTGTTTGACGGCCTGCATGTCTCGTATGTCAAACAGGCTGCTGGTTTCACAAAAGCAATGAGACACTTTATGCTTTTCTCTAGGAGTGTGATGGAAAAATCCTTCTTGGAGTATTATGACTTTTATGAAGGAGTTTGCAAAGAACGTCTGCATCTGCAAGGACAAAACATGCAGGTAGTGTATGTGTGCGCGTGAACTTGACTACTTCCGATTAGTAAAGTAAAGGGTTGTTTTTTTAATACGTTTTTGGTAAGTAGCAATACAAAGGAAAACGTAAAGATAACTGCAGTGAGTAATCAACCCAGTTAGGGTATTGCACAATAAAGTAGAATCTTTCCCACTCAGGACACCGAATTCAGTTCCTCAATACACAGTACTGTTTGCTTTCAATAGTCATTGTGAGATTTATCACAAAGCCTTCTACACTACTTGGAATAATGCAGCTAATACAACTACTGCAGTCCTTTAGCCTTTCAGTTGAGTTGAGTAATAGCTTTGAGTTGGTCTTCAATATATTCAGACAGAGCAATCTGTAAATGAGTAATGGAAACTCCATTAACTACTGTTAAATTGAGCTTTACCAGTTAAAGAAGCCTGAACAAAAATAATAATAAATTATGTTTCTTTATTCCAATTTCTAAAATGTAACGGCTCACATTACCGACCTTGTGCTCAGTAAGGCTCACTGGTCACCACTGTAAATATTTGTTACAATTTGTAAATATTTTACATGAGATTCATGGGTACTGTTTTGGGTTCTCCGCAGGATCCTTTTGGGGAGAAGAGGGGCCGTTTTGACTACCAGGGTCTACTGACCCGCCTTGCCGCTACCCACAGACGGCTGCGGGAGAAGTGCCCGTCCGAGGACAATGAGGGAGACTCTGATTCTGACACCAGCTCGTCTGGAACAGATCCTGACAGCCAGGGCAGCTCCCAGCCATAGAGTTCCTGTGTAGACTCGAGTGAGAGTCTGAACAAGCATTTCTCTTTCCTGTAGCTCTGGACGCTTTAAAGTAAGCAAAATGCACAGAGCGTTGAAAAAAAAGTTCTAGGGTCTGGTTCTGAAGCACCGGGGTTAGTCTAGCTCCTGTTTCTTTAGGTTGTTGTTTGCTTTTTCGCTCTCTCCTCCACTACCCAGTTGTTGCCTTTCTTTTCTTACCCCCTACCCCCTTCCCTGTCTGAGGGAGAAAACTCCTGGTAGTAGTGGAAATGGGACTAGAATGTGCAAGCGTGCGAGAGTGTGTGTGTGTGTGTGTGTGCGCGCGCGCGCGCATGCATGGGAGTGTGTACAAGCATGCTTCTCAGCAGGTCAGCACACACTCTGCCTTTTGGAGCACTGGTTTGAGTGCTCACTGCTTCTCACTTCACCTGGTGGTCAGCAAGCAGAGGTAGGTTGAGAGCTACTGACACCTCATTCCAGAACAGGCTGTCGTAGAGTTAGTGCACATTTACGTCTTCTGCAAACCTGTTTGCTAGTCTCTTTACTCCTGGTTCACTTATGTCTTGACAGTTATCTCAACATTTATATCACCACATTAATTGAATCATTAAAAATATTTTGAATATTATGAATGGAGTCATAATTTCAGTCTGAATTCACAATGAATTGCTTTACATGATTCAAGAAAGAGACACTGATGCAACTAAAAATAAATGTACATACTTAAATATTGTGCATAGAAAAGTTTTATTTTAATGTTTAATGTGCAGTAAATGGTTTTGAATGGATCTGGTGTGATTGATATCAGCAGCCAGTAAAGTGATCAGTAATTGATTTGGACTACCTAGCCCTTATGAGAAGTTGTATAGTCAAAGAACATAGTTTGTTTATGTTGTTTCAGCCCAATTAAATATGTTGGTTGGATAAGAAATATATAAGGGCTCTCTTTTCTTTGCAATGCAAAATTTGCTGGCCTCTTTTTATGACTCTAATTACTCTCTGTTCTGGTGTCTTTGCCCTAAAGTATATGTTTTAATGGGAAAGTGTAGTACTGTTTGTTCCTCGTTTATAGTACGGAGTCAGTGGTGGTCTCCTGTCTTGCAAGTGTGCAGCATCAGTGTCCACTATGCTTTGAATGCAGCTGTAAAGTAACCTGCCCCTGGCTTTCAGGGTCATGATTACAGAAGTACACCCCCCCCCAGCCCAGCATTATGTTGCACATCACAGCTATGCCTCAGTCATGGTGAAATGGTGTTACTGGGCCACAGTAGATCATAGTGAGGGAATTGCCAAAGCACCTCAAGATGTAACACCTCAAAGATGCGTGAAGTTCTATCTTTTGAAGACCAGAGAAGTGCCAGACTTGTGTCCACTTAAAAGGTATGATCTTGCCCATGGATCATTGTCACATACATCAAGAAAAACACGAATAGTACTGAAGTATTTGCTGTGAACTTTCTGATACATTGTAGTCTGGACCATAGAACTGGAGACCCTGTGGTTTTGCATGTACTGCACCTCTGAAGCAGTTTGTCGTCTTTTGAGCATCCACTTTGACTAGGCTGTTGTACTCCTGCACATACTTTATAGCCTTGTACACGCTCCCTGCAACAGACAGCTGTCTATTTGTGTTTGACCCTCTGTGTGATGTAATAATGCCTTCCCCCAGTTTGCAAAATGAGAATAAAACTGTAAATAATCTACTGTATGAATCCATTGCAAATATAAATACAATGATGTAAATTCTAATTAAACAGTTCTTTTTCTTGACTCAAAGAAGGGTTTATGGAATATATGTTTGACATTTTAGAATAAAAAAAATCGGGATTAATGGAACTAATTTTTAAATAAATGTATAACTATTCAATTTAAAAACATTACATTCAGTTATTTTTGCATTTATTAACAACTACAGTTGAGATGTAAATAGAAATTTTTGTAGTCCTAATCTGAAAATCGTTTGCTCACATTTCTATGACTTCTATTACTTTGCAGCTGTTTCTTATGGTTGTATAGATATTTTAATTATTTATAGTACCATGGGAGGTCATTGCTGCAATGGCATGGCTTCAACTGATAAACAGTTATGCACAGATTACTTGTATAGTATATATGAATAGGTCACTCTCTGATTAGTTTGTGTTTAACTTGTATAACTTTATATTCTGCCCATTGAAACCACTAAGGAATGCATTATCTGTAACTTTTAAATATTTTGAATTTATAACCTCAATTGCTCAGATTGTTATTAAATGTTCATAGAACATTTACTTACAATTTGTAGATTGAAATGAATATCAGATTGCTTTTGTGCTGATATGCATTTAGATGCAGGTTATGCTTATTGCAATTACAATGAATATAAATTAATTGGATGTATTAAAAGTACTGTTAATACCCATTGTGAATTATACTTACATGACTGCACTATTTATATGAAATTCATATCTTATTTAACTGATCAGATAGCATATATGACATAAACCTCTGAAAGCTAACAATTTCACTGTAAGAATCATTAATATTCTCATTAAGACTTATTATAACCTGGGACATCAGGATTAATTACTGGATCTCTGAATACAGCCTATACAAGTCTATTGAATAGTATGTTCTTAAAACAATTACAAATGAAAAGCAAAGGCGATGTTAGCAATTTACAGTTATATGACCAACTAAGCAACCATTTTACATTTTAAAGTAAAAAAATACTTCAGTCTAAAATCACTGTCTGTCTGCAGAGAATACATTCATCTTTCAAATATAAGATAATTATGCTTACATAAAGTACAAAGTGCATATGTATATTGAACCTATTTATTAGGATTGACCAAAAAAAAGTCTTACTTCATACAATATCTCTTCAGAGTTTAATGAATAATTAGTGTTCATTTGAGTCCAGATGGGACATGATACTGCAAGTGTTAATTCAGCACATTCACATGGAGTATTTCCAGACCATCACTGGACAATAGTGTCTTGGTATTGTACATAAGCTATTGATTACGTGTCTGTTGCACAAATTTAAAACTGTCCTTTTGAAGAGCACTTGGATCCTGTGGCACTAACTACAATTTCTTTAGCAGAACCTTCATCCCTTCAAATGCATATTTTTGTTGTTTTTTTTTTGCCTCAGATCTGAGGGATACTTAAAAGCATGGATTAGGTGCTTTGTAAAGACCTCAACTGAACTATGAGTAACTGAACCAGTTACTGAGCAGCTACTTAGAATACATTCCAGTACGTTTCCGGTAGTGCTATACTGCAATATTGTTTTTGAGAAATAAAGAACTAGCGCTGAACACCACCAACTAACGTCCAAAGAGGTCTGATTCCCCATTACAGCGAGCCTTACTTGGTACTTATCCCGCTCCACCTCTCCGTCTAACAGAGATCAGAGTGGAATATCTACTACTAGACATGCTGCGCTTTCTAAACACAATGCAAACGCTGACCCCTCTCATAAGACATAAGAACATTACTAGTTCAAATCCAGCAAATCCGACGAGGATTCCTTTATTTGGACTATCTATAATTGACAAATTATACAGCATGACGCTGTTTGTCACTAAGGAAAGAACTAATTCTGATTCCACTCCATTTCTTCAGATGTGTTTAATTTCATTTAAAAATAATCGTGGATAGCTGAATGAATTAAAAGTAGCGATGTCTTAAGAAACTGCATAACATTCTCCTGAAATCAACATATAGGCTATTGGAACTTTTTAGTTCAAATCTTTGAGGTGGTGATCATCCACAATAAATCAAATCGGGACGCCAACGTTTTAGTCATTATATAATAAGAATTATCTATTTGTTCTCGTGAGAGATACTATATGATTTTGCCAAATATTCTTTATTTTATTCTCTAAGTTCTCAAGAATTGCGTTTACTGTTACGTCATCTGCATAATAGCCTTTGTTCCCAAAGGAGGAGCTTCGACGTAAGTTACAATTGTGGCGTCACAACCGCTACCTTGCAACGGGAATTTAACCTAGGTTACTTGTACAGACAAGACAAGTAAGCTAACTGCTGATCGATCCACGTGAATGGACTTCAGAAACCAAAAAGAAGGAAAGAGAAAGTATGACAAGGACAATTAAGTTCGAGACCGAGATTTCGTTTAAGACTTGAAGCCTGAGGTAGGAAATTTTGAATGCGACACATTATAAACAACTTTTCAACAAAACGTCAGATCAACAATGAATTACAAACAAGTTAACGTTTTGCTCGCTAAACGTTGTTAAATAGTGTTCAGCTGTATAGATAAAGTTTATATGAAGAAAGTTATTCATAACCTGATGACGATGTCTAGATGGTTCACTGGTTGTGTATTTTCCCGCTTTGCTTAAGAGGTGTTTACGTATTTTAAGTCACTGCTGTTTTTGTCAAGAAATCATTCTCTGAACAGTTTAGTTACTCTCTATCCTCGATAAATAAACGAATAATTGCATAATTATAGACATATTCCTGTTCACTGTGGTTGTTTTATTCATTTCAACTGGGTGATTGTCAATGTTTCCTTATTACTTCAAATTTTAACTTATTTCATTGAATCATTAGCCTACAATAATGTAGCATGTTTCATGATATCAGCCTCTAAACATTTAACCTGAAACGTCAACTTGTTATACAGAGCATTTTAACAAACGAAAATAATGCATTTTATGTGTCGTGCACCCACCTTCTATTTACATTTAAAACGACCTTAATGCAATTATTAAGGATGTAAGAAACAGTCGAAACATACCCAACTCTTTAAGACAGGAATTCTGTCAGCAACAAAGCAAAGTTCATGTAAAGTTTAAGGCTTATTATCTAGGCGCGTGCTGTTCCTTGTCGTTTTCAGAGTCACAAAATTATCTCTAAAAATACCTGCGAGCATCTCACTGTAAATTTGCATTTGCCAACAGCTTTATCTTCGGCAGACATAAATGAATGTGAAGTACGTTTGAACAAAACATCTGTTGTCAGTGTAATATGCGAATGTTGAGATGAAGAACAAAATATAGTAATTTTTTGTGGTTTCTGACATAGTCTTGGATTCATAAAAGAAGTAACTGCTAACACAAACGAAATTCAAAACGAGATATAGAAACAGGTTGCTTAAATAATCTTTAACAAAATTTAAATATATATATATATATATATATAATGAAGAAGAAACATAACTTTACCAGGCGTCCAGTCCCTAAACTATCCTGGTGTTCTTGCCATTTGATTATAAACAAGCTCCTTTCGAACTACAGAGATAATAATCTATAAGAATAGACAGCATCATGTGAAACTTTGTTTGGAAATGTATTGTAGTCTTAACGAAGTTTAATGCTCCCCACTCCGTAACGAAAGCCTGTATTACCTCAAAATGCCCGCTTGGTGGGAGCAGTAACGTGCAAGTCTTTCATTTGGTGTCTTATGTAATACGATGTACAAACCACAAAGAGTAAATGATATTTTGTTTAGGTAAACGGCAGATTATCGGTGAATGTCTACATACTTGCATCGCAGTCTTGGTCTTATTGTTAGCAAAGACAAATCGATTTAAAATCGGAAGCAATCTCAACGACCCAAACTGCTCGAAAATATTGTCGAGTTCATTTTTATTGACACATTTGTCCCAGATTTCTGTTTCCACCGAAAAACTACGAGCTCTTAAAACCTGCAGTTCTGTTCAAAGTTAAGGTATGCTTTAATGACATTTGTTGAACGGCAATAGGAAAGCAGCGTTTAAATGAAAGGGAGAATAACTGTGCGCACGGGGGTGTGTTAACTACGTCACAGGGTTTCAGTCGAGGCGTTTTTCTGATTGGAAAGCCCATCCCCCCATCCCTCTCCATTTTGTGGAGAGTAAATTGTAGATAGTAATGTTTTGAAGTTGACCGTCGGAAAACTTTGTTCGCTTCATTAAGGGATACAGACCTAAACCTAACTTAATTAAGGTACCAGAGGAATTAGTCTGCAATAGCCAAGTATCATCAGTATGTACAGCTACACTATCTCTGCAATTAATTCTTTCTTTCTGTCTGTCTTTCTTTCTTTCTGCTTGTCAAAATAATCTGAACTATTTAACATTTTAAAATATTTTGGTAGTATATTTAATTATGTTTATGTATTCATTTTGATCAATTTCTTCGGTTTGAGGCATGTCTAATGTTCTATAAGGAAGTACCAAATATTTCTACCATTATTTCCTGATTATTTTATGTAGGTAATTGTAATTCTTTAAAGTTTAACTAATGTGCTGTTTCTTCTTTGTTAGTTTTGGTATTGTATCTAATTGCAGGTTTACATACATCATATATTTGTTACACATTTGTACAAAAAGATGGAACAACTGTATTTAAACAATATGCATTTAATGCTTTGATTGTTTTACTTTATGTAATGTTTCAAAGCTTATTTGTTTGTTCATGAAAGTTTTAAGTTTTCTCAGTTGCTTGTTATAAATTTTTCTTGCCATCAGGATTTTAAAAAATATTGTTTATTTAATGTCCTTCAAAGGTCATAAACACAAACATTGTTGTTAGATTTTTAAATATATTTATGCAATGAATTATGTGAACATGCCTATGCAGGTTTTATGTCAATAAAAAGTTTTTTTATCATTAAATACTACTGAGTCCCTCTCAATGTAGAATACAATGTTTTAACATCAATGCATCAGAACAATGAATAGTGTGAACAGTCATTTGAGAGTATTAATTATTTGCATAGTGGAAAATATCCCCTGAGTATGTTCCTCAGTTCATTATATACTCAAAGATGGAAACCATTTCTTTAAACAACTGTCTTTATATATCAATCTTTATAACCAATGAGTTTGTTCAGTTTTGGAAAAGAAAGATCTCCACCAGTTTGTATACTGTCACTACAAATAATACAAATGAATGGTAAACTTAGTTATGTCTTCTAAAATATATGTTTCTGAACTATTTATTGTGCATGTAAAAATCAGTTGTGGAGAAAGTCAAATTCTTCTTTTGTACTTCCAATATAATGACTGCTAACTTTTACATCACATTTCCTACATTCTCTGCTAAGTATAACGTAGACACATTTCTGAACAGAAAATTGGACAAAATCCTTATCCAGAAACCCTTTATTCCCTATTCTAGCATATTTCAAAGACATGTAAACTACTTAAAAATGTAGATGAGTTTAAACAAATTGTCTTAGACATGATGATTTAACTAAAATAATGCAGTTTCTGTGTTTTGTTTCACAAATCTTATTTGCAATCTCAACATAAAATGACAATTTCAGTTGCATTTGTTCTAATTGTGTTTTTATACATCAGTGATAGATTAATCTGTCTTTATAATTTAACTGAGGCAGGATAACTGGAATAAACCAGCAATAAAATGTTATAGACAGACCAACCATTCAAGTCTGTAAGTGGTGTAATGCTTTCCAAATGTTTAATTAAATCTACATAATTTACACAATTACTTGAAACACAGCTCTCTCTTTGGTTTGATAGCACTTCGCAAAATCATTTCATTCCACTAACAAGTGAATTAATGGTCACATGTTATTTTATGCTTACTGAACTATACACTTTGATCTAAACTTTTGTGTCACATTGGAATCTTTTTTTGTTCAACAAATCAATCTTTATATACACATTACTATAGCTAATTCCTAAATCTAATCCTAACATTTTTACTATAAAATGTATTACCTTTTCAGATCTGTAAAACTTCAGTGTAATAATAGGTTTACACGTTAACAAAACCTTAACCTTAATTTCATCACCCTGCATCTGCTTCATGTAAAGCCCAGTCAAAGCAAAGCACAAAACATTAAACAAAGAGGTTATCTGTTACCTGTAAGATCTCTGGACTAGAGTATATACTTATGCACAGAACTCCAATTCAGTAGTCTCTCTCCCCCAATAAAAACACAACCCCACCTCCTTCCTCATCCACTTCCACCATCCCAACCCCCCTCCCTGTGTGTGGTCAGGTCACAATACCAGTGCTAGTAAAGGCTATGCTTTGGTTCTCTGGGTGCTGTATTCACATGGCAATGCATTCAGAAGATATGTCTAATAAGTCTACCTATATCTTATTCAGATCAGGACATCTCTGGAGTCACACTGAGTCTAATTGTCCCTGCTGATATGAGAACCATAGTTTAAACTGCATTTTACAAGTGTCCATATCTAGCTCAAAGGATTATATTAGAGGCATGAGAACAATAATGACAATGTGGGAATGATATAAGGTGAGTTAGGTTCTGATTTTCTTGACAGCACAAACACATGAACACATGACCAATGCCAGTAGTGACAGTGACCTATCCAGGGTATATTCAAAACTGAATAGAGAAGTGATTGTGCTTTGGCAGGCCAACACAGATAAATCTTTAGCTGTCTTCAAACACTTGGTGGTCAGTAGTCTTTTGATGCCCTTCTCTTTCATAAGCCAATACAAAAAATGTTACACGTGTACAAATTCAGTAGGACTTTAAGATCCCTTTGAGATTTTTACATGTGCTTAGTTGTTACAGCTTGAGGACTTGAACGTGGATTCATGTGATGTAGAAGGAGAATTTAACCTTTTGGCCTCATGGCCACTAGTCCAGCACTCCCAGTGCACTTACACAGGCAACGAACAGTAAAACGTCTGACTGCCTCAAAATGTGCCTTGTTGCTGGGTCTTTGTTAATGTAAGCTATTGCCAAGACAAGTACCTTACTTTGCAAATAAAAAAACATCCTTGTTCTGATCTGGAGGAACATCTATCAACATTTTTAAAAGAGACATACAAAAGATCTAGTCTATACTACTGACTATACTACACTATACTACTGATAAATGGTCAACTTTAGGAGTATTCAAGAGTAGTTTAATCACCCTTACAAAGTGAGAACAAAACATACATTATGCAAATTATGCATCTTTTCTATACAGTCTCTCCTTTGCCGCTCTCCCTAGGCAAAGATTATGATTTGCAATTCTTCTCCTGTCTTCTACACAACTATTTGTGGGTATACACACGTCATCTCCTTACAAACTGGATATATACCCCCTAGGTAGAATGTGCCTTGTTTTCTCTATAACTTATTTAATTAACTTTATTTTATAGCATTTCTTAAAGATTACAAAGCGCTTTACAGAAATAAACAATGCATAAATAGAGAATGCATAGGGTAATAAATATTTACAGCTATTGTTCACTATGACTAACCAATACAGAGATGAGAGGAAACGTTATTGAAGCAAATTAAGCAAATATTTTATTAGTTTAAGTGCTAATGAGCTTTAGATATTAGGTTAGGAGCAAGTACTATCCACTTAAAAATGCAGCACAGATCACTACATGCGTATTCTGCATAGGTGTCTTTTACAGTGTGAAGATCATGGGGCAGCAGGTTATGAGGTTGTTTCAAAATACACGTATGCCTATTCAGAACTCAAAAATCCTCTGGACACAACTGCTTGACACCTTGTAGTCGGTATGGTTTACGTTTTGTAACCAAATGAGCAAATGTTGCGTTCTTCTGCGTACATTTCTGAAGATACCTTAAGAAACATGACGCTTACAGGCGACTGTGCTGTACGTTTAAAATCAATATAGCAGACAGCAGACATTGCATAACAGGAAAACGATGTACAATATGAGAACCTTATGTTTTCGAGATTCGTATGAGACAAGGAAACCTCGTCCGCTTAGTGTTGCCTATGCGAAGCCATTTTCTAAAAAATGAGGTCGGTGCTGCCGCCACGTGTACAACCTGCAAGTCTTTCAGAACTACTAATCCGTTGCGGTATTATATAGTACGGATTCATAGTTTCGACATGAAAATGAATGTTCGGATTTTATAAAATTTCACGTAAAGTAGTTTACAGAAGGCAGCAACAGTAATGTTCGAACAATTTGTATATAGAAGAGCTTGTGCAACAGTTGATTCGCCCACTTCCTCATGGTAGGCGGGATGCTCTGTAGCAAGGCCTTACGCTGTCAGAGACCTCCATTTTGACTCGATTGTCAAACCTATACGCGTCTTACTGAGGCCTACCGTGAACATTGTGCAGTAAATCTTAAACAGAAGTGGTACATTTACCGAAATAAAAGACACAAGCGAAACTAAATGTGCAGTTTGAGTTACTTCGACTCTTAAAAGACCGATATGTTCCAATGTGTCAACGTTGCTGGTCTCTCGAGAGATTGACGAAGTAACGGATACTATTTTTCAATTTAGTATGATTTACTGTTTCAGTGTCAGAATTCAGCAATTAACAAGTAGATCACTGGAAATTTTGTGATAACTTGTGTTATATGCAGACTACATGAATTAATCTAAAAAAATCTACATATTTTATTAAATAGCAACGTAGGCCTATATCAATTCCTTTGGGCAACCTCGATCATTTGTTTAGCCTAACAAGCTTTACGTCAACGAGCAAATATTTGCCATAGCTCCATACACGCCTTAGTGGGGTATGCTGTGCGTAGGGAAGAAGTAACTTTACGAGTAGCAGATCTGTATTTCACTAGTTCATTGTTTGTAGAAGATATTGGCAAAATTTGAAAAAATTAACAGATGATGGCCTTTTGTTGTCCGCTTTATTGAATCCCGAAACATATCTGCTGGTGTAAACGTACCGATTGTGGGAACCAATAAAATTTAATTTCACGAGCAACACGACATTCAACACCAAAGCTAGCTTGCGTATGTGTTGGGTACGTGTGTGCATATAACCAGTACCCATAGCCTAAAGCACGGTAGTAAAAGCGCATTGAAGGTTCGCTTCCCTAGCACACCCATATGCTGCTGTGCTGGATACACATCGAGGAGGACCGGCCCCTTCTTTCGCTACTCCGAGAGACCACGTGGTTTCCTCTTTGCAAACAAAAAAAAATTAGTAAATTCGAGTCGGTTTAGAGGCGGTGCCATCGCCAGGCAGTAGGATCTGTATGACAGTGCAGGGTACAGCTCTAGGTTGAGGGGCAGAGAGAAAAGAATTTCTCCCGATCCCGCCATACTTCTACCACTATTCCACCATAACCACCATCAAATTAATTCAGACTGATACGGGTTTCCACACTGTGCAGGAAATTCGGAAGGATTGCTACAGTCAAGGATTCTCCACTCCTCCGCTGGACTTCATCAGGCTGCAACATTACTGTTAGTCGAACTTTCCCCTTTTATGTAGGATTCTGCTTTGAATTTGAAATTCTTTAATTTTCAATCACAACTAGTTGAAAAATACGTGCTCTTTTTATTGTTGGCGGTATCAATTAATTTTAGAAAATTTACTGCGCTTTGTCGAAGTTTTGTTTTGATTTCTGATTTTTTGTGAGCGCTGCAATTTTTCACGATGAACAAGCTATATATTGGAAATCTGAATGAAAACGTGACCGCAGAGGACTTGGTTAAAACCTTTGAAGATTACAAGATTCCTTACTCTGGACAATTTCTAATGAAAACTGGCTACGCGTTTGTTGATTGCCCGGACGACCAATGGGCTATGAAAGCAATTGAAACATTTTCTGGTAAGTAACTAACTTAATGGGCTCAATATTGTTGTTTTACCTTATTGGACTCTTCTCCCGTAAATAAACGAAGAGCTCTTTCACAGTCTCCTGAAGTCTTTATGTTTAGGAATCAAATTCCATTTTATAAAGTGACTATGTGGGGAAGGTGAACCAATACGGATCTACTATTTGTAATTTAAAGCAATGGAATGTGAAATTTCTTTGAGCAGTGGCTTGCAAGATAACTTTTACACTGATAAGCCTGCCAAGACTCTTTAATGTACATAAACACCGACTTTGTTTTTCTCTATTGACAATGTTATCTGGTTAGGTAATACTGGGAAGAACTGCTCAAATGTATACCAAGAGTAATACAGATTTGGCTTCTTGTTCATTGTGCACGAAGCACTGAAACCTGCCTTCAGACTCTATAACCTACTCAGTACAGCTATAGAATCAAATCCCACCCCTCCCCCTTTTGGCTAATAGGCCACTATAGTAACACAAAACACGTTTCATCTAGCGTATATAGTAATCATAAAAGAAATGGGTATGTTGACCTGGATGGGAGATATCAATGCAAAATGTACCACAGTTATTTATGCAGTACAATTTGCTTGCATATGACTTGCTGTCCACAAAAATGTCTCTACGATTGTCCACATATGTTGCATGTGATGTGTGCTCAATATAGCACGAAGGTCGCCATGCTGTTACAGTATTTCATTTGAAACAGATTCGCAAGCAAGAACGTTAATTAATGTCCACCTATGTCTGAGTGTAAAGTTTTATATGTACATGCCCAAATAAGAGCGAGTGAAGTATATGAATGACTTACATAATACAAATGAAGAGAACAGCATATATAGCCTATCTGTCCAGTGAACCTTGAAAGTGCAACAAGAATGTTGCAGGTTTGAATGTAGTTACCAGAGCAGTTGGTTTTGAAAATACGTAATACTTTATCGTCATAACTTTCCTAGTTACTAATAAGAGTCCCGTATAGGCCATTCACAAAACGAGTTATTTAAATGCTGTTAAAAGGGTAATTCATTCACACTGCATGTGGCTAACTTGTATCTATGTCAACGTAGTCGCGTTTAGAAGCTTACATTTAGGATATCCTATATTAGTATTAACTGGAAAGCTCGAATTATGGACCAAGGGCCAATATATGGAATCTGAGGCCTCCTTTTCTTAAACATTTCCTTTTCCTTTTAGGTAAAGTGGAACTTCACGGCAAACGAATTGAGGTCGAACATTCTGTTCCAAAGAAACAAAGGTATTTAGCTTGCTCCTAAATACTCAGTTATTGGAAATGTGAATGTATACTATGTGTAGGGGTCGTAGAGTGGATTCGATCCGCCATTCTACTGTTCTCTGGTTTGGTGTCGAAATTGTGGATCTATTGGACCAGAACATGCGTTTTCTCGCTTAACTCTGGGTCAAAACTCGTCGTTTTTCAATTCGATAGAAACTGTTAATGCCAATGGGAAATTTGTGATGGCTGTAGCTAATAGGGGGGTGGGGGCATTTCACGCAGCACGGCGTGCTTTTATAATGTTTTCTTCTTTATTCATGTTTCAGTATAATTAATTCTTATTTACAATACGTAAAATAGCCAAATGGTGGTTGCATGGTCATTACTTGAATTACTTGTTTCAAACACGAAAGCAGGGCCTTGGCCTAATGTAAGGTCTAGGCCTCGATGGATCTTTTGTTGAATGAGTCATAAACACCAGGCTGTTTTGCTTGAAAGATCAACGGACTAAAAATTTGTTCGAAAAAGTCAATTAAGTTGATATGGTATAATACACTAAATTCCTTGACGCTTTCATTTGATTTGACGCACAACACTTGATGTCTATTATTTACTAATACGTACGCGTGTTACTTGAACCCTAATTGATAATGTTTAAAGAAATGTTATGCAACGTACGCGCGTGTGTGTGTATTTGTGCGTGTGTATATGTGTATGTGTGTGTATGTATATGTGTATGTATGTGTGTGTGTGTGTGTGTATATATATATATATATATACACACACACACACACACACACACATATATATATATATATATATATATATATATATATATATATATATATATATATATATATATATAAACACATGTTTAAGTTTATTTATTTATTTTACGTCCCTTATCGGTCGCTGGGTCGGTTAATAGTGGTTGTTGTGCGAATTGTGGCCAATGTGGCGTTTGTAAAGGTGTGTCTCCAATTGTTACAATATCTCATGGAAGCTGTGGCTCCAATATTTTGTCTTGCTAGAATTTAGCTCGTTGTGATGATGTATAATGTTTTAACAGCCTTTGCTTTAAAAAAAAAAAGTGGGGGTGGGGGTGGAGGTAGGGGGGTGAAATTCAAGTCGCTCCACCCTGGCCACCTTTTCTCACCCCATTCTCAGCACATTAGAAAATTAGCATAACCATTCAACCAAGATTGATTCACACATGAATACCAATGCAGTCCCGCTGTTAGCCTATATGAAATCGAAGACTAGTCCGTATTAAATCCAAAATTTTGAAGGTTAAAGACTTGGTGCACACCTTGATGACTGGACACATTCTGGGCCCATTTGAACTAGCCATTCCAGGTAGACCGAATGCATGAACGCTATACTCTTTCCGTCACCTTAGCGTACCTGAGCACTAACTATTACTTAATTGGTTTATTTTATTTATTTAATTTCTGACCACATTTAGCTATAAAGTAGTATGTTATACGATATATGCTGGCCTACGTAATCGTTATTTTTAATCCTTGGCCAAAATATTTTTTACGTTTTAAATATTTGTGAATGTTCTCTTCTTTATCGCCAGTTAACTAACGATGATCACTTTTGTCTAGTATGCTGGTTTACAGATTACGATTTTACCATAATTTGTGATGGAACTATTAATAGGCTGTTTGAGAGCTTTTCATTTAAAGCTAACGTTTTGATTAAAGTGACACGTGGTCGCCATCATTGCGAATAGTAATCCAACGTCAGCAAAAGAGGAAAATGGCGTACAATGCAGCTCTCTATCCATTTGGCAGTTGGGCTCACAAACCAGGCTTCGTGGTCATTTTCTAGAAATCCACTGTTATTAAAATATAAGACATGTTGAACTCTAAACATTAAATGTATACGGAATGTCATTGGATCTTATTATTCTTAATATTCTTCTTATTATTATTATTAGTAGTAGTAGTAATAGTAGCAGTAGCAGTATACGATAGCGTATGTAATCAAGAAACCAGTGTGACTTTAGTGTATTTTTATGATTAAGCCATTTTCTTTATTCTTATTTTATGAAGTTCACACGCTCCGATCATTTAGAAGCGGTGTCTTTTAGTCATTTTATCGTAAGTTTCGTATAGAAGGCCAAGGGTTAAAAACGACACAAGTATCAGTTGTAGGAACTGTACGTTAAACGTGGAATAGGGCTATTCAGTGGTGTTTCAGACGCATCACTCTAATTCGTATAGTGACGTATTGGCAGTATCACACGAATGTAAGTCTTAGTAAAAGTAATCACTCGATGTACTGTTGTTTTCCATACAAACGTGGCCTTAATCAGGATTAAAAAAAAGGCATATGCTAACTTTTTCATGCTCTTTTTCAGTGGTTTTGGTAAACTAATCAACAAATGAAAAAGCTGAAGCTTTTCTGGGGATGGTATAGCAAAAGTGCTTTCTATATTGCACATCCCTTGTGTGCCATATCATGGCTCCTTTTGTAAGGGTTCATAAGTGGAATGAGAAAAGCTTTCTTTTTAGGGATGGCCATAAAAAACACATCTTCGTCATTCAAATCCCTGCACAGACCGCTTGTCCACATGTAATGACGTGCTTTATAAACTTGGGTAACCTGTAGTATGTACGTTTTTAAATTCTTTAAGAGAGTGGTTTAAAAAGTAAGTCTATTGTGTGGAGATTCTGTATGTATCCATGCATACTGATATGTGCAAGAGTGTGTGGCACACCCATATTCATACATACGGGGCTTCCATACTTGATGTTTGATGAGGAATGTTGTATTTGTATGAACAGGCCTTTTATGGTGCCTTGAGTTCAGTTACTTTTTAAAGTTTTGATACTTGGAACAGTCAAGCCAACAGTAACTTCCATATCACCCATTGAGAGCCCAGGTTGTGTGAGAAACTCCAGGTGGTCATGTGTTGCAGTACCCTTCCACGCACCTCTCAAAAGTTAGTCCTCATTGTCTGCATGGGTTGGTAATTATTACTTTTTAAAACAACCGTATTGATGCTGATTTGATTTTTAGAAATATTTAATATTAAAATGAGGATAAAGTAGCATGAGGATTAATTGGCTGGAATATCAGATCTGGTCAGATCATATTTGCACTGGAATGAATAAAGTTCCTTTTGGTGCAACTGGTAACGGTTTACATTCCGATGTTGTTTTAACAGATGTTTGGGGAGTTTTTTTGTAAATACTCCTGTTTGTAGTTAAATCTGTCTCTAACTAATGCTCACCTAACTTACGGTCATCAGATTGTAATGTTAGCTGATATGGAGTATTGTATTATAATGAGGTGTGAGGGCTTGTGGTGTGAGCAGGGGTCTCCTATAAGCACACCCCTAAAGTGGTCATGGTGACCAATGATGGTTAAATCCCCATTAATGACAGACTTTAATGTAAAACGCATCAAGCTTGTACCTTATCAAGTTCATTAACTCTAAAACTATTGCATAGGTCACCGTATGGATATATGGACGTGGATATCATGGAAAGTTATTAATGTATTTGTTTGGATTGCATGGGTGTTTGTGTAAGAAGTGCGAGTCAGATTGAGTGTGTGCAGAAAACACTGCCTTGTGAAGTAACCCCTGCAAAACCCTCACAGCATAAAAGTCATCAATGAAATGTGCTTCAGAAATGAAGTCACTACTGCAGTTTGAAATTTACATCTTAGTAAACTTAGTAATTGACAGAGGCCTGGCCCTCAGGGAAGTGAGGCTGGATAGTTTCTCCTCCCTCGCTGTATGGGGTGGGTGGTTGGGTGGTATTGGTGGGGTTTGTCTTTGCTAAACGTTTGGTGAAAAGGGCTATACTCCCCAGTGACTGATTACATTCATTACAGTAATTGTTTGTTTTGTAAAGCTATTCTGTAATTGCGGCCATTTTGTTCCCAGCCTTCTATTATGAGTGACTTGTCTTTTGGCGTTTCTAGAATGTGATAGACTGTCATGTACAATAGTCTGTTTTGAGTTGTCGTGTGTAGTGTTGTTTTAGCGATGGGAAGTATTTTAGAGGGGCAGTGGGGAGAATGAACTGCCTGTTGTCTTATGCGTAGAGTGAACTATTTAAATGACTTTTTAAAATCAGCCGATCTCTCTCTAGTAAATGTACTGCTTGGAAATATGAAATTTACTATGGCCAGTTTGACTTTGAAAGTCAGAATGTGTGCATGAATATAACAAAAATACAACGACTGTTCAGTGTAGCTAGGTAGGCTTAGTAGTGGAATAAAATTTGGCTGTATATTCTAAACCATTTTGTTGGTTGTTGGGTAAATGGAGATAAGCGTGCTGTGAACGTATGTAATGGCAGTGTTGAGCCACAACAGTTGCCTGCTCTCACTCTCTCCTCCCTCCTTTCCTCTGTCTGTTACTTGCTCCCCCTCTTTCTCCATCTCCATTTGTAATCGTAGTACTACAGAAGGCAGGGGGAGGGTTTCCAGGCAAAGGGGGGTGCGACCAATCAGGAGCCAGGAACACCTGTGTGCAGATTCTGAGAAGCCGTTGATGGTGTTGCATGAGAGGCCATCTCTCTCTTTCTCTCTCTCGCGCTCTCTTTCTCTGTCTTTCTCTCACACAAGCACGCATGCTCATATTTTTCTTTCATTCCTTCTTTTTTTCTCCTCCTTCTGTGTTTCTCTTTTGCGTCACTCCAGCTCTCTGTGAAACATACACACGCGTGCGCGCAGACACCCATGCACACCCACACACAATAGCGATGCATCTCCTCCATTTGATTGCATTCCAGATCCATGCGACTTTTCTGCCAGGCTAGCAGAATGTACATGTAGGCGTTCATTCAGCTGGGTCATATGACCGGCATGACTCTCAATGGACTTGCGTGATCAGGAGAGGAGAAGAGCTTGGGGGGGAGCGGGTTGTAGGGGCGTAGTACAGTGACACTTCCTCTCTTCCCTTTTCTGCCATTGTGAATTGTCTGAAAATGAGCACTGTAGCTTTGGGTGTGGATAGGGAAAGAAATGAGATGGTGGGAGTGAGAAATCTATGTCTGCTCCAATGTGTATTCATGCACAGTGACAGAACGGTGGGCTTAAAATGTGTGCTGCTGTCTCTTTAAGAACACTCCTCCCCTTTTAACCCCTTCCCAATGTGCCTTCTTTCCCCCTTCCCCATTTTGAACCATCTGTCCTGCTTTTTTTTTTTTTTTTTTTTTTTTTTATTATATATAAACGGACTGAGACCCTTCACCACAGTTTGTGCAGCTTTGGGCTGGAAGCCCTCAGTTGCTACCAACCAGCACCCCCCCCCCCTCCATACATACACACACACAGCATCAGAAACATAAAGAAACTACAAACACTTTTTTTATTTGAATGAACTGTGGTAAAATGTTTCAAGCAGTAAGTAGGAAATGGGTGTTTTGGACTGGTGGTGGAGATCCTCAGTAGTGTGGCGTGTGTGTTTTCTGGGGAGGTGGTCACCTCCCTCGGTGTAAATCAGTGCAGTAACTTGCTGGTTCCTGTCCACATGACGAGGAACAAGGGTGACCACTTTTTCACATCTGTGGAGTATACTTCAATTACACACTAAAAAAAATACTTAAGGACACATAAAAAACCAAAATGAAAAATTGAGAGATACTGAAAATCTGATATAATGGAGTCATTTTGATCCACACAAAAGCGTGACTGCGTAAAAGAGTAATAATGTGGAGTAGGAGGAGAGACGAGGCTGCAGGGTGGAGCTGGCGATGGGGTGCCAGACTTTGCGGGTCTCGTTGCTACACCTTCTGATGTGAGCATCAGTCCAGTAGAGCACCCTGTGGTTCTGACTATTGTGTTGAAAAGGGAAGATTTGTCCTAAATACAATGCCATCTAAGAAACTGAATTGTGAAGATCTTTGCCATAGAATGAGTTGCGTGAATAATTGTTTGTGGATTTTGTGAAGTAGCCATAACATCTACATAAATGGTACAAGTGTTAGATTAGCAGGAAATGGCCTTTTAACTTGCGCATGTTCGTTGCTTATTATTGGCTTGCTTCAGGTCACATGGTTAATAGTCTATCATAGCAGTGGAGAAGGAAGTGGTGGGCACCAGCCATGGTACGACAGAGCAGGGTTTCACCTGCACTCTCACCTTTGGGCATTCACCTTACGCACTGCCATGTTCTACGCTAGCTGCCTTTATGTGATGATTCTGCTTAATATTTTCATATAAATTCATATAAATATTAGTAAAGACATTAAACAGCTTTTTCTGTTAAAGCTAATGGATAACAGGGAGGGGTTGGGGTCTTTGTTTCTGTAGTTACAATTTGGTTTTGTTAAAAGAATTGCATCTTTTTGCTTGTACTTAAGACTGCAAATTTTAGATTGTCCTTTGATCAATACACTGCTGAATTTGTACAGTAAACGGAAATTTTAAAGTTGTTCTTAGGTTTGCTGTTGTTTTTCTGATCTAATTAGGTTTGGTCTCATTTAAATGTAGTGTAGGAAAAATGAGGTGCAGAGTGAATGAGATGATGGGTCGGCTGACTCCCTGAGAGGGGAATATTCATGGAGGTTTTCCCCTCTGATGTATGGGCCTCAACACCCCCCTGGTGGTTCCCTTTGTGTTTCTGGTGAACTGGCTTCTCTGAAGGCATGGCCATCATAAACACTCATGCAGGAGGGGGGTAGGGAGGGAGGTGCCTCCAGAACTCAAAATTCTTTACATTTTTTACGTAGTATTTTTTTCCCCCCAAACCGAGAGACTGACGGAGGTGTACTGTGAGTCGAGGCAAAAGAAAGGACAATGGTGATAGGAAGTGGACAAAAAGTGCTTTCTTACGTTGATTACACATATGTGTTTTGCCAATACATTTATTTGCTATACCTGTTGACCAATACAATGTATAAATATATTAATTGTATGTGCAATGTTTGGTAAGTTGCTAGCAGAGCCCCCCTTCCTGGCCAAGAAGCAACTTGGCAACTTGGTTAACAAATTAAGTGTTTGTTAGACCGTGACCACATTCAGCAGGAAAAATGTGCCTGTGGAGATACCAATGATAAAATGAAAGTGACCTCATAAACAGAACACCAGCAAGTCTAACATTTAAAATCTCAGCAAGTTTAGGAAAATGTGTAATAAAAAAAGTAAAACACGCACGCACAGAAAAAAAAAAAAAAAAAACACCAGCAAAAACCCTAAAGCTGATTATCTTGCTGGGCTTAGTGGGAACCCCTGAGCAGATAAGAGAAGAAAACGAGGGAGAATGTAACGTTCCCACAGGTTTAGCTCTGCCACGTGCCAAGTTACTGTCTCGTTCTTTAAATAATATTTTGGCTTTGATGTGTGTATTATGTTAAATGGTAAAATAATTACCTTAGCTAAAATGTTACAGTCTGTTCTAAATATTCTTTATTCATCACTTATTTTTAAAACATAGTGTTTTGTTGTGACTACATGTCTTGTTAAATTAGTTTTTCTATTTTCTGCCTGACTTAGATTTTCTATATGCTCAAAAGGCTGAGCAGGCCCTTTTCTTTGTCCAGTTATGAACAAAATGATTCAGGTGGGTGGAAAAGATATGGATATGGAATATTTATGGATAATCTGGGTTTTTTTGGGAAGGGGATGCAGTCAACATTCACTGAGATTACTGGATGAAAACATCACACTTCAAAAATAAAGACATCACAAATTTCCAGTATTATTGAAAAGTGCTAAACAGGATTTTAACACTTCCAGCCAAGTGTTTCTGGATATCATTCAGTGGCTGTTGGAGCCAATTAGAATCCTCTCCACTCACTCCCAAAGTACGTTTGTGCAGTGTCCAAAGGTGCAGTCAGATGTGGCTAAACGCAAACATGTTCGAAGCAGCTATTAATCATGAGCAATAGATTTGAATTATTTCAGAAAAAAACTATTAACAAGCCACAGTTGTATTATTAAAATCATATCCGATGCGCTAAACTTTTAATTTAAGATGTTTTATCATTTAATTTGACCGTCTGCTCTATAGTAACTGGAAACTGGCATATAAGCACATATGTGCATGAAGCTTTTTTGGGTGGGGTGGGGGGGGGTTCTTTTGCCTGCAGACTTCCTCGGACTTTGCAGACAGTCCAGTTTGAACAAGCCTCAGGTGTCTTTACTTTCCATCGATACAGCCATTGACATATAACTTCACATTTTACCTCTTTCCGGCACGGTTTTGTTGTGCGTTTGTAACTGTTCTTTGACTGGTCTAATCTCTACACCACCCTCTTGCTTTCTAAAGGGCTGATCCACCAGTTTTAACTAGGTTCGTAACGCATGATATGTTAATCACTGTGATATTTGCAATCTATCTTTGCAATACATCACCAAAGACTTGAGTGCATAAAATGTGCTAAACTGTTATAACAACCAAGGCATTCTTGCTTACAACAGCAGTCTTTAGTACATAAGCACAGATCCTTGAAAATGTCCATCGTGTGCTGTGACCACCTTCAGCTGTTACTGGTGAGAGTGGTGTGAACATTCTGACACCAGGCATTCATGTGGTTTTACAAGTGTAAGGTCACTACTGCACCCTTATCTTTAGCCATGTCACTCTGTAGCTATTTACCCATGTGTTTTATCAGATTACAAGTAGCAACATAATCAGAATTAGAAATGTCCTCAATACTCTATAGTTATAGTTTTATCACTGCAGTTTACCCCCATTTTGTTTGTTTTCATCCGTACCATTACTGTTGTAGGAACAGAAATGTGTTTTCATTCAGCTTCGGAGATGGAACTTTTGAAAAGCTACTACGGAAACAATGGTCTGTAGTGTCATGTTTATTCTGTGAATTTCATTAAATAAATGTGACCAATTATGATGTTCAGCTGCAAATTTGAGAGCTGAAATATGGAGAAAAAAATACCACTGGCACCCTGTTGACACCTTGCTATAAAATGTATGTAATCATTGAATGTATTGTGTGGACGTTGCTAACACTGAGATCAGATTGTATTTAAAAGCATGTGGGCCACGTGTTTGGAAAGTTGCATTCTTGAGGTGTTCGAGCTCACGTTGTGATAACCTTATTATAGTGTGAATGCTGTCCAAGGACTGTGGTGTATTTGGTCAAGGAACTGACAACTCGTATTTTGGCTGAGACATAAATAACTTTAATGCAGAGTCTGAATTGAAATGATCAGATATTTGAAAAAATACACATTACAGCCACAAAAAAAAAATCAAATGGCAAAGAATTGGTGCTAAATTAAGTTGATGACACCTACAGCTCAAATATTCATGCACACTTTGTGTACCTTGGGGGCTTTTTGTGGTCAACTGCAAATATGTTTTCGGTTGAATATGTTTTTTAACCTTTTATAAGTGTGAAAGTTCAGTGAAGACCATATCAAGTATATCTGCAGACATGATGAGCAGGGTTGCGTTGGACTTCGTTTCATGAGCCTCATTTCCCTGTCTTGCATTTCTGTTGTGCATCTTACATTTTTCAGGTGTAAAAGTTACATGCCAAAATCTGATCTTAGCTAAGCTATATTTACTTTTTAGTACCACACAAGACATTGTACTTTCTCCCTGTAGTGTTAACGTTTACTGCACTATAGAATTTAGATTTAGTAATTCTGTGAATTGTTTTTCCTCTGGCTAAGGTGAAATGCCCTGCCTTTTCACAGGATTTCTAACAGCTCATAGAGGATATAACATGACAAACACTCACAATAGTGCACAGTCCATAGCACAAATATTTGCATTTTAAAGTTTACTCTTTTTGCTAGTTGTTTTTAGATCACAATTATAAAACGTGTCTCACTGAACATACAAAAAAGGCAACTTTGTACAAAATTTTAAAGCTATTCTTTTTCTTTTTTTTTCGACTCACAACCTTGTTAGGTAAACACATTCCAGGAATTTTTACAATTTCTAAATAAAGTTCAATAAACCAAAGGACCACTAATTTAGTTTACAGGGTAGTCCCAGCATTATGAGCGCAAGACTGTACAGATATCATTCATAGACTGTTCCACATACAGAGTCAAGTATTTAAAATGGAAGCACATGTACATGTGTATTGGGGCTTTTTTCTTTTTTTCTTTTTTTTTTTTTTTTTTTTTAAACTGCTGTTTAGGGTATAGACCAAGTTGTTGCCTTATAGGACAATATGGGTGCGTGTAGCGCCAAAAGAGTGCAGGAGGGATCCTTCTTCTGCTTCTCCTTCTCTCCCCTTCCCCTTACACCCATGCAGCAGGATCCTGCTCTGCCCCGCTCCGTTAAAATGGAGCCTCTGGGTCACATGGATTCCGAACAGGCATGTGCTGGTGTGATCATACTATGTCCTCCTCTTCAACGCATGCTCGCTCATGCTAAGGGCACAGGGAGGAGGGGGGAGGGGCTGGCAATCCCCCGCCCCTGCAGAAACACTTCCTCCTCCTCCTCCAAACCTATATAGAAGTTCCTCTCACATAGGCATTTCATGAGCGGAAGACATGGGGCCTTTCCCTCATCAGCTCTGCTATAGCATTGTGTATGTTCACATGGATTTGATGCCTTTATACTAAAATAATGCCACTGGAGACTGGTGTAGTGTGCACCTTCTGTCAAGATTTGTGCATGGATGTGAAGTATAGGACAGATATTGGTATTATGACTTCTTGATCCATTTCATACGGAAAAATCATTTTGCTAGTTTGTATGGTGTCTTTTGGTGATGATTTTAATGCCTTCATTGTATTATTCTAATTTTCAGGGTCATTTTGAACATAAAAAATATGGTCACCTTTTGCTTTATGTTTAACAAGATCTGGTTAAAGAGCAAAACATTTAGATTAGTCTGTTCAAAAAATAAGAAATGTTTCAGGTCACCACTGGACATTTGATGTTGTGTATTATCCAGTTATAACTGCACATACCACTAAATAGTGTCCCTCCTATTTTTAGAAGATTCTTTAATCATATGCTGATAGTTTTCAACAAATACATGATAGAGTTTTATGTTCCGCTCCAGTCAGTCAAAACTGTCAGTTCACAACTTTAATGTTATGGAGCTTAAATGTGAGACCCTGTATTAATCCTGTCTGAAGAAGCTCCGTTTGACATCATGTGTTGGCTGATCTGATGCCCTGTGTTTTTGTTTTGTTTGTGTGTGTGGGGGCTTTGTTTGTTTGTGTTTTGGCATGGTGTGTTTTTTTTCTGCTTGCATCTTCATCTTAATAATGATTAGAAAAACTGCACCATTCAGCATAGACATGTCAACAGACAGAGAAAATTAGCTTCAGCATCAAAGGTCTAAAATGAGAGAGATACACAGAGTGCTGCAGAGGGGAGGAGAGTTAGGTGGTGTTTACAGCTTATTCCCAACAGTCTAATGCACATAGCATTCACATTTCCAACTGTCTGGACATTCTGTAGGTCTGTTGGGTTTACTAATTCAAAAGGAAGTCATGGGCTTATGTCATACATGCTTAGAAAGAAAGCCCCTTGTGCTTTCTGAAAAGGAAGAAACTGTGGCTCAGTCTTGCTTCAGTTAAAATCTTCCATGGGAGAGGAGACTCTTCGTTCAGGGAGATACTTGCTTGGCATGCTTCACATTTCAGAAGGAACATGCAAAGTTTGTGAGCTATATGGAAATGGTGCAGAAAAATGTTCTTAGGGGTGTAAGGTTTCAGATTATGCACATTATGAATAGCAGAATCATGTGCCCTTACTGTATCTTGTTTATTTAAACAGGTGACTAACATTTTAGACCATGCTTTTATTTGTCAGTAGTAATCGGTATTGTACATTTTCAGAATCTGCTTGAAATGAAACTAAGTGGTGTTTAATTGTTTTAATTTTAAAGAAACAGAATGTAGGCAGTTTGCTTCATTAAAGTCTGAATGCAAAATGTTTAGCCTCAGTGATAACTGGCCTAGAGCTGTTTTAACTAGTTGAACTTTTTTTGATTTCTCCCCAAACTAAGTTCTATGTTGTCCACATTTCCCTCTATGTAAAGGTAATTCTTATTCTATCTTTATAAGACCCAAATAATTTCCTCTAATAAAATGGTTAAAGAAAGATTTTTTTATGATGCAATCTTTTTTAAAAGTGAATTTAAAGCTTAAAGTGTTTGATGCACTTTACTAAACTACTCTTGGTCTGAGATGAAGGCTTTATGATTTTTTCCTTGAGCTGGGAAGAAATACATGTAGCCTTATTATATTTGTTTGCTTAGCCACCTATGAGTCATTTGAAAGAAGTCTCCAGATTCAAATACTTTTGTTTCTCTCATTTACATTACTCTGGACTCTTTTCGAAAGCATCCATTTCAGTCAGCATATACAGATTGGGACGTGTGGTTTAAAATTGTATTGTATCAAAAACGTTGTTTCCCTTATTGTTTAAGCTTCATTCAGGACACCCTAATGAGTTTTGAAACCTTCCTGTCTTTTATGGTAACGTTTGCTTTCTCCCTTCCCCCTCGCTTTTTGCTGCAACAAACCCGTCTACCTTACTAGCAAATCAGAGGATATAGAAACCCTACACGGTGCAATGTATGCATGGATTTGAAAAAAAATTATGTAAAAAGTGCTCCACTCTCAAACAGTTTTTGAAACAAGACCATATTTCTTTGCGGGATTTTTGTAAGGCTTTCGTTGTTTCGTTGTCTTTCTCAGAAGATTGTGCTCAGGTGCCCCTTTAATTTATCTTGGGGGAGAGAACGCTATAGCATTAGTGTTCTGCGTTGTGCTTCTTTACGGTGGATTTGCAACCATGGACTACGACGTTTTAAAGACAAGGGATTTGCGATGTTTAACCGTGATTTAAATAATCTAATCAAGAACAGACTATTATGCCTCATTTGATTTACACGAAAAAATTAATCAATAGGTGTAAATAACGTTTGAACAATACGACGACGTAATTGCACATCTCAAATATATGCCAAGATTGTGCTGTAGGCTATGGCGTTTCCGCGGTTGGCTTTCAAAGTCGATTTAGCACCTAGATGATCCGCAGTGACTCTTGGATCCTTTTAGAAATGTCTTATTAATGAAGACTGGGACATGTGCTGCGTATTGTGGTGTATTGGTAGTTGCAGCGTGGATGCACGATTGTACTGCGGTCCACTTTTCTACCAACCCCCCTTTCGCATCTCTGGAGTGGGCGGTGCAGTGACTGTGCGCGCCGCCTCTTTCACGATGCTATAGTATTCTCGAGTAGTTCACTGACTTTATGAATGGAGGCAGGTCTCCACTTCGCTGCCTGCGCGAGCCAGAAGCAAGCATAGCTCGGGGGTGGGGGGGCTTCGAGTTGCAGAGAGGCATGAGATGAAACTACAGATCATTTCGTGCTACGGTTTCTCTGGGAAGCACTAACGCTGTCTTCTAGTACTTTAACCTGCATTTTTTAAACTAAACTTGATTGTGCATCGACCATGGTGTGATGCATAGTGTCGTTAAGGTTAGTTTGCCCTTTGAAATTAAAATGTGTAACGAATAATGTCACTGAAGGTGCAATGAAAAACAATGGAGATTGGTTTTCGTCTACAAAACGACAATGTGATTCCCCAAACACGGATTTTTACTATTTGAGTTCTTAAAGACCTGTGTGGAAAGATAAATACCATGTAATTGTATTCGTTTGACTGAGAAATTGCAAACATAATTCGACATGTAAATGTAATCTTAACCAGTTTGCTGAACAAAAGTATTCACGTTATATGTGCCTATAACAGTACAACGCTCACACATGTGACCGTGATTCATTGTGGTAATTGGGCGTTGTCAGAAGATGGCTGCTTATGCTCGCTCACGTGGTTGAGACTAATGTCAATTGCGCAGAACCAGAAAATCCGGCTTTGTAGCATATGTGATGAGATAACTGGGTCTAAATGTACAGTGTAAAATACATCAATTCCTGTTCTCGCAATTGTGACTTTTGTGAGTTGTGAGTTCTTCAAGATAGGCTTTAAACTAGAAGGTTATTAAAGGGCGAAATCTGTAGCTCAAATAGGCTTACAACACCTTCCATTTAAGTGGAAAGCGGCACTGTAGTAATAAGGGCAGTAATAAAGTGCAGGGAAATCAGATTATGACATTTCATTCGAGTAAGATGAGGTGTTCTCCATTTTACCTTTCACCTTCCAAAATCTAAATCTTTGTAGATTATGTCAACATACTCAAGAGAAAGCTAATCAGTAACCTACGTGTAAGATATGTTACGGGGATATCCGTGCAAGAGTGCAATGTGGGGTTCTCAAAGGTAAATAAAACAGGTTAGAATGTAATATATGACTTGTCTGTCCTAAATCTGTAGGTCGGCCATCTAAACGTAGTGACTGTGTACGGCGCGATTACAGGGTTTTAGTTATCGTGACATATCCATTCAAATTTGTTTTTGCTACTAAATGTTTTGGACGCACAATGCGGGTGCATGCTATTTTGCCCTTAAGGAAGACTGCCACAACAGATCGAGTCATTTTTTTATTTACCTGAATATCTTCTTGCAGTGTTTTTAATGCATAGACTTTAATTAATTGTTGGGCCCTATATTTAATTTGGGTATGGTTGTAGGCCCATTACGACTTGCACTGTAGCCTTTAATGTTTGACTACACATCAGTTTATTAACATCTTACGTTAAGTGTAATTTTCACCAAACAAATATTGATGATATAGACATGATTCTGCTATGTTGAGGCAAACAAACAATTATTTACATGCATATACGAATTTCGTCGGAATTCGTCTGAACAGGCTAAGAAAATTGTGCGTCTGAACGAGCAAAGTGCCATTTTAGCTCTAGCACCTCGGTTGCTCCCGAAATGGCGCGTGTGAGAGAGCAGGGCGAGTGAGAGCAGATGGTATTGTTTTATTCAGATTTATTACATGGTTGTTGGCTTAAAGTTAACTATATTTATTAAATGTTGCACGTGGTCAGCTTCAAAATAAGACATATCCAAATACAGTATATGCTTATTCTATTAGTGACACTTTGCCCTTCTGCTGCACCAATTATAGAAATGTGTGCAGCTTTCTCTGGGGCGGATGAGTTTATAACTCTGAATGGAAGAATGTATTGATTGTGGCTATTAGTCAACTTTGTGCTCAAAGTAAGCCGCCCCTTTTTAGACAACTGCTTATCGGAGTCTGTTGACTCATTCAGTAGTCAGTCACAGCGTCTCGTGTTCTTACCCAGAGTCACAAAATGGAGACCATCACAGCTTCCATCTTGTAGTGACTTAACTCGCAGCGGGGCGAAACGTGAACTTTGACCCATACTGAGGGTACGTCACCTTAATAGCGATACATGGACACAAAATTTCTTGTTTTGTAACGAGCTGTACTTCACATACCATTAACAACACCCCCCGAAAAACCGCTTAAACAGACGAAAGCCGAAAAGACCCAAATACGCTTGACTATGAGGAGCCTTCCTACACTCAAAAACCATCCATTGACTCAGTGTCACGATGTATATGCAATGGATCGGATATCATTGGCATAGACCATAAATCAAATTTTGATGGAATTTTTCATTATCTTTACGTTCAACGCTATATTTCGTCACAACAGCCACTTCGACTGCTCCTTTTGTCTTACCATCCGTATATTACACGTAGTCGTCTATTCCTTAAACGAAATCCTGTACAAAAAAGGTCTGTTGTCATATACTATAATGGCAAATATAACGGAATGGTTTCTTGGTCTTTTTTGATGGACAATACTTAAAACTTGGTTTTATGTACCGAAGCCCTCTTTCCTCTTGGCGGAACATGGCGGCTGCAACTCAGCATAAACTGTGGCGCCTTTGTTTGCCTGTAACCCCAACCTCAATCCCGGCCTGCTCTTTTAAACCATCAGAGCATTCCTCCATTTGAGGTCAAATGTTCTGATGTAAGGTTGGAAGGTTGAGAACTGCTCACACAAATCTATTAGCAGATGAGTTGGAAATCTTTCTCTAACTCTCACTCTCTCTACCATATGTTGCCAAATTCCAGAGCTCCCAAGACAAAAGAGAAAGAGAGGGAGAGGGAGGAGTTTTTTTTAACATGATAATGCAGGAAAGGACCATAGGGTTTTTTCCCACCCCCACTGGTTTCTAGTTCAGAAGCATTCCTCAGCTGAGGATGCTCTATGTTCATTGTGACTTGATTGCAGTAGTAAGCATGGTTGCTTCTAGAATCCAAGTCTCTCTCTCTCTCTTTCTCTCTCTCTCTCTCTCACACACAAATGCGTTTCAAGATTTTTTTCTTCTTCATTGAGTCAATTAATTCAAGCCATAATGTATTTTTGCATATTTAATTTAAAAATGTACAGCATGAAAACATTTATTTATTTCTCTAAATTCAAGTTTGTGTTGGTGAATGGGGTAATGACATTATGTGAGATAATTAGTTTTAACACATGGTCCTTTGCCAATGTGTAAAATTGTTTGATGTTGACGGTAATCTTGATGGTAGTTTTATTTTTTTCAACTGTGAAAGATGTGGAACTGGGACTCAGATCCAGTTTGTGTGGAATCAGCAGGAGGATATGAGGCATGGGACCTGGTCCTAGATCAGCTGCTATGTGCTGGCTTAAGTTATCCACTTCAAGGGTTTGTCAACAAAACACCAAGAAGCACAGATCTGAGATCTGCAAGGCCATTCCAAATCTTGGATTTTTTGAAATCTCTATTTTATTTGAATTTCTATAATGGGTACCTATTTGAATTTAGTTTTGTCCTATGATTTTTTTATATAGGGTTTTAAATCAGGAAACAATGAAACCAAAGTCATCTGTCCATATGCATTTGATTTTTATCCCCTTAAATGAAGACTCAACTTTTCAGACATTATGTCATGGGACTTAGGAAGACTAATTGAGGACCGATTTAGTCATCTTTATTACAGGCAATCAAAACCAAGGAAATTAATATATGCCTTGCGCTTCATGTCTTACTTACATCACATTAAGTTTCCACAGCTTTAAAGCACAAAGCCTACAGCATGAATCTACACTTCAAGACCAGGGCTAGTAATGATCTGCTAATAAATTAAAAACTGCACTGTTTTTATGCTACCTTAGTTAGGCTACCTTGCAAAGCTACTAGTTTGTTTACTTTACACTAGTAATGTTTCCTCTGTATTTTTTATGATAACTGTAGGACATTTTGCAAGGCCTAATGAACTCTGATGTTTCAGCTGTATTTAAAATGCGTGTGGAGTTTGAATATTTTTGCTTTGTCAAATTAAGTTCCAAAACATTGCATGGAGATTCATGTCCACATATAGCATTACATTTGAATCATTTACATTACATTTACATTTACGGCATTTAGCAGACGCCCTTATCCAGAGCGACTTACAAAAAGTGCTTCATTGTTTTACTCAGAACAAAAAATCTCTAGCTAGTTAGTTTAGGCTAAAATCAGGAAGAAACTTTAAGCAAAGATATTATTAGATACAGTCAGTATGGACGCCTAGATATACTCAAATATATACTGATGTCATTTTTTTTACATTTGATTTGATTCAAATTCAATTGTATATGTGGACTCAAGTGGTCAATTCAGATCAGGATGGCACAGTTCTAATTTCATAACAGACCTAGTTTTCCAGTAGATGTACCTGTGATATATGTATTTCACAACAGATACCGTATTCTCTGAATATGTGAGAAAATCAACAAATCTAAGATGGATAGCAGCACAGTAGTATGTATGGTGGCGAATGATATGCTTGCCTGCCCCACTGATCCTACTACGACAGTAGGGAGGGATTTGGAACGACTTGTTAATCTTTGATTTTGCTTGTTAGTAATGCTTGTCTTTTAATTGGTTGTGAGTCTTTTTAGTCAAAAATTGTGCATAGTGCATTTGCACAAACTAATTTCAGCTCTGGAGCTGTGTGTTTCTGATGCTTCTTACTACACTTGCTTCTTTGCAGAATTTAATTGCCATTTCTGTGTAGGTCAATGTTAATACAAATTAGTATTGGTTTAAAAATTTACTGATTTTTCTGCTTGCTGGTATGCCAGCTCTAAGGGCTTATAAATTGATTTAGTACATCACCAGCTGCCACAGCACTTGGATTGAATGGGTTGAAGTATCATCTTGATGTTTGTGCACTAGAAAATGTATAACCTTTCCCAACATTTTCAGTGTCTTTTTTTTCCTCTTTGAAGATATGATGGAACATCTCCATCCATGACATTTTTGTATGTTTGCACATGTGTATTAGTAAGTAGTGCCTCCATTTTTTATTGCTTAATTAAAACTGGCTGCAGTCCTGATTTTTGATCAAGCTCTGATTTCAATAAAGCTTTGGAAGTTGTCCACTGATGTTCTAAGCAATGCTTAGAACAGTGGCCATGTCTTACAACTTTCCCAAGTTTCTACAGCTACACCTATAGGGAGGGAAAGAGTCTTAACATTTTCAACCGTGATCTCAGACAGTCAGCAAACATGAAATATTTTTTTTTCTTTTTCAGTCCCTCTTGTCTGATATTAGATAACCTTTTATCTTTTGTGGGCTTAGACCTGTTTGTTAAAAACTCAACAGGTAATGAGAGCATGCTCTATCTCTGAGTTATGCCAACCATATCATAAGTGTTCAGCAGGAAGAGGCTAGTGTTTCTAGCTATAGTATTTCTTTCTTCCTGGTAGTGCACAATGATTTCGATACCACATAGCAAGCAAGCCACAGTGATTATGCCCGCCTTTTCTCTCCCTCTATCTCTCTCTCCCTTTTCGGGCATGCAAAGGGTTAATGTTGCATCACCATGCCTTGATTGTCAAGCTTGTGGAATAACCTTTGACCTCTTAGTGGGGTGGGGTGAAGAAAAGAAAGCAGAGCTGAGTGGGGGATGGTGGCTCTATCAGGTACTGTGAACATGGAGAGGGGGGAGGGGATGCTGGCGGGTCCTCGTGACGTTGCCTTGCCTTTGCTGCACCGTTCCGCACTGTTTTCAGGATGAAGAAGAGAACACTGCAAAAAAGCTTCACAGAGGACGAGCGCTAATCTCAGATCTGCTCTTCAGTGCCCGTCTAACTCGTTTCAATTGGATGCAGAAGGCAAATTCACAGATCTGGGATGAGCTCTCGCAGTGAGAAGTTTGATACATGGGGCCTCCGATCACTATCAATGTGTGTGTGGCCTCTCTGTCCCACCCCTGAAGAGGACTGTGATCCAGTTGCTTAACTAGGCTTCGGGGGAGCAATTTCATTGACTTGAGCAGCCTCTGAGTAAGGTGGCCTTGCCCACCTAGGTTGTAATCAGCTTAGAACTTCCCTGGTGGACTCCAGCTAGCTAGCGCGTAAGAACTCTAAGGAGCCACTCCCTTCCTCCCCACCAATCCCCCTCAGCCTGCAGTTCAGCGCATGCACTAGGAACATTACTGGGTTCCTCCAGATAGATCTTTGCATGATCTCCTGGAATCTGTTAGCTGGATTTGTGATCTCTCAGAGTACTTCCCATTGCCAGGCCAGGGGCGATCTGCACACTGCAGAGCTCAGTCATTCTTTGGGATCCACAGTCCTGTCTCAACATATCAGATAATTGTCAAGTCCTTCACAACAGACTGCCCCTAACTGCCTGTTATCTCTATTAGATAAACCTGTTGGCTTTGGTTTTATTTTAACTTTGTGTTCAAGCAGTTCAATAAATGTGCAATTTTTGTTTTTCTTTTAGAGACTAAATGGTTTCAGTAAAGGCAGTGAATATGAATCACACAGTTTGTGTAACAGATTATTTAAGGTCTGTTGCTTGTTATTTACAGAAAGTATTTTTCAATTCTTTCCATTTTAATTTTGTTTGTAACAAAATAAAACACTGTATCTCTTATTTACAGATACATGCTCAGGTCATAGCTGACCACATTAATGCTTGTCAATTAATTACAGTTTATTAAGATAATTTTTAATTAATTATCTAATCATGTTCACATACTGCATTTCTAATTTGGACCTTTTCTGTTTTAAACAAACCATAAGAGGGTGCCATGTGCGTGTTTGTCATAAGACTGCATTTATCAGTGATTAGTATAATTTGTGTTATGGAGACCGAAAAAGGAGAAAAGCGTCCCTGAATCATCAAGCCTTTAGATTTTAGTTTGTTTTAAGATGAAGATACTACTGCCTTGCTGTTGGTATTCCAATGTCATGACAACTACAGAGTATAATATAATAGACTATATAGACTACGACCATCTTTGTTTAAATAAGAGAGGGACTGACGTCCTACAGCTGGAGTGCTTTCATTAGGGTTTTTTCCCCCAGAATTAGCGGACTTAAATGTTATGAGTGATTGTTGCTCTTACACGACAAAGCTGGAATTGTTTTGGAAGCTTTTGGGACTCGTCTTCTTCAGATTAGTGTGTGGGTCGGGAGAGCTGGTTTAAGATTGATGCAGAAGGGGCCCCCTCTGCTCGGAGTTGGTTTTTGCAGGTCTCTTAGAAGGCTGAGTCCTTTCCATTGCTATCGCCGCCATATTGATGGGAGGAGCCCATGCTTAACCTTGCTGTTTGTAGGCCAAGCTATTAGGATCTAAAGCACTGAGCTGAGAGTTTTTGATGACGCTCACCTATTTGAAAGGTGTTTTGTTTTTTATTATTATTATACTTTGCACATCCGCTTCATCTAAGATGCTGAGAAGAAGCGATTGTCTCTGTCTCTCTCTCTCTGTGCATACGTGTGCATGTGTCGGGGGAGAGAGGTGCCGTAGGACCGTAGTGCTTCTTTTCTGTCGTTGGAGGTCCATTGTCTCTTGCTCTCTCCATTCTCCCCGCCTTTTTGCTGCCACCTCCCCTTGCCCTTTCAACTGTGCTGCTGATTGGTTGAATGAGAAATGGCCAACAGGAAGTGGCGAGGCAAAGGTTGATTATGTTAACCATGCTTCTTGACTAGGATGCTTCCTGTGTGTTAAGCTTCCTGTTTGACCCATCACTCCTATCGTGGGTCTCGTATGGTTAATTAGTTGGTATGGGCCTCTTTTGGGCACTCATTTTGTGTTTTGTGTGTGTGAGAAACAGCCCTTTTGGGGCCTGAACAAATTTTTTCATTGTACTTGACCATAGAGGTGGTGGTGGTGTTACATTGCTGCCTAATACATTTAAGTGGAATTTTCAGTACAGACGAAATAACGACCTGTCGATCGGTTCATTAAAGGTAGTGTGTAATGTTCTCTGCTGGACTCTCCTCTTCAAAAGCCATGTTGAGAATAGTAGCTGATTTGTGTGACATCTGTTTGTGTATTGTTAATCAGTGTCACTTTTGTGCTTGGTGGGTGAAATATAGCAAGAGTAGCATATTAAGAATGCAAATAAGAAGGTATTTATTTATTCAAGTAAATATAGCTTATATGTAAACCAGCCAGAATGTCAGCTCTGAAAAATGTCAGATCATTGAACTATTCTGCTCTGCATTCTTGTTGTCTTTTATCTTTACAGTTAGATGATCCTGACCTGTAAGGTTTAGCAGTTAATTGTCTTCCATTAAATTGTCTGGGAAAAATGCTTTGGGGGAAAAAAAAGAACTTGTAAAGTTGAATAAGAGCGGTGTGAAAAATAAGACACAAGCTTATCATCCTGTTTCAGCATGGAAAACCTTGTCAGAAAAGTCCTTGCTATTAAAAGGAACTACATTTTCACTAGGTGGTTGACCTTGGACTTGTAGAGTCAATCACTATGTTACATTTATAAAGTATATCGCTATGTTACTTTTGTAGAGTATATCCCTACATTCCATTTGTAAAGTACGTCACCCATGTTACGTTTGTAAAGTATATCACGACGTTACATTTGGTGCTCCAACAGCTGTGCAGTTTCCATTTTTGGACATCCAGTAAGGCATCCTCGGAGTCTGCTTTAAAAAAAAAAAAAAAAAAAGGGCATGGTGGTGGTGGAGGGGAGGAAACCCACACATTCAGGAGGCTGCCAAGAGTGTCCTGCAGCTCGTTGTCATTGAAAGAGCAGTGTGGACATGGCTCTGTCATGCGGGTTAGGGTGTCTGTGGGACTGTGGCGGGGTTTCGTGTTTGTTTGTATTAGGGACATGCATTTGCATTCCTTATGTACTTGGTGGGGCAGAGTAGAGTGAGGGTCCCTCTGTGGATGCGTGGCCAGGTATATTCTGATACCTGTTTGCTAATGTTTTTTGTTTTATTGATATTTGCCAGGTGTTGAAGTGTGTGTGTGTGTGTGTGTGTGTGTGTGACTTTGTCTATTGGGGCGGGTGCATGTTTGTGCTTCTTGTGTCGGCTGTGTTTGAAAGCATGTTTATAATTACGAGCTATGGAATGTGTCTCATTGTCTCGAGCTCAGAAGGGGGTGGGGGTGGGGTGACCTGCCGGTTCCTCCACATCAGCTGAGGCTGTCCCATCATGCACTAGGCATCATCTCCCGCGCTTTCAGCAGCAGAAGGGCCGCCCGGGGGAGCTGGCCTCTGTAACGGCTGCGCGGCAACACACACCTGCTTTGTGGCTTTGTTGTGCACGTTTGCAGGGGTGTATGCATTATGTATGTTGAGAGCGGGAGTGTGCGTGTGTGTGGAGTAGTGGGATACGGCATATAACATGAAAGCCATTGGCTGTATGTATGTATGTGTGCGTGCACGCTCGCCTGTGGCTCTGTACACCTGCTCCATGTGCGCAGGAGCCGAATGCTCCGAACAACGACGAGGCACATCGTGGGGGGGGGGAGTTCCTCCCCATGACGAAGCCTCAGAGAGCTGTCCAAATGCTCAGTGTGGTGGAGGACAGACCGGCGGTACAGCGGTGCACATGCACGCGCCGTCGCTTCCGCCTCAGCCCAATTGTTATTCATCTGCGCAGACATATCTCACTTTAAGCTGCGTGCTACTTCAAATCTTTAAAGATTGACTAGCCCTGGCACAAAGGGCTGATCCTTTGAAATGCAGCGCTTGACCCTGCCCCCAGTGCTGTAGGACAATACCACAGAATAACCCCCATCCCCCGTAGAACGAACCTCACTCTCTTACTCCAGGGTGTTCTAAAGAGCCTTCACCTTTTGAGCTTTTCAGAGAAACACTGCCCCCCCCCCCCCAGCCTCTCTTTCTACAGTTGTTCTACAGTTATCCCGCCATCTTTCTCCAGAATGTCCGTTAGCGAAGCTCTTTGGCCTCTTCTCTCTCACAGGTGTAGGTGTGTCGATGGAGCCGTCTTGCTTGATGCCTGTTTTTGTGCCTGTCTGCTGAGGATCTTCTGCCAGGTTCTGTCATGGAAGACCAGCATTGTTCTGGGCCTTTACCTCAAGCTGGTTACTTAAGACCACAGCCATAAGCAGTCTGGCATTGGAAGCAACATGCATATTTAGCTTTGAAATTGTAATTAAGTCTCCCCCATGCCGGTCATGACCAAACAATAGGGAGAGAGTCTACACAAAAGTGTCCTCCCCCCTGCCCAAACACCATCCATCTTTTTGTCGCCACACCATTTCTAGCCTATGGCTTAAAGCATCAGAAATGTTTTGGGTCTGATGGCCTATGATGCAAAGGGGGTGTGTTCAGTGTTTGTGTCTTTGTGGAAGGGAGGGGATGGTGAGCGGTGTGTGTGTGTATGAGTGCGTGTGTTTGTGTGTGCTGGGGCTGCTGAAGCATCAGGACTGGAGAGGCGTATAGCCAGGAGTCATTGATTAGCACTAGAGCTGGCTAGCGATTTTGGGACTTGCGTATCGAATTGGTTAAGTTAGGCCATTATCTATGAACACTGTGGTTTCCCTATACCTGTGGAGACCTGAAGGAGTGTGTTTGGAAAGGCGAGGAGGGAGACATTTCATTATGTAGCTGGTTGACTACCACATGGCTCATGAGAGACAAGGAAGCCAACAAAATGGCCGACACCATGAACTCCGACATCTTGTTTGAAGCGACCCTCAGAGGAACTGATCCTAGATCAGAATAGTGCTCCTGCTTTCTGTCTGGATAATTGGTTTTACATACAAAAAAACTCAACCAAGACACACACTCAAGTTATAGTGATTTAAATTGTCTAATCCCTTTGGCCCTGGGCGAAGCTTTTGTGACCTGATTGGTTCTATTGCCCAGCATATAGGGGGCAGGGGGGTGGAATCTCCATTCTTCAGCCAATGGGTGTGACCTTGTGGGTTCAGAGGTCATTAGGGTTTCTGCTTTTAACCCTTTCCCAGACTTCACAGCAGAGCCAAGCTGCAAGCTGAGCTCCTCCCCCTGACCCTTTGGCATGAACTTCCTTCCATGTTCTTCTGTCCTGGCTCTCAGCTCCCTAAGATCAAACACTCCCTCTGCAGGCGCCACCATGCCATAGCAAGAGTTTCAAAAAGTGACACTTTTTTTCCCCCTGAACATCAGATAAAATGTTTCAGAACACTAAGCATAGTTTTTGTAGTGTAGCAGTATGGTGCTGCTGGCCAGTTCACCTCCTGGCCTCTGCGTTGGGGTGGCCTGGTGTGATAGACACTATCATAGTCTGCTTGTTTCCCCCCCTTCTTGTCAGCTTATTGTTTTCCTCAGGTTTGGAAAGGTGATTTCTCTCTCTCTCTCTCTCTGTTTTTTATTTCCTTATTTGCTTCTTCATGGTTGGCTCTGACAGTCACTCTGTTGCTCCTTATTCCCTCTTTTCTCTTTTTCTGTCAGTCTGTCTTCTCTCTCCGTCCCTCCCTCTCTCCCTCTCTCCCTCCCTCTCATGTGCTGATTGCCTTCCAGGACAGCTGGCAGTGTACTACAGTCGTCAGTGTCCGGTTTCAATATACCCATTCAATCTCCACTCGCTGCTCCCTCTCTCCCTCTGCCCCGCCCCTCCCTCTCCCCCTGCCCATGCTTTCCACATGCAGCAGACCCTGCAGACCCCCCCGCTGCTGCGCTCTCACACACACCCCTCCTGTGTTCCCCCGGCTGCTTGCCCCTCTTCGCCTGCATTAGCTGCTCACTTATGCGTGCGCACTGTGCACTCCTCTTGGCTCATTTCTTTCCATTTTGTTTATTCCCTCTCCCAAGGTGCGCCTGAGTCTTTTCGGAAGTCCTATCTTGACTAGTCTGTTCGAAGGTTCTTGGGTGGGGTGGTGGTGGTGTGGGGGGTTCTACTTGTGTACTCTGTGTGCTTTTCTTGAAGGACCTTGGTCCTTGCATTCAGTGCAGGCCATTGCATTTTATAGCGAAGGACTAACACAGGTGAACACTGAGCTGGAGGAGAGCTGCTGAGCTCTGGCTGATGGGCTGCTCTGTCTTTGATATGGTGTTCACATTGAGAGGCGAGGGTGTAGCCGTGCGTCCGTGCACCGCGGGTGTAGCCGTGCGTCCGTGCACCGCGGGTGTAGCCGTGCATCCGTGCACCGCGGGTGTAGCCGTGCGTCCGTGCAGAACTATGACAAGAAGCAGGAATCAACTATGCAGAACTGATCATCAGCGTTTCATTAAGCAAGGCCTGCTAATTTATATGGTGGGCTAATTAATAGTTCTGATTTTTTTTGGCCTTGAAATGTGTATGAAACCACTGTCATCGGTTGCTTCCTGGTTAAATTATCCTCTTTATCAAGTATCAAGTGACCTTCCAGTGTGGTAGAATGCGTTTTATAAAACGAAGACCAATTTAAACAGCTTCAATGGAAGTGTAAGCAGCTAGATGTGACTGGGTGACAGATATGGAGAAAAAAAAAAACATCCATTCCTACACTCTGTACTGAGCACTTCCTCTCTGTGACAGGCAAGAATATGTCCAGTCACCGCGCTGAAACTGCCTGTGAAATCTTGCCTCCCCCTCCTTACTGTTCCTTAACTTACATTTCTTTACATGCAATTACTGGCTTAGGTTTCCATTCTGAAGTGTAACATTTTTGTTTGTTGGAGTAATTAGGCTTTGATCTATTGTCTAACCATTTCTCTGTCTCTTATTACAGGACCAGAAAACTTCAGATTAGAAACATTCCACCCCATTTACAATGGGAGGTGAGCCTACTTTCTTTACCTAATCTATTGATCTGTATTGCTGAGTGCATTCTGTAGACTGCTTCTGTCACCTCTCTTGTAAGAGAGTCTGGACACTGTAAATGCTATGATTGTACATGCTCCTACACGAAACATGGCTTAATTAAATCACTAAATAGAGGCCCAATAAAAAGAGGTCTTTAAAGGAAAAAAGTGGTTTGGGCTTGTCATAAAATGAAATCCCTTAAGGCAGATGAAATTGCTCCTGTGTTGGTAATTGAGTCAGTCAAGAACTTCAAATGGTCTCTTAGTAGGCCAAAAAAGAGTTGCTCTCCACAAACAGGTATTTCTTAAAGGTATATTTTGCAAACTTAAACTCTAATATTTTCTAAATTCAGTAAGTTTTTGGAGATTTAGCTGTTTAGCTGCTATATATATATATATATATATATATATATATATGAAATAATGGGAAATTACACCTGGCATCAGTCCTTCTACACACGTGTTGCATCCACGGTGATGTTCCAGTAAATGTGACAGCCAAACGGGACACACACCCCCCACTCCCCTCTCCCTCCCCACACCCAAAGCCTTGGAGCTTTGCTGTTATTTTAACAGTTGGTTTTAATGGTTCAACTGCTTCAAATGCCTTTGAGGAATATGATAAGTGACTGGTAGATTCCACTACTTCAGACAACCAAAGAAACTCCTGCTTTTATCTTTAGTGCCATTTTAATGTTCTAAATGCAACGTTTTGGTTATTTTAATTTAAATCTATAAAAAAGAATTTTCTGATTACCTGAAGCTAATACCTTGTGATGCTTTGATTTCTACTTTGATCGACCAGGGGATAAACAGTGCTTATATAGTTCTTAAAACATATTTGAGGGAGCAAAACCTCAAGGTGATATTCTATCATAAATTAGATTAATAAAGAAATGGCGCGGTGTGATGCAGGAGATGTTTGTGTGCCTGTGTATGAATGTGCGCGTGTGGGGGTGTGAGATCCGTGTGTAAGTGCGGGGCGTGGCATGACGCACGCTGTCTCTAATGGCTGCTGTAGTGAGAGGTTGCTGTTCAGGCAGGGCGGAGCCTCACTCCGCTTGGCCAGCCTCCATTGGGCCATGCTGCTGCCAGCTTCCCCTTCCTCGGTGAGCCACACGGGGGCGACAGGCTCCGCGTCAACGTCATGCGCTGCTCGTTTTGGGACTCGCGAGCTGCTCGCAAGTAGTACGGTGGCGCTGGATTTGAGCAGGTCCCGAGTGCTGCTCGTTATGTTTTGATTCTGGCGAAGGCCGATTCGAAGAGCCGTAGCACTTTTGTCTTTAAGCCTCCTCGCCAGTGCTACCTAAATAATTCTTTCTTCACCCTTGTTCTCCAGGTGCTTGATGGTCTGCTCGCCCAATATGGCACTGTAGAGAACTGTGAACAAGGTACAAGATGACCCCCCCCCACACACACACACTTCTAATGGACTGACCAGCACTACACATATTTCTGTCACAAGATCTCAGATATGATTAATTTTAAAATCTGTTTAAAACCTGTTTCTTTAGTTCATTCTCTCTCTTGGTGTCTCCCTCTCTTCTCTCTCTCTCTCTCTCTGTATCTCTCTCTCTCTAGTTAACACAGAAAGTGAGACCGCTGTGGTGAACGTCACTTATGCAACACGGGAGCAGGCTAGACAGTGAGTGAACTCTGCCTTTTGACCTTTCTACAGAGCGTTACCTGCTTCGCGCTTGTTGGGGTTGTGACACTCCAGTCGTGTCCATTTGTGGATGTGATACTCCAGTCGTGTCCATTTGGTGTCCATTTGTTAAAATGAAATACCGAAGTTTCTTTCATAACCGCAATATAGAAGTCTGAAGATTAATGTTTTAAATAAATCTTGAATCGAACTCATCACAGTGCACCTGCGCTGAGTCTTGATTAAAGCCCACTGTGGTCCGCAGCTTAAAGCGGAGTGCGAGTTTCTTGCGTTGCGTGACACAGCTGTGACACCTAGTGGTGTGTTAGCGTTATTGCAATGCCACTTTGAGTTAATAAAGTCCTGTATTTGATGGTTCATTGATTCTGAACTTGAGCTGTCAACATTAAATCAAAACCTGATGCAGTTCAAAAAGGTTGAAACGGTTCCATTCCATAACTGGTTATCTGCATAATAGATTAATTGTCATCTTAGGATAGTCAAATTGCGTTGTGAGCTGCGCATCCGTTATGTTAGTGTGTTTATAGACTGTTCCTCTCTTTTGGCCCCATGGTCCTTTTCCTGGCTTTTGAAGGTAAGATCATCCCTGGTCCTGTCCTGAATATCCCGTTTGACTGTTGCAGGGCTATACAGAAACTGAATGGCTACCAGTTTGAGAACAACGCCCTGCGTGTGTCCTACATACCAGACGAGACCTCGGACACCGACTCGCAGCGTGGGCCCGATAATGGCCGTCGCCCAGGTTATGGTCCTCGTGCCAACGCCCGACAGGGCTCCCCGGGTGCATCCGTGCCCTCCAAACACCAGCATGCCGACATCCCCCTGCGCCTGCTGGTGCCCACCCAGTACGTGGGCGCCATCATTGGCAAGGAGGGCGCCACCATCCGCAACATCACAAAGCAGACCCAGAGCAAGTGAGTTTGTTATATTATAATGAGGGCAGCCATGTTAGCTTTAACGTTGGTAAAGATGTTGTCTTGCGCCTTGAGCTCCAATGTTCCTGCACCTGTAAACGCCTTCAAACACATCCTGCATTCTGCCAGGCAGGATCTGTAATTGAGTTCTTCTGTTTCTCGTCCCTGTGACGCCTGCATTGTGGACTCTGTCAGGATTGATGTTCACCGGAAGGAGAACGCCGGCGCAGCCGAGAAGCCCATCAGCATCCACTCCACTCCCGAGGGCTGCTCAGCCGCATGCCGCATGATCCTGGACATTATGCACCAGGAGGCCAAAGACACCAAGACGTGAGTGAGCCCCACATCCAGCCGCCCAACCCCAGCGGGCCTCACTCTCACGGTCTTTCCCGGCCCGAGCGGAAAGGGGAAGTTCTCACTTGCCGAGACAAAAACGAGACCTTGAAACCATGTGACCCAGTGAGGGCTTTCTGCTTGTTAGAAGAAGAAAAAAAAAAACATTACAGCTGGCTGAGTAAAAGGCGTTCTCTCCACAACACTCACCATCCATGTGAAACGTATTAGGCAGTACAAGGTCAGGCGAATAGCTTTTTTTGAAATGAGCTTTGATCTAATGGAGCCCACTCCACAGAATAGTTATTCAGTTCTGGAGCACCGTATGCTGTCGCATGTTATGCCCCGGGCATTGCTGAGCAGAGCCGGTCCACCTGTCGCAGTGTTGTTATTGGAGGCTGCTGGGAGACGAGCTGCTCTCGCATCACTCTTGCTTATGGCCACGTTCTCCTCTGCCAGAGCTGACGAGGTGCCTCTGAAGATCCTCGCCCACAACAACTTTGTAGGCCGTCTGATTGGCAAAGAAGGACGCAACCTGAAGAAAGTGGAGCAGGACACGGACACGAAGATCACCATCTCTCCGTGAGTGGAGTTTGGGGTTTTGGGTGGGGTTGGTGGGGTCAGGTGTTGTTCCCTCCACCGTGGGCAAGCGTCTCTGAGACTGTGCGTTGTTTTCTCTGGGCAGACTGCAGGACCTGACCCTGTACAACCCAGAGAGAACCATCACGGTGAAGGGGGCTATTGAGGCCTGCTGCCTGGCTGAGCAGGAGATCATGAAGAAAGTGCGGGAGGCCTACGATAACGACATCGCCGCCATGAATGTGAGTGAGCGAATGAGAGAAGAGGGTGGTGTGTGTGGGGGGGGGGGTGTATCCCGTGGATCGTGTGGGTGTGTCTGATGGTTTCGGCTAACTGGTAGGTGAATCGGGGGTGTATGGAAACCTGCGTTTAGATGTCCCTTCTCTCCCTTTCCAGCAACAGACGCACCTAATCCCTGGCCTGAACCTCGGAGCCCTCGGCCTGTTCCCTCCGTCCTCCTCCATGCCCCCTCCTCCCCCCGGAAACCCTGGGCTGGGCGCCCCCTACGGCTCGTTTGGGGTAAAAACGTGCAGCCTGGAGGATGTAGAAGTGGTTGTAATGAGGAGTTTGGTTGTATTACACATCACAGCAAGCAAGTAATTTGTCTAGCTGGATTTTGGGGTGGTGGGGAGGGGGTGCGAGCTTTGGTCAGCTTTGACGCACCAAGGTCATTTGCAGTGCAGTAGATGTGCAGCCACTGCTGTGCCTTTGGACAGCGTATGAACCCCGTGAGCATGTGCACTCTCCCCATGCAGGCTCCTGAGCAGGAGACGGTCCACGTGTACATCCCGGCGCAGGCTGTGGGAGCCATCATCGGCAAGAAGGGCCAGCACATCAAACAGCTGAGCCGCTTCGCTGGGGCCTCCATTAAGGTGAGCCCGTCTGACAGCAGAGCACTGCTGTCCTTCACTGCTGTCGCAGGTCGCCTGAATATTCCAGCTGTAGTCCAGCAATTGTCCAGTAATAGTAATAGTCCGGTAATGCACGAGAACTCTTTTGCAGTCCGAGACTTAAGGCGGACTGTGCATGTTTGGCCCAGCTGCCTCAAACGGCCTTAGCCGGAGTTGAGCCCGATGATGCCGACTCTTCAGACATGTGTTTGAACAAATCTTGCTAAAAGAAATTACTCCGTACTTGGACATGTAAATATATATTAAGCTTGCATATCCTGACAGCCGATCATTGAAATGTTGCTCATCTTCAGATTGCGCCAGCAGAGACACCTGATTCTAAAATGCGCATGGTCATTGTGACTGGACCACCTGAGGCTCAGTTTAAGGTAAGATCACCTGGGCTGCTTCTGCAGTGTGGCCGCCACCACTGCAGTGTCTGCTCGCACTCTTAATGTCATTAAAAGCCAATTGCTCCTCATTTTTGTCTTCATTCCTGAGGGTTTTTCCTTGTTACTGGCCACACGTCTTTCCACGGTGGTTAGTGAACTGTCTGTGCCGTTTGCGATGGGCTCTGTGCTGTGTTCTAGGCTCAGGGCAGGATATATGGCAAGCTGAAGGAGGAGAACTTCTTCGGGCCCAAGGAGGAAGTAAAGCTGGAGACGCACATCAAAGTGGCAGCGGCTGCTGCTGGCAGAGTGATCGGAAAAGGAGGGAAAACGGTCTGTGATTTCTCATTTCTCTCTTATTTCTCTCTCCTCTATCATTTCTTTTTAATGGATTTGGCAACATTGCATTTCTGGCATGCTACGGAGAAGGTAAAATAATGGAAAATGCATGAAAAGAACTACGTAACTTTGTTTACTCTGTGTTCTGTTTGATAAACATGGAGTCAGTGTGCTAACTCTGTACTATTTACTAACTTTAAAGCCATTTTTAGCGATCTGGGATCTTGCTGAAATTACTTTGTAAATGTCTTCTGGTGCCTAGCTTGAAGGGGTGAGGAGTTTAGCGCCTAAGCACACGGTCCACAAAGCAAGGCTGCTAGAATCTGAGCTTGTTGTTTGTCCCCTGGCAGGTAAACGAGCTTCAGAACCTGACGGCTGCTGAGGTGGTTGTTCCCAGAGAGCAGACCCCAGACGAACAGGACCAGGTCATCGTCAAAATCATCGGCCACTTCTACGCTAGCCAGGTGGGTTCCACCCGTGAGGCTGCCCTCACGTTTGCCCCGTTAGTGCTGTACGTGGGCGGTCCCTAGCTAGACGAGCAACCAAAGGACTGTAAGGTTCATATGTGAGATAACCGGAGTCAACAAGCTGCCATGTTGTCTGCTTTTAGCTGGCCCAGAGGAAGATTAGGGACATTTTGACACAAGTGAAGCAGCAACAGAAGGGCAGTATGGGAGGCCCTGCAGCACCTCATCCACACGGCCTGTCGGAGCTGGGGCCCCACCAGGGAGTGCCCCACGAGTCCCGCAGGAAGTAAGGGGCCCAGACCTTTGCTGGATGGACGGACGGATGGATGGACAGACGGAGCAGAGACGGCGGACGGACTGAGAGAGCGACACACAGGCCCGGCAGCAGACAGGGAGAAATGGGCGCCAAACCGAGAGGGAATGAAAAGGAAAAAAAAAATGCCTGAGAGAGGACAAAAAGTTTATAGAAATGAATCTAGAAACATGAGTGATTTAAAATAAGAAGAAATTAACAAAGACAGAGGGAACTAGAAAACAGAGACCAGATGCCAGACCAGGTCGGGTGACTGGTGACGGCAGAGGCTCCTCCAGAGATGTGCTGAGATCTGCTGAAGTAACAGGAATGGCTGCCAGGGAGGGTCCTGAGGGACGGGGCTAAGACATCAGCGCACTTAAGAGTAACACACTCAGGAACCTCAGCCATCACCAGTCACTCCAATATTTTAAGGGTGTTTTTTTTTTTTTTGTTTGTTTGTTTTGTCTGTTTTTTTTAAGATAGAGATATATGTATAGAAATGTTTATTCAGAGGTATTATTAATGAAATGCAGTGAGGCAGAGACGGAAGGGGGAGAGCGGAGAACCCATTGTGTTAAGTTATTCGATGAGAGGAGGGGCCATAGCTGTTAACACTGCTCTTTAAGTCCCTTGCAGTAAACTGTTGGGGGGTGAGGGGAAAAAAGCAAAAAGAAGAACAAATGAGGTTGTAAATATAATCTTCATGAATATGTATTAAAATACTGTGTGCTTCTGTCAGCTGTGACGCGCTCAGCTGGCGAGGATGCGCGAGATTGAGGTCTACCTTAAGGGCGACCTTTTAGCTTGAAGGGCGACCTTTAGCTTGTGCCTCGCTCCCAGGCTGAGTGCTGATTGGCTGCTGGTCCACGCAGTGAGGGTACAGTAAGTGGGCGGGCCGAGGCTGGTCCTGCAGTTCTATTGCAGGGGTTCAGCTCTGAGGCACAAACCCCGCCTCCAGCCCTAAACCACGCCCGCGATGCTCGCTGGTGCGCCGCCCACACCCAAATGGCATATTTTATATATATTATATATATGATATGTGAGTTAACCATGGCCCCTCAGAGGAAAGAGAAAAGGGCTGGGAGAAATAATATGGAGGGCGAGTCTGAGTCGCTCATTTTTCTGCTCTTACCTGCTGCACTTGATTGTGACATGTAAAACTTGCCGCTGGTGCTCCGAGCTTTCTGTATTCTGGTTTTGACCATGAATGATTTGAAAGCCACTGAGAAAGAAGCTGGCCCACGGAGCAGGAGTGTCCAGTCTTGAGGGTCAGGGTCTTTGCCATCAGTGGTGATCTACTCTGAAGTGCTGTGCTAGTGGTACAAAGTGCACCAGACTCCACTGTGAGTGGTTAAATCTGATGTCACGGCCCGTGAATGTGTTTGGGCCTTAATTTCAAGATTGCATGTAAGACGGACACCTCCTGGATACAGCTCACTACCCTGCCTTAAGGTCAAAGGTCAACATCAGGTGAGGCTAAAATGGCTTCTGCGCTCTGTCTGTTCCCCGCTCTGTTCGACGTAGGCCAGTGAGGTTGCCAGATGCATGGTCTTCCTCACTGATCCTAGAACAGATTAGATAAAATGAAATTAAGAAAAAAAAAGAAACCTACCTCAGGGTATTGTTACCTCAGTATTCCTAACGGCTTTTTGCATTTCTTTTTCTTTTTTTGTATTTGGGGGTTGTTTTTTTTTTTTGTTTTAGTTTTTGGGTTGTTGTTGTTTTTTTTTTGGCTTGCTGATGTTTTATATAAAAGCTGATAGTCCTGAATAATATTTTATTTTTTTAAGGAAGAAATATTTTTTAGTTCTTGTCAGATGTGCTTTTCTCCCCCTTTATTTTCTTTTTAGTGTGTATGAATGTAGGTGCGGGGGGGGTGTGTGTGTGGGGGGTGTGAGTGAGGATCAACACATCTATTTTTTTTTTTTTTTTTCTCTTGCGATTCCTTTCTTTTTCTTCTTTTCCCCCACCTAAGCTCAGAAGGATCCACAGGCAGGAGTCCTGACTGTTTTGGTGATTACTGAATCAGTGCTGACCGATTCCTCACAGCTGAATCAGTGCTGACCGATTCCTCACAGCTGCTTTTGGATCCGTGATGGGCTGCAACTTGACATCACTGGCCAAAGGGGAAACGAGACCCCCCAATGCCATCGTAGTGGTGCATCCTAGTCATCGCGTTTTCACTTGAATCGGGAATTTGACGGCAACACGCGTTTGTCATACAAGCTTTCCTTCGCTGTGTAGAAAGCTGACGGTGGTCCTGACTAGAAGATGCTTCTTGTGCCTCTACCTGCCTCCATATCGTTGGCTTGTCCAGTGGCCCGGGCTCTGTTGCCAGGGCGGTGTTGAGCACCATGTGCAATGCCACGACCATTATGTTGGCTGATCGCTTGTTTACTTGAGAGGGCCCGGGCTGCTGCTGCTCACAGGCACATGCCTTTCCTCAGTAGCTGTGTTGAGCTTAAAACACTGAATGTGAAATATCTTGCACCTCTTTCATTGAGTCTCACCCCATTGTCTAGTGGTAGGTGTGTGGGAGTGTGTGTGTGGGGATTTTTCTTTTCTAAAAAAAAAAAAAAAAAAAAAAAAAACAAAATAAAAAAAAAAAAAAAAGAATAGAAAAATGAGAAGAGTTTAAGTGTATAGTCTTTTGTTGGGGGAAAGTGGTTTGGGTGTTTAAGAGAAGGCAGAACATAGACCTATCTTACGGTATCAGTTCAACTTTTTTAAAACAAATCTGAATAAAAAAAAATACTTTGGAAAACGGGAGTCAAAAATCAAGAAAAGGTTCACATAACACAAAAACAGATTTACTTGTATATAAGATTCTAAATGAAAACAATTGAAAGCCTTTTTTTGTATTTTTAGAATAAAAAACAATTGGGCAAAGATGGGTAATATGTAACGATTTAAAAGCTGATTGATTGAACTGCCAGAATCCTTTTCAGCGGGGCTAAGTACACACAGGCACCTGTGCGGGGTTAGTTGGCACTGCACCATGTGCTTGCTTTCATCCACAGCTCAGGTTCTTTGTGTTTGATGCTTCCCCCTTTTCTCAGGAGACAGCAGTCTTCTGGTTTCTGCTTGAGTCCTGAACCCGTCATTGATGTGTGAGGTCAGTGGTCTCCACAGAGACTGAACCATGCTCCTCCTCAGGAAGTCTATCTCTTTTCAGCCCATAGATTTCTGTCAAACACCAAGACTCGGTCACAACTTTAGTTTATTCAGACTGCAGCCATTTTGTGTGCAAGTTGTTTTTTTTTTGTTTGTTTTTTTTTCTTCATTTCTTTTTCACTTTTGTTTGTTTGGTTTTTAACAGCAAGCTTATGTTTGGACATGACATCTGGTTACATACTGTTTCATTAGTTTTAGAGAAAAATATGAAAGTGTGTCTATACATATATAAATATATAAGAAAATCTCCAGGAACTTTGAAAACTGTGGGGAGGTGTTAAACGTTGATGGAAGGAAGGGTGTGAAAAAGATGAGAGGGAGAAAGGCCAGACCAACCATTTTTGTCATGTGAAAGGTAGAAAGCTAACTTAAACAGGGACGACAGTTGGTTTTTTCTGTCCTTTTTGATTTGCTGGTTTTGTCACTAGTCAGTACTCACGTGGTGCTGTCCGACATGTTTAACGCGACACCCCTCTTCTCCTTTCTCTTTCTCCATTTCTCCTAATTCATCCCTGTACACAACTCACTCCCTTCATCCAGATTTTTTTTGGTTTGTTTTCTTTAACTGCATAATTTGCTGAAGAAAACAAACATTTTGTTGTCAGGTTTTGTAGTATATCTTCAGCCTCTCTTACGCTGGACTTGGTTGTGTCCGTCTTCTCAGTTCTGTTCAGTCATTTGATGTTTATTTTCAGGATTTGTTTTACAATATTTCTTTTGATTGGATCATATTTTTTTTCTCTCTGGATCAGGTTCCTTTAGAAAAGCACAGAGATCTTATACTGCTACTAGATCAATTAAAATACTAACCAGTTGCTTATGATGCAAGTAACAACTGTGCCAAACAGATTTTTATCCATACTCTAAGATCCAGTGCACGTCACTCCCAGCCTGTACTGGGTGTAGTGTTAAGACTGACGTTCTGAGAGGGTTCCTCTTTGGCACTCGCTCTGTGTTTTAAAAACAAGCCAACAACAACGACAAAATGAAATCCTCTCACTCAAACCTGTCTGCAATATGGACTCATGATTTAAGCAAACTTATTTCATTTTCAAAACCACCACTGCATGTTCTTTACTTATGCAATTGTGTGACAGAGTCAAATTACTGGCTGGCTTTTGTCACAAGGACTGTTAATTGTGTGGGAAGCCACCTTAGGATGACATGACAAGCCTGCCCATTGCAGTGTACAGATTTACCCTTAGACAACAGAACCAACCTCAGACTAGGTGGGTGTCGGCATCAAATAGATGCGCACCGCAGTTGTTTCTCATAGTGCTAGTTTCTGGCCTTTGCTCAAAGAAAACATTTGGGTGCTAATGACGAATTAAACCTCACATAACCAGGAAATGCTACCTCAAGACTTAGCCATAAGATTGTTTTTATCAATGACACAAGAGCGAGAGTGCATGTTACTTTTTCACTTTAATTTCTTTAATTTATTGGGTTTTTTTTTCCTTTTGGTTTTCTCTTCATCTTAGAGCTGGGGCTGTAACAGAATGAATGGGAGGCGGAGCTTTGGTGAGTAGGCGGGGCTGCGGTTGAGCTGAAGGACAGGTGAAGCTGATCTGGTATTTGGTATTGGGCGGCTTTGGTTTGTAGTCTGGGAGGAGGAGTGAGGGAGGCCTGAAGACTGAAGTGTGTAGAACACTGTCAGATTATAACACCTTAAAATAGCCACTGCAAAACCTCACGTAGTCTGGCATCACATCCTTTTCACAGAGCTCCAGAATTCTGCTGCTCACTAATACACTTGGTCCTTTCTTATCGAACGAATGAACAGCTTAAATAATCAGGGGCAGCATTCAGTAGTTGCTTTATACTGACCTATGAATGCTCACTCTGGGACACTAGGCTTGCTTTAGACTAATGGATTCTACTGATATTTCAGTAGATGACGCATACCGTGTGCCTGTTTCACAGTGCTCGGTATCCTCTTCCCCTTAAACACACAGCGCTACCTCCTCACCATGCAGCCTTGACCTCCCATTACACAAATACATCCTTTGCATAGCCATACCGTTCCCTTTGTTGCTTTGGTAAAGGTTGCCCTTTCACACTGATCTGAGACCAGTGTTGCTGGGTTTTTGTTTGTTTTGTGTAATAACTGAGATTAAGATGTGGAGTCCTGGATCAGCATCAAAGGGTAGCTTCAACCTGAAGTCGCTCCCATGATCAGCTCTCCGCCCATAGCCCTCATCCCCCTTTTAATAATCTTCATTTCCTCAGTTGAGGGGCACCATACCTGTAACCAAGTAATTTTTCATTTTTTTTTTTGTTGATCTACCTCTTAGAGAACAAATGAATAAATAGAACAAATGTAAAACTGAAAAAAGGACACAAAAAAAGTTTAAAAATATTTGAAAATGCTCAAATGAAAAAGAAGTAAATAATAAATTACTTAAGCAACTGGGTAGCAGCTTCTCCATATACTGTAGTGGATAGTATATTGAAAAAAAGAGTACTTTTACTTCCAAAGATGAATTTTGTTTTCTCCATTAATTAGACATTGTTCAGAAAGGATTATGAAATGGAATTAAATGGAATGGGGGAGAAAAAATAAGAAAAATGTCAGTTTCATTATTCAGTTTTTTTTTTGCATTCCTCATTAGATTGACTTACTTTCTTAACCTTGCGATTCCTTTTCCTTTTATTTGATTTATTTTTCTGATTGCTTTCTAAAATGACATAGGATTGTATCTCTTGTGTTTGGATGCATTAGAATTCTCTCTCCTCTCTCTCTTTCTCTCTCTCTCTCTGTGAACTGCAACATAGTACTCGAAGAGACAGTGCAGAGCAGCATGATATTGAAATAATTTCTTTTTTTTAATCTTTATTGATGCAACAGGCAAGTAAGGGACTATATAGCTGACTAGGGCACAGTTAAGGAGGAGGAGGAGGAGGAGAGGATGAAGAGTACCTTATCAAATCTAGCCCCCCAACCCCCCCAGCCACTCACCCCCTCTTACAGCAGGTGCCATGGACACTATCTGGATTTTCACCTTCTGCCTGCCCGATTTTCTTTAGTTCATTCACATTTGTTTTGAAACTCCTTGTAAACAATACAGAGCATAGATATGAATGTGTTATTAAAAGATGAGAAAACCGGTAACGCTTCTTGTCCAGACTCTGTTTTCCAGACTTTAATCAGCGCCTCGTGTCACACATCAATAGTAGAAGCAATCAGTGCAGCTGTAATAATTTAAGTCCATGTAAAATCGATGAGCACAAACATTTTGAAAGAAACCAGGAAGCATTTTCAACATAAAAATTAACCTAATGGGATACTGCGTGGAACACCACTTGCATTCAACAATTGGATGTGTCATTTATGAACCAAATTTATAAAGGAATCCATTTCTGAAGGATGGACATATTTAGTAAAAGACACATGCTGTATTCTGTTTAATTATAGTCTTAGTTTAAAGCTACAATAAATTAAAAAAATGTGGGATGGTTCTTGTAAAGTAAAAGATTATTTATTTAATAAATGCTTAATATAAAATAACTTTAAACTTATAGAGAGAGATAGAGAGAGAGAGAGAGAGAGAGAGAGAGAGAGAGAGAGAGAGAGAGAGAGAGAGAGAGAGAGAGAGAGAGAGAGAGAGAGAGAGAGAGAGAGAGAGAGAGAGAGAGAGAGAGAGAGAGAGAGAATTTTGTAAATTGGTGCGATTTCTAACCAATGAACAGTGAGCGGGTAAGTTTCAAAAACAAAAATGGCGTCAGAGAAAGTCGTTGGGTACGTATATATTCTTTATCAATCCATTAATGAACTAAACAGAAATATTAAGGTGCTTAGAATGCATACTGTGTATATACAGTTAAATAAGTGCATATCAGACGTTTGATTCGTATGTATTAATTAACGATTTGAACTTAAATTCCATTTAGCCAGGTAGAAAGCGTACAAGAGTTAGCTAGCTTGTTAGCCGGTTGGATTCGTTCTTTTCTTCTCAGGTTTAGCTAGTTATCACTATAGTTAACGCTAAAATGTATGTTAACATTTCACGTTTTGTAAATATCTTACTACCTGCTAGTGTGAGCAGTTTTCTTGGAAATATATTTTCTTTCCAATGCACATGATAACCAAAGTCATGGTGTTTACATTGCTAACATTAGTTAAGCCATCCAAGTTAGCTAACTAGTTAACTGCTGACGCAGGCTTCTGGAAAGAAGCAACCCATCTCAGTTGAAACCATGGGACTCCACAGAGCTCCAGGAAGCTGGAGAGGGAGAGATTATGGCTTCTTATTTAATGGTAAGCATCGGTTAAAGTACATTTGAATACATATGGTGTGCACATCTATAATCTGAGAAGTTATAAACTCTGCTACTGTATTAAATGTATATGTTTGCTGAATTGTTTGGTTCGAGCAGGACTGCAGACGGAAACAGAAGCTCATGTGTCAGCAGCTTTGTGTTTTGGATGATATGTTGAAGGTGCTTGGATGTGTAGATTCAGCAGAGCGGTTCCTCAGCGAGACATGCCCACCCAACCCTGGTAACCTACACACACATTCATGGGATGCAGTTTTTTCTGCATTTTATTATCGTATGAATATGTGGGCTTTCTATTTGCTATTCACTAGTGGGTTTTAGATTTTCTTTTTAAGCACTGTGATTTACCATACTTGGAGCAATCAAATGCAGCTGTGGGTTGGGGAAAGGATACACATCGAAGGACCTTTTCTCTGTAACTTGCTGAGCACCTGAGAATGTTGTGTTTGTGTGTGTGTTCACGTCGATGCAGGCCGTGAGGCCCGTGACGCCTGGAAAGCTTTGAAAACAGAGTATCAGGATCAGGTTGAAGAAGTGGAGCACTTGATGTGCATGCTGGACAAGCGAATGGGAGATCTGCAAAATGAACGTCAGACAGTGGAGGCCCTGCTGGTAGCCGTGGATAACAAAGTACTGCAACCAGATCCTAAATGCGCTTCTCTGTAGTCTATTATGGCTTATGTTTTCGTTTTTATTTTCTCATCATGCTTAGTCTGTATTAAAAAGATTTCTTTACACATTTTCTTCCAGATCCAGGCAGTACTTTGATTAGTTTGTTTGTGTGGTCATTTCACTTTCTGTTTGAAAACTGTGGTTGTGTCACACATTTCACTCCATTTTGTAATCCACACGACTGACTGACGTTTCTCTGCTTCAGAGGGAGGAGTGTAAGGAAAAGCAGAGAGTTGCAGCCAAGCAGCAACAGAGAGCTGAGGTAAGCTTCCTGTTGGCTCAGCACTAGGGTCCTCATGATTCCCAGCTTGGGCTGCAATGGGTGAGGAAAGTCGAACCTTAATTGGGCTGGTTTCAGTCGTTATGCTCAAGACTAGTTGAGACTGAAGATGTTACTCGGATGGGTGATGAAACATCTCTAATTAAACAAACTTGTCTAGATGAACTGAGTCAACTTTCTTGTGTATGGTCACAGACTCGCAGACAAAATCATGCTTTCTTTCCTTTACAGAAACAGATTAATCTACAGTTGGACGATTCCCTGCAGACAGCCCAGAATGCTTTGTATGTTTATGAGAAACAACTGTCCAAGCTCAGAAGTGAGGTAGATGAGCGACTAACAGATGTAGCTGATTGGACCTCTTATACACACCGGTAAGTGTCCTAGAAAATCACTGACAAGTTTTGAGCTTGAATTTAAGAATGCAAACGCTTTAAATAAGAATAATAAAGTTTTGAGTTCTTTCAGTGAAGCCTGCTTTATTTACATGAGATATGCTTATTTGCAATAGAGCTTTCACTGCATTTTGCTGAATTTCAGTCCTGTGGAATTGCAAACTGCTTATCCAGAACGGTTGTATGGTTTAGTCTCAGCTAATTGTGATCATCCAATCAGTAGTTTAAGTTTTACTTTTAGGAAAACTGTTAGTCCAGACCATTGTGGTGTGGAAATACCTGAGGGCTCATGGCTGAAATAGGCTAAAAGCCTGAGGTGCTGGATGACTGCATGAGGCCAATACACGTCACTTCTGAGCTCTGAAAGATGTTTCACAAACACACTAGACACTATAGCTTTATCTTCCTCACGTGGCCGCCTGATTCACTGTGTATGTCCCATTGTCACAACTGTGCTTCTCTCAGGCTGCAGGACGTACTAGCAGTCACTCAGACTAAAATGCAGTACAGGAGGCTGTCAGCCAGCTCCTCTGAGCTGTGTCTAGAACTTCTGCCCCGCTCCACTGAACAGTCGCTTCAGCCTCTCCGTCTCTCTGTCTCCATGACATCCGACGATGTGTTCCATCTTCAGGTGAACAGTCTGGTTTTCATTAAGGTTGTTTTTTGTTTTTTTTCCATTTGGTACCACTGTGGGGCAAAAATAAAAAGGCTCTAAAAAGACTCAACCAAGAGATGTTAAAGAAATTTAAGCGGAAGTTTGTTTCTCCCAACGCCTGCGTGTTCAGGTTTTTCAGGGCACTGCTGGTCTCTTGGAGGAGTCAGTAGAAGGTCCTGTAAGAGAGCTCAGCACCGCCCTGCTGGAGGTTACGCAGCGCTACATCAGTCAAGGCGACATGCTTGCTGAGATCCAAGCGCTGCACTCCAGGTACAATTACTGGAGTAATTGAGAACTGTGCTTATGTATTTCAATACATATTTCAGGGGAAAAAACTAACAGTATTCATATTAAAAAAATATATTACCCATCATTTTGTGTGTTATTTGGCTCATCTGACCAGTTTTTTGGGGGGAAATATCCAATTGTAAATCATACTCTTATGATTATATATTTTCTTTTTGTGAATTGTTGTCTCTTCATCGACATTAACCCCTAACCCCTATCCCAAGTTGCTTGATGAATTCAAAATTGTCTCACAGGTTTGCAATTGACTGGTGTCCAGCCAAGCGATTGTTGATCTTCCTGAAGTCTGCAACCACGGTGTGCCACCTGGAACTGGACGAGGGCTACCCCTCCAGTGGACGTGCCAGACTGCTTTCTGTGCGCAAAGATGGCTGCCTGCTAAATGTCGACACGCTGCAGGTAAACCTGGGGACAGTGCTGGGGGAAAAACACGTTAGCTGTGCTACAGAGGGCTGATGAGGTTGAACGCAAACTGTTTGGCGTGTATTCAGCTTCAGAGTTAAAAGTCACTAGACTTCATTGTGCACTATAAATGACAATGTCATGTTTTCTTTTAAAATATGGACCATTAAAATTAATTATGGTTTCACATTAGTGTGCTGTGGCAAAAAAAAAAAAAAAAACCTGAAAAAATTTGTGTATGTATTGAACCCCAGTAATCCATACAGACGTTTACTCAGGTGAACGATACCTAATGAGGTCAATGAAAATGCTAGAAAGTAAAATCCTAATGTTTGGATACCATAGTGAGGGCTCTTGGATCAGCTGTGAAGAAATGGAAGGTGTCATACCACCCATCAGAGTAAGAAGGTCTTGTGAGGGAAGCAACAGAGAGGCCAGTGAACACTCTGAAGGAACTAGAGTTCAGTGGCTGAGAGTGGAATGAAGCTTCACCAGTCAATAATATCAAGAGCCCTTCATTTAACTGGCCTCTGTAGGAGGGTAGCTAGAAACAAGCCGTTACTAAGAACAGTGTCACAACTTCTGAGTTTTCCAGAAAGCACCGGTCTGACCTAGATAAAATGTAGGACACTGTTTTGTGGTCAGATGAGACAAACATTCAGAATGCTCTGTATGGCAAAATACAAAAACCCACACTGTCCGTTCCTCAACAAACACCACCCAAACAGAAGCATGGAGGTGTCGGTGGAGAAGCATGGAGGTGTCGGTGTCTGTGTTGTGGGAGCTGGGCGTCTCGTTTAAAATGTAAGGACAGGTTGGTGGCGCAGATGACGGGGAGAATCTGCAAGACATTTCAGTAGGACAGTGATCGGAAGCTCAAGGTGAAAGGAGTAGTTGAACACAGGAGAGGTCGAACGATTAAAAGGTGAATGTAATGGCAGAGTCCAGGTCTCGGTCCACAAACCCTGTCCAACAACCTGGAGCAAATCTGCCAGGAAGAAAAGGGCAAAAATATACAATCTACAAAACTACATAGTTTGTCTGTGGCAATTCAGTATTTCACTGCCATATATAGTTGAATGTTTCACTGGTCTGATTTCAGCCCCCTGTTGTGAGTCCTACGCTCACAGACTGGCTTGAGTTTCTGTCTTCCAACCCGGCCCTCTGATCACCACCTGCAGCACCACCTACAGCACCACAGCGCCACCTATAGGACCACACTAGTCCCACAGCAGAGGCTACTAAACACTGACCATGTTCAGCCCGTGTAAACATTTGAAGGTTATGTTTGAACTGCACTAGTGTATACCGAAACTGCCTTATTGTACCATTGGCCATTCAAATAAATTAAGAAAGTGTTTCATGCTCTTAATCTGTCGTGTAAGCTCAGAGTAATGTTTTTGTTTGTTTGTTTATGCTTGTTTGTTTATGCTTTATGTGTATGTGATGTATTACTCTGATGTTACTTTTTTTATAAAAAATAAAATCAAGTTGTTTGGGTTAGAGGTTTCACAAATATCCACTTGCTCCTTTATATTTTACTAACTAATTTTTGGTTTGAATGGTGTACAGTCAAATTGGCATCTTGTCTCTTATAGTTTTGACTCTGAATGTTTCGTGTATTAAAAAAATCATTGGAGTAGCTGAACTGCCTGAGTTTTTCCCCCAATGCTTTTTTTTTATTAATTAAGAGGAGGCGCTACACAAACCAAATATGAAGTGAAAATGAAATATACATGTGTGTAGGTACCCATACACACCCGTGTGTGTGGTAAAGCAGGGAGTGAAGGAGGCACAGGCATGCAGGTCTATTGGGGCTAGTGTGTTTATTTGTAGGGAGTGTGAATGTCAAAGTTAGTAAGGGACTGCATGTATGATGTAAGTTTGTAATTGATGCCCTAATCATCTATTTAATCTCCAGATGTCAGAGCAGCGTACGGTCCTGGTTGTACTGGGTTATTTCCAATTTAAAATAATTTGTATGCATGCTAATAGCAATTATCCTTCACTGTCTATGACTGAGATTGTCCTCATTCACTGAAACCCCAAATGTCTTAATTGTCAGGCCACACCTGTCAGATGTCAAATGTAGTGGACCAGTAGCCTGTAGGTTTACAGCACTGCTGAAACACGTGAGCCAAGGCTGCTGCATTTTGCCCCACTGTCTAGTTCTGACCTGAATTTAATTTAATTGTACAAAGATGCTTTTCAACACTAGGAGGCAGCACACACCACTTCAAGCACTGTTTAGTTCAAGTAGCTCTCACCAGAAAGAAACTTGGATTAAATAACAGGGATGGTGTTTATAATCACTGCACTTGTCTGTTTTTTCTTCTTTATTTGGTTTCTTAAAATCAGTTTGTTTTATTATGCAATTCTTCCCACATTATTATCGACAGTTGTTTATCAGAAAAACTTTCTAGTGGTACAGTTTGAGATTATTACATGTTAGTCATCAGTGATCAGTTGCTGATCACTGATGTGTTGAGAGGTTTTCCACCCAAACAATACCTGATCTGCACTGCTGCTGTGTAATTACAATTAATTGATATCCTATGCTGTTGCTAATATTGTACATGACAACAGACAACAGCTGTAATGGTGCACTTATGAAATGCAGCTCTGAGGTAGTCACACACGTAGAATGTATGTACATGGCAGTTGCTTCTAATGAAGTACTTAGTGAGTGTTAATTGAAAATAATATTCGTCTCTTTCCTCTTTGTCAAGTTCAGCCACCATTCTACCGTGTAAGTCTCCACTTATGAAATGCCAGCTGAGGTTCAGGTGTTTCTCCTTTACCTTCCCTCTACTGTCAGAGCAGCTTCCCACCTCCACTTTACCTCTCCATCATGTACACCCTCTCCACTCCACTCCTATTGGCTGTTCAGGATGTGCAGCCTTTTCCTGGCCGAGCCAATGGAAAGGCAGTGAAAAGTTAGTTAAGAGGGCAGATTGACCCACTTCTGGAGTCCATGTGTGAGGAGGAGAGGAGAATCTCTTCTGTCGCTGAGTCACGTTTGCGCCTCTGCTGCGTGCTGGAGGAAGGAGGGCCAGGCCTTGCGGTGCACTGTAATACGCCCCCCGTCATACCATGTGTCGGAGGGAAAATGGATAAAAATGAGAGAGGCAGCTGGTGATTGTTAACAGCTCTTATGAAAGAAGCCATGACTTCCCAAGGAAGGAAGTGATCTAACTGACTGCTGTCAGACAGGCATGAGCTGAGTGGTCCTCTTACTTGTGAAAGGTGTTGATATTTAGTAATGTACTAAGAATTTTATTCTTGCTATGTTTTATTCTTGTTATGACTTTTGATCTTGGGGTGATTTTGTGTTTGTTAATCGTGTTTTTAATAGCTTTAGTCATGTGTTTTTTCCATATTTTTCACTGGTCTTTTATAAATGAATTTCCATATTTCAATTTTAGTGTTTGTTTTTCTTGAATATATTTCATAAGCTAACACAAGTAGGCGCATGGATGTTTTACGTTTGCATAGACTAGACAGTAATGAGACTTACAGTCTGTCATTCAAAACAAAGGACACAGTGCCCTTCCTCTCCCAGAACCACTACAAGAAAACCAGAAGCACAGGGGAAACACCTGTCCAGTGGAGAGTAAATGAGAGTAAGGGCAGAGTAAAGAGAGTAAGATGAGAGCGTGGGGTGAAGAGCAGTGGTGGGGAGGTCGTCAGCTCTCCTCAGGAACTCCAACCTCAAACACATATTGTTACAAACTCCATGTGTTGGACTTGATTGACACAAGGGTAATTCAGGGTCAGGTCTGGAGCTTCATGGCCACATGAAGCCCCAGACTGTCTGCAGGACCATAGTGTTCGCCCAGCTCAAAGTCACCGTCTCTACTGCGCCGGTGTCTATTTTAAGAGGTGCAGTCTCTGTTATAACCCTTGTTCTGTTGAGAGATGACAGAATCAGGCCACACGACGACGGCAGAGCAGACGCTTGACTTGAAAATCTTACAGGGTGAGTGTTGTGATCTACTTGTTTATACCTTTTTCTGTATTTATAAACTCAGTCGTGTATGAAACAGTAAAGTTAAAACTAATACAAATCAGGTTGGATATATTTGCAAATAATACCCTTTGTGTTCTCGTTGCCTTTCACAGATGTAATAACTGCACAATGGTAGTTTGATTTCTGTAAAAAGCCTTATCGTTGCTTCAAAATATATTTAATTTGCTGTGATCGTACATTAAGACTGTCACTATGTAACTCTTGAGTCCATGTCAGTGTTTGTCATTTATATGACATCTATATGACATTTTTGTTCATGTTTATTACTAGGGCAGCACTCGTCTCTTTATAACAGTGTCCGAGCTCATAAGAAAACACACTAGATTACCAAACAAATGACAAGCACACAATAAAACACGTTATGCACCTTTTTCAGAAAAATCTTTATGATGTAAAACGCATCTGAAATGCAAGTTAAATATTATCCTACAGTATGCATATACTTGACATCTTATACATATTTGTGCCCACATAACTTTGCATTGAGTGTTTAAACTTTACAAAAAAATATAATTATTGAATATATTATACATTTTTAAACATTTCAAGTATATTTAGATTTACGCCTATTTACACATTTAGACAATGTACACAAGGATGTTCAGCCACAAATAAGATATCCCTCGCCTAAATATTTCATGTGCATTATCAATAGAGACATCCTGGTCATTCTAGTAAGTGTTTATATCCGCCTCTCTAAGGATCGACAGGAATAAGGAATTACAGGATCCTGATGTCGCACTGTGGTTCCTTGCAAGGGGCATTTGCACTGGTTCCCTATGGCTTGCCCTAGTAGACTGGAGGACATTTGAGTCCATGCCTTGCTTTGTCCTTCAGTTTAAAAAGGGACTTTGTGTTAGATATTCAGCAATGAAGTCTGGAGGGGCATATAGATTCTTCAACAGGCTGACTTTTATCAACCTTTTCATGTGAGGCCAAGAAACATGGTCATTAGACCCTTCTGAAAGCACTTTGTACCTTTGTGTCCCTTCAGTTTCATAATCAGTAATGAAGTCTTTGAGCACCATCCATGCCAGTCATCTCTCGGCGAACAGTACACTTGGAAGGAGCACCAACGCTTGATCTTGCGAGACCTTCCACCAAGGCCCCACAACCACCACACTTCCCTCCCCGACTCGGCCGACCCGTCAGCTGCCGCGAGCGTGTCAAGCGTCGATGCGGAAGGAGAGCAGCTTCTCGGAGTGCATGTTGTTGAGCGTGCGAAGGTCGGGCAGGCGCAGCAGTAGCTTGGTGAAACGGGAGGCATCGGGACTTGGATCCCCAGGAGACCTCTTACTGACCAGCGCGCGAAGTGCTCGGATCAGGCTGTCCTGGAGCATCTCCACCGAGTTCACATTCTCGATGCCAGAGCGGTCTGAGTGAGAATGTGAGGAAGAATAACATGTTAAATGTAAGGCATTACTTACTGCTATTTTGACTCCTACTTGTTATCTCTGCTCAATACAGATGTATTTAACAAAACTCCATGATGCTTACCTGCAGATACCAGCACCACAGCAGTGAAGAGTCCTAGCTCCTCTGAAGACAGCTCTAATAGACTGAGTTTCTCGCTGAAATCAAACATGGTTCCCAGCAGATCTCCCATTCCCATGGTTTTCAAAGCTTCTAGACTATAGGTGGTGCCAGAGATGAATGTTACAGTCTTCTCTTTGACATTAAACAGGGATGCAAAACGAACCATTAACACCTATATGAAGAGAGAGAGAGAGAGAAACAGACAAAATGGTTACCAAAGGTTTCTTCTGTCCAATACTGTGTCAAAGTTTTAATGGGCACATCTGTATACCTTCTGTAGCTCTGGCTCCAAAATAATAGATAAATCTAATAGAAAACCAGTCTAAATTGGTCCTACATGTTTGGTCAGAAGGCAGTGCTAACCAAGCTTGTTAGTGCTAACCAAGCTTGTGATTGCTTTAGACGAGGAGCATGTTTGTTTTCATTTTGCTTCTCCTGGTGTTTCTACATTCTTGTCAATGATAAGCACCATCTTATCAACTCTGAGCTGATAAGGAGTTCTCTAGTTTCCCATTACTGATATCATACCTGCTGTTATCTCTAACAATCCAGTGCTATCTTTCATAACTGGCACGTTTGTGAGAAAGCAACTTAAAAAAAAACAATGTTTTGAGTTACAAGCCTGAGCTAATACCTGCATACCTGGCTCTTTCTTTAAATAAATAAACACGTAAAACATACAAATATAAATGTCATGTAGAACCCTTGGGATTTTCAGATCTTGGAGTTTGGGGTCTGAGTACCCTTGTGAAGACTACATTGTGATTGATTTTGGCACTGTGGATTTCCCTGTCTGTGCTGGAATGCACAAGGTACATTCATAACCTAAGAATGCAAGTTTATTTATACAGAATATCAGATGGTTAATAGCTTACCTCAAAGGTGCCAGCCTTCAGCAGGGTGACTTGATCATTTTGGGACAGAGAGCTAAAACCTGGGATGTGTTTAGCAAATTCCACGACTTCACGCACGGCTGGTGTGAAGCTTAGTGAAAAGTCTTCCCAAATCTCCTGGGGAGTCTTGTTAGGATCTGCGTGAGGATGCATATTCATTGGGCAAGCCTAGGAATGGGAAGACAAAGAGGAAATGTGTCAGGAAAAGCTTTAAATAACATTTACAGTGTTTTTGAATTCTAATGAGGAGATCCATATAAAACAAATTGGGTCATTTTTAGTTATTTTCTAAACATATTATCAGTTTACCGTCTCCACAAAACTAGGTGGGGACTACTAGATCGACAATGTCTTTTTTTTCTATCATCACGCTCTTTTACTGTCCCAGAAACCTGCGTATGATGACAAATAGGGAATCACCAGCAGAATGTCCTTGTGGTTCCTCCACGGGCAGTTCTGCACCTGGGTATTGCTGACGGCTTCTTGATTTTGGTGACCACCATACACATTGCTGTTGTGGATTCGACGACCATTGTTCTGAGGTGGAAAGCCTTGGTGCTGCTGGTTGGAGACTGGTGAGGAATGGCTATGGCAACCATTGTCAGGTGTTGCTTTGAAGCCATTGCGCTGCAGGGCTACATTGTTGTCATGGTAATAGATTGTATTCTGGCCATTGACATGGTAGCCAGCCAAACAGCGATTGCCGCTGTGGTCATCCAGATCCATGCCATTGTGAGGCCGCAGGGTTAGACCCAGCTTATCGTGAGCGTAGACAAAGGTCTCGCGGTGTGCCCGGGTAATGGCAGAGATGGTGTTGTCCACACCAGGACTAGGGCACAGTGGTGGAGAGATGGCAATCAGAGGAGGGCTCTGAGCAGGTGGAGCCAGAGGTGAGGCCATGGCCGGGGGGGAGGGGGAAGGAGCTATGGGGACAGCAGAAGGCTGGGGCTGAGGGGCCACTGTCAGACCGGGGCAGGGGGATGAGGAAGATGATGACGAAGAGGATGGGGTGGCGGATTTGAGACTAGCCAGCTGGAATTCACTCTGCAGCTGATTGTTCACCATGTTGTTCATGGCACTCTGCATCTCAGCCAGCATGCGCTGCTTCTCACGTTTCGGGATGCGACCAAAGCGGACAGCTGGAGGGAACATCGTAAACAAACAAGCAAAAAATGTTTATGCTGCTCTGGGTTGAGATTTTGGCAAGTGGTATTATGGAGAATGGTTTGGTTTGTGTGGAGCTCACCATCACGAGACATGCCCACAGACAAACATTTCTTGAAACGGCACTGCTGACAGCGGTTGCGGTTGATCCTCATAATAGTGCAGGTTTCATTCTTCAGGCACTTTTTGTACTGGATGTTCTGCTGGATGCTCCGACGGAAGAACCCCTGTCAAGAGGAAAGCAAAAAAATCTTTAGGACGGTTTGAAACGAAATGTAATATTTACATGTAATATAATGTAAGTTCAGGTTTTACCTTGCATCCTTCGCAGGCATGGACGCCGTAATGAAAGCCTGAAGCAACGTCTCCACAGACTTTACAAAGCAGCACCATACCGTTCAGCTCTGAGAATGGAAAGATAAGATATATTTTAGATAGATGGACTTTAACAGGCACTTTAGCTATAGTGAGTTTTAAGAAGTGGCATTACTACGCACTTGTAAGAGTAGCAACCGATTTGTTTGGCGAGTTGCGCGCATTGCTGCCTTCGTCGCGACACCTTGGGGACCCTCCGGAGGATGACGAGCTCCCTTCCTCACCGGAGCCCGAGCTGCTACTACTGCTGGTGTACATGCGCGAAGAATCGTGGGAGCCATTGGGGGAAGGCGGGAAAGACGAGCTGAAGCAAGGCTGAGTCATCGACTGCATGCTGCTGTTGGAATTCTCACTGTACATGGATACTGGGCTGGTGCGGTTCGGGGAGCCTCCACATGATCCGATGTATGAGATTACGCCCCCTAGTGAAGAGAAGGAGTGAGGATCATTGTTTGTGTGCTGGGGCGGTGCCTACTGTATGCACTTTCACAACGACCCTTTGCAACACAGATGGCGACTTGGCAGCAAGAAGGTGGGAATGGATCATTGTTAGATTTTTGGAAAACACAGACACTTTCTAAGAACTGCTGTTGGCTACACAAGGCTATCTAATCAGAGCCGTCCTTATCCTGATATGTTTTTCTGTGTATGAGTTAAGCCACGTGTGTATGCCACGCCTATCTTGTATTACTCATGCATGCCATGGAGTCATTCCTAACAGGAATTCAGATCCAGTTCTGTCTATTATTTCAGCACACATGCAGGTACATGTGCTGCTTCGTACACATACATTGATATGGTAGTCACAGTTTTCACTTAAACAAACGGTTCAGCCTCCTCTACATGGAAGACACTAATTGGATGTGCTTGGGCACGTCCTGTCAGCAACCCTACCAGTAAAAAAATATATATTCTGATTCTTCTGTAACATTTCCTCTTTTATTTCTCATCACTTTGTTAACACAATCTATTTCTTAATACTAATCAATCTAAACATGACATACACTAAACTCAAATACCAAAATAAATACAATTTTGATAAAGTTGATAAGGTTCGCTTTTCTTTTATTATAACCAGAGGAACATTTATTTTAACTACTGCTCTTCCAGACAGTCCAAAAATATTGCTCCAAATATTATATAACTGCTGTATACTAGGACAAAAAGCCAAAGGGTCACTGTGTCAGGTGGAATCACAACAGAAACACGTGCGGTGGCCTGTGCCTCCCATTGCGGTAATTCACTCCTATCATCATTTTCATTCCATGTAGCTTTATTTTTAACCCTGCATTTCTGGACAAGGGCAGGTCACTAACATCATTAACATTCTTTTGTGTTTTAGGGTGTATGGCTAAGCCAAGATTGTAACGTTTTTTTATTTTAAACTTCCTTACCACGGGCGTAAATCTTAATCACAATAAGGTCAAATTTAAGTGACGTAAATTTCCCGTTGAAAACACGTGTAGCAGACCATGCAGCCGTGTAGGCAGACTCGAGCGTACCATCCAAGCACACGCCCATTCCACGTGCGCCTCAGACATGAGACTTCTCAACGAGACCGATTCTCCAAGTCCCGCCTACACAGCCAGAAGCCACACAACTCTCGTGCGTATCAAAAATACTGTTTAATTAACCAGATGTCTCATCAAATGCCGTGAATATACGAATCGATTGTGATTTATTTTTTACTGGGACAATACTTATGACACGGTTGACATTGGTCATAGATGTAAATAAAATAGTTCATATATGTATATACATATATATTTAAACATATCTCACTTGTTTTAAATCAGTTTCAGACGAAACAAAACCACGTAGTCGACATAGAGTCTTTTTTTCTAGGCTGTTTGTTGTCCATGTATTTATGTCAACAGGAAAAAAAACTGTTACATTGACTTGGATTGACTTCATGTCCTAGTTTGTAAAGCGAACATGAGTTAGCGTGAGCTCCTGCCCACCTCTTTAGAATATGGTCTTTATCTGGCCAATCACCGTGCGCACATGGCTTAAATTTCTACGTCATGCAGACTTCGGTGGGAGGGCTGGGACCTTCTGCAGTGGTATTATGTAATGAGCGCTAGCGCTTACCAATAGGTAGAGGCGGAGAGGCAGAATGAAAACAAAACGCACATGGTTACATTCGGCGGTCCATGTGAATTGGGCAAGGACATGAGTCGCTGCCTTCATCGCAGTGATGTCTGTACACCTGACTTCTCTGTCCTGACCTACTTCCACGAACTTCACGAGAACACCGTGTTTTAAGCTAAGCCGCGGTGTCCTTGGCTTTGCGGGGTACTGAAATCCATTATGTATTTACAACATTTAGGAAATTATGCGTATTAATTCACAAGAATAAAATGTATATGTCCCTTTAGTTTTTCCGACTCCGACGTCATGTACAGCGTATTATAACTCAACTCTTAGGTGGCAAAACGTAGGTTATCAAGAACAGGCAGATCGCAATATATGTTCGTTAGCCTAAACCTAACCTCTCTATAACTAAAGTACATGCGCATCACATATACAGAACCCTGATGTTATACATTTCAGTTCATTTAAGTAATTGCTTGTAAGGCATGGACAGAAATAGAATGTGATTTAACTAGACTGTACCATCCAAAGGTTAACCCTCCGTTTAACTCTGGAAATGTAGAAGGAACGAGGATGCAAAAGATCTAAAAAGCACTGAAACATACACAAATAACACTTATCGAAGCACTTAGGTTTCTTACCCGTGTTGTTATTTTTGTCCATTGTAGTTGACATTTTGGATCCCAGTCAGAAAGTTGTCGACAAGTGAGTTAACTGTAAAGCCTACAAAAGGTGCATTCTCTGAAGCTACACGTATGTGTCAAATTTTCCTCTAGAAGAACGTATTGTCGGATGTTGGGATTCAACAGTGTCACAACATATAGCTTACTTTATAAGATTATACATACTGTAAAGGTACCCTACAAATAAGCCGATGTGCCAAAGTAAGTCTCTGAACGTATACGAAAGTATTTCAGTCCGCGGTGCATTGGTGTTGTCAGTCGCTCTGTCTGTGTCGCTATGAACCGCTCTGCCAAGTCGTCCCGGTTTTGCAAGGCTGCCTCATCCCAAAGAACTATACAGGAGCGCACTTAGCGCAGGCGCAGGGTGTCTACTGGCTCCGCACGAGGCTCGAAATATGTCCATGTGACCCGGGGGTGGGGGGGGCCTCGTGGCCCAGTGACACAGTTTCTCGCGAACACGTTTCAGTACATTTATAAATCTCTGCGTATGTTTTTTTTTTTTTTTACAGCGTTGGGATTTGTAGTTCTTAGATACTCTCCAGGTCAGATATTATTTTTTTTCTATATATAGAAAACATTAAGCCTATGACTAAGGTATCTATTTTGGCGTGTATGGAACTGACAAGGCTCAAAGTGTGTTTGAAAGGCTGTCTTTTTTATTATGACTTATGGGTTTCACACAAATAGGGCCTTTAAAAAAAATCCTCTCTCAAATTATTCTGAGTCACCAAGGTGAAATCGAGGGCTAAAGAGAGACCAAAATGAAGTTTTATCCCATTGCTTAATAGCTTAACATTCCTTTAATTTAGATCCGTACCACATCAGATATACATTCTGCTCTATGTAAACAGGATAAATCACATTTATTGTCATATTAAAATATTTAACCTACACATGGTCGAATAGCCTATTACTGTTTTTAGGACTTTTAAATTTCAGAGCTCTTCGTTTTAATTTAGTAATTTTATCATAGACTGCTTGCAGGATTTACACTCTCGGTGGTGGTGGTGATAAGAAAGAACACCAACAGTCAGACTAAACTACATGATGCAGTGATGGAGAATGTACAAACCCAAAAGTATTCCACATTTTCCACCATGGTTTGAAGCTTGATGTATGTTCTTTCTGCCAAATGTGTTTAATTCTATTGCCAACCCCAAATAGAATTTATTTAGGTCCTATTTATGATATAAACTGCACACTATTCCTGTTTTCATATTATTATACACATATCTGGCGCATGCCACAATCAACATAGTCAGCCCCAGTTCATATGATGTAGGTTATTTCTCCTCGAAATAATTTACCTCTGAGCATGTGCCCTAAATAGGATGTGTCCGCTGAGAGTGGCTGACCAAGTTCACTGGACTGTTGTCCTCTTTTTTTGGCAACAGCACATGTCAGAGAACAAGAGTTCTGGTTCAAGAATAGAAGGTCTTGCAGTAAAATATCTGTAAACATGAATTTATTAATTCACGTTTATATTCAAATAGGCTACCATTCAGCAGTGCTTTTATTGGAAACTCTATATCTGTACAACACGGACACAAAAATGCATAACTGTTGACTGTGGTCTTAAATGGGATCATGGCGGCATATCATTCTGATTTCTTCATGAATAGCTAGTCGAAGAATGACTGTGGATCTTGAGCTGGTACGTCTGTCAGCACATCAGTGGTGTTCGTGCTTTTACACACGTTAACACACGTGTTTTTTTCTGGGTGGAGAGTAGTTGAGCCAGCATACCATACTGTGCCAACACTGGACTTGATGTAAGAAGCTGTAACACAACACAAATTGTCTATCTTACATGGTTGGCTGTACCAAGGGTGTAGGAGTTAGTTTGATATGGGGGGGGGGGGGGTCAAATGTAAGTGTTTCTATTTTTTGGTGGGGGGGGACATGTCTCCCACATCCTCCGTGCTTCCTACACATGTTTCTATAGAGCTGTTTATAAGTGGCTTGTTCAAGTACTAACGCAAACGAGCTGTTAATGTTTTACGTGCCGGAGTCCAATTATCGATGTTTTATCTTTTTCCTTAAGGGACTGTATGACAATACACGTGAATATGGTGCTTGTTTTGTACCAGTAATTGTTAATACTTACATATTCTGTCAGATGACTTGTGCGCACTTTGCTGTGCACGCAGTGGAAATAAACCTTCATTCCACACATTAATGTTTTTTGTCCGTCTTTGATAATTTCATGAATCGCCTTGTTGTGTATTATGCGACACACATCGAGTCCATCAAGGCGGTGGAATAAAAAAGGGTTTCCGGGAATAGGCGAAGCACTCCGTCACGTTTCTACATCACGTTACCTACCTAAATAACACGAGACGCGGGCGCACGAGGCGACTATTTAAAGATCTCTGTAGGTCTTAAGCATCCAGTCGATGATAATACCTGCAGTGAAATCCGAATGTGGTTAAAAAAAACACACAAAAACCGATTATTTCTCTTAGATTTAAAATTCTTACCGACGATGCAGTTTACCCACTTCCAGCACTGAAGCGCCAGGTCATACGTTGTGATCATGTTACATGAAAAGTATACAGGAGTATACTTGCAAGGGTTTTTTTTTTTCAAATTGCCGGTGGCCGCGAGCAAGGTTTCCTCGTTTCAGTGCACACATTTGTGTAAATGAGCTTAAAGCACAGGAATGACTCGTGACGGCACACTTAAAAGCCGTTTCTTCATGCTGTTTGCCCACGCTGTCCCTAAAGCGCCACACCACCCGTGTCTGTCCTCGTGATGAAGGAAGTCCAGTGTTCAACCACTGTACCGTCTGTGAGGATTTCGCTGTTCTCAACATAGCATATATCGCAGCACGGCAGGCTCAACAGAAAACTAAACCCTGAAGGCTCGTGGTCCAGCCTAATTGCCGTTAAACACTGTAATGAACAGAATATTAAAAAGCCGAGCTATCTTTATTCTACATATCCTTGATCCGTAGGCTAGTACGTTTGACACGCCCCAAGTAGCCGAACAACCAAAGCTAGCTATGTAAGGTTGATGGAAACATTATTAACTTTTTCCTCTAAGCTTAAATAATGACAATAATAGTTATCTCCGAATGAATCTAGGTCATTTAGCAAGTAAAGCCGCCTCCTAACCTACTGTCCGCCTGACTCAGTAGGCTACAGCACAGCGGACTTTAGTGGTCGCCGTAGACAAATCGGCAGGTTGGGGAGCTGATTCAGTGAGACGATCTAGATGACTCTGCCTTGTAACTACCAAACGTGTAACTACCAAACGTTACTTTGCTGTCACGAGAAATAAAGCGTGCCGTGGAAATGTGTTTTTTTCTGTAAACTTCATAGTATACATAAATTCATCGACTGCATTACGAGTCCGTAAAGTAGATCTAATACCATATCGCGCACAGCCCATCTAAACCCATCGACTAACTATCGTAACGTATCATCTGTTTCGCTCTTTTCCTACACGTTGCCGCAAGTCCCCGTGCGCCATGTGAGCACTCCAGCACCGAGGACAGTGCTGCAAGTACCGGGGCGTGAGAAGGGAGTGTCGTCACATAGTACTGCGGTTGGTGCATGCGGTCACCGGGCCGGTCCACGTGAGTGGACACACTGTTACGACTAGACTGTACTTGCAATATGGAGCAGCGAATTGGGCGGTGACCCGTCGCTCTATTTTCGAGAAAAAAGGATAGTGGGTAACTGTGGTCTCTTGCCAAAGTAAACACTTCAAATATGAGAAGCAGAGTAGGCGGAAGGCTCATTTTGTCCACAAAACCGTCTCTGACTATTTCCCATCATATCAGGAGGAATCATAGCGTGTGTTCCGTGCACGCCTATTCATAGACTAACTTGATAAAATATAGCCACTGAGCTTTAGGGGAACATAAAGTCACAATTCTCTTTAAATAAATCTGCTCTTATAGCCTATATCATCCCGAACTTGTCAAAAATTATACTATAGATTGATATACACCAGAAAATACATTTGTTGCGAATTGCGAACTAGCTATGTGTATATGTGGCTATAAACTCGACTTATAGGTCGATAAGATGTGTAGTAGGCTAATTAGCATTCTGGATGTAGCATAGACCTTCTGCAGGTTAAAAAGTTGATAGGACTAATTAATATTATACTTTTGCGAAACCTGTTTTAAACATTTGAGGGGCGGACACGAACGTCCATTATCGACATCGATTCTGAAACAAGCCCACTAGACGTTATTTTTCTAAATAAGGTCCGGGACTTTTTTCAGCTGAAAATACACCGCTCATTTATCTCCCACTGTCTGATCAGACAGAATGAGCGTGAGCAGCATCTAGTTAGCCAACGGTACCCTCTACTGGATACACCTGCATTGCTAGCTCGTTTATCTATTACTGTATACAACCGGTTCTTCAAGTGTAATTTTCAAACCAACCATCTTCAACTCGTTTCGGTAAATTCCGAGATGGAATACCTTAATAACCTACGGATTTAATTCCAATAAATTTATTTAGAATATATAATATACTAGGTTTCATCAGCTGAGGATAGCAGGGAAAATGTCAGTGTGATCCATGCTTATTCCGTACGTATGTTTTATGTCTGTTTTAATTATTTTAATAGATTTGCCATCTTATTTACTTTATTACATTATTTTGTTTATTATTTTTAACTTTGTCATTTTATTACCTTATTTTATTATGTATCTTTTTATATTTGCTTCCTTTAAATGTTTTGGTTTATTTATTCTTTAAAGCACTTTGAGTTGCATGTATGTATGAAAGGTGCTATACAAATAAATATTATTATATTATTATTATTATTATTATTGTTCTGAGGTCTCATTTTCATTTGAGAAAACGGAGGAAATAAAAAACGAAAATGTCAGAAGGAAAGCCGGTTCACAAACACGTGCCGCCATGCTATTAAATTAAGAACACCACCCTTCATGATAATTAGTTTTTTTTTTTTTTGACTATTAAAGATAAGCTATGAAGGACATCCAACGATAACCAACACAATATAAAAACCAACTTTACTCGGCCATTGAGACTCACTGCACTTTTTGCCCATTCCAGAGAGTCTATTGAACGGCGCGCTGGGTGGATGAAGGCCAATTCCACGTATCTGACAGGATCCAATCAGATTTCAAGCTCTGTGAATTCAACGCATGCGCGCTATTTGTATTTTTAAAAACACTTGAGAAGCTAGGGTAAGTAATCGGCAGTGGATGCGTTCGGGCGGGGACAGGGGAATTTAAATAGCGTGTTATTACAAACCAATGGCACGAAATTCATCAAAGGTTAAAAATTATCTAGATGTAATTAGCTTCGTGTTGTGTACTATAGCTTAAAATGGCGTCATCAAGTACGCTTTGCAGATGAAGACGCTGCTAGAAGTGACTGTCATTGTTTTTGCTCAAGATCTAAAATGGTGGACACAGCTGCATAGTGTACCCAAATCTGACGTTGGTTTCATATGCCAGAAAACAATTTTTTTCGTGCAGTCTGACAGAGCTTGCTATTGTGACAGTTCTATAGCTGTGTATGTACGAGCTTGTAAGTAAGAAGTATTGCAACAAAATCATCAGGATATATATATATATATATATATATATATATATATATATATATATATATATATATATATATATATATATACCTATTGGCGTAAGTTACACTGTAAGCTTGCAGGCTAGCAAGCTAACGTTAACCATCTTTATTGTTTTGAAAATCCATGCGGGCATACCGGTTTCTTTGAGTATACTGGTTTCGGCTTGCATAAATGTTAAGTAAGCGACTGAAATTTTGGAAGCAGTTACCTACTGGTGTTTCAGTGGTCATCTAAAGGAGCAGTTACCTACCTACAGGCGTTTATGATCAACTCGAGCAGTTACCTACTGGGCAAGGGCACCAGTAAGATTTCTAGAAACCAGCATCATTTATCCTGCTTTTAGCACCGCTTTCTAAGGAATGGTTACTAAATAACTTTCTCTAAATTTTATTCTGTAATGCAACAAATGGCATGCTTCTTGTTCGTTTCAGACCTCAGTATGGATGTGGATGGGCTGTCAAGAACACACTGCAAACAGACACTGAGCCCCCCCTAACTGCATGGTGGGTGTTGGTTAGCGACTCACTCGCCATGACTACGCGATCCACTTTGTTTACAAGTGGAGGAAACAAGCTGGATACAGACATCACTGACCAAATAAAAAAACAAGTGGAATCCACTGGATTTAAGACTGGATCAAAAAAGGGAAGCTGTAAGTCTTATGTAAGAATTCCTGCTGTTTTGAGCAACATTCACAATAGTAGCAGGCAGCGTCTCCACAGCAAAACAAAGACCCTCTCAAGCAGTCGGAGTGCAGTGAGCAGGCTTGGCCAGTCTCCAGCAGTGAGAAAGGGCCAAGAGGAGAACTGGGTGAACCTGGGGGCCCTGACACTTCCGCTGGCCAACCAGATGGGGGCCGAGGGTACCCCATCCAAAAGCAAATCACTGTTTGGACAGGCCAGTCACAACCACATGGGCAAAATGGATCTAGTGGCATCAAATGGCAGTAAACAGCCCAGAAAGTCAGGACCGGTGGGTGGTTTGGCAATGGCAGGAGCACCCTCACCTGAACAAGGTCCTGATGGGAAACGGCGGAATATGATGAAGGCCTCCGTCCATGCTGCCACACAGACTGGTTGCATCCGACAGATACTGCTGCTGCAACTGGAACTGATTGAGCAACAACAACAACAACTGCAGAGCAAGAACAAGGAGATAGATGACCTCAAGGCCGAAAAGGAGATGGTATGCAGAGGCTTACTGCAATTAAAAGAGCTTTTTGATCTGCTTATGCTTACATATAAACTTTACGTGTCTCCCCATGCATAAGTGTCTGTCTGTGAAAACCGGCCCTCGTTTCAGAGTTAGATCACATTTGTTTAAGATTTACCAAATGACAGCAGGCTGATGGCTTCCTCAGGATACTTGAAATTACCCACGTAATAATAACATTTCTTCACACTAGGTCAGATAGTGTATCTGATTCTAGGAAATGTGTGAACTGAAGGCCAAGACTTGTCACAGTCTAGCTGTCAGCATCCCTGCTGCAGGTAAACTTAACCCTGTGTTGTAATGATCTCTTAAGCTGATGGCTCGCATTGAGCGCATGGAGCGGCGGCTTCAGATGGTGAAGAAGGATGGAGCTGAGAGCCGGCCCACTCACACGCCTCGCCGCAGGGAGACTGTGGGGCCAGTTTCAGCAGAAGGCACAGGTCACTCTGAGGGACTGAGCCACACCCCCAGACAAATGCACTTTGGAAGGGGTGGCAAGGGCCTGAAAAGGTACATGATTGGAAAACTCAAGGATATTCTTTGAACTTTTCAGCTTCTTATGAAAATAGAAATTTAATGCCTGTGGTGTTTTTAATCAAAAGGGTATTGCTGAGTTGATGAGAAGTTTTGACTCTAAAATTGCATCGAGTACATAAACACGAACTCTTTGGCACTTGTAGGAGATTCCTTTTTCAAGATTCCAGAATGGCCAGGTCCAGGCGTGGTCAGCCTAGAACACCCTCTCCAAGGGATAGCCAAGTTTTAAGGGAGGAGACTCAGGAAGAGGTGGGTCCTGAGTTTAGGTCACATGGTTCTTCTCTCGTCGAATCAGAGGAGCTGCCTTACATGGCTACGACTGAGATGTATCTTTGCTGCTGGCACCAGCCACCACCGTCACCATGGCGAGATCCATCTCCTGTGCAACAGGATACAGTTGCTGGTGAGTTAAGTTAGCCCCACAAGGATGCCATGGGCACATAGTTAATGCAAATCTTAGAGAGCTTTTGCATTTACCAGACATTTACCAGATGTCTAAATTTACTGATATAGGATAAGATTTCCCACTATTTATGCAATTGATCACAAGGATGTTAAAAACAAAATCTATAGTAGGCACTCTTGCATAAAGGAGCATTGATTTGGAAAAATGTTATGCTCTTGTACTAAAATATGAAGAGATTGCTACACTTTGGATGTTAGGACTGCAGTAGTGCTTAATCCCAGCCAAATTTCGATGTTAGCTTTAAGAAAACAGCAGACATGAACTGTATAGCTTTGCAAACACTTTACTCAGCATCTTACTAAGGATTGAAATACTGCTGCAGATGTTACTGCCATGTGTCTCTGCCTGTTTTAGTCCCCTCCTGGCGAGAGAGCATCGTGGAACCTCTTGAGGGGAAGAAAGCAACAGACATCCCTGAGGTGAGAAACGAGTCATTGCAGGCTGAATCGTGATTCCATGTCAAGAGGCCCATCATTTTTGTCTTATTAAAATCGCTCAGGATGAACAAATCTCAGGTGTTAATGCTGTACGACTCTAGAACATGGATGAGGTTTATCAGCATTCAATAATTCAACACCTTAGTGGTCAGTAAGAGGGGGAAAATGGTGCATAATCAACATTAATCCATAACATGCCATTTGGGATGTGAAATGTAGACTAAGGCTTTGCTTTACTTTGATTCTAGAGTTTAAGCTGAAGACTTTAAAATGACTTTGTTTCAGAATTTGGATGACGGTGTCTTCTTGAAGCGGCATTCAAAATTAGAGTTGGATGAGAAGAGAAGAAAAAGGTATGGGATGAGGAACACCTTCAAGCCCGTTGTCTTTCTTCACAGATCTCTAATCGCTCTCCTGCTCTCAGGTGGGATATTCAACGTATTCGGGAGCAGCGCATATTCCAGCGCCTCCAGCAAAGAACGAGCAAACGGAAGGTGATCCAGGCGAGTGAACCAGAGCTGCTGTCTTTCTACCCTGAAGCAGAGCATGGTATGTCACTTGCACCTCTAAGTGCTCACCATGATCTATTAAAAAGGCCAGCTCCTGTCCTGGAACAGAAGTTCAGGTCAACCAACAGCTTGCTTATTTCTCTCTTCTCCCTCCAGTGGAGTCTATAATGATCACACCGTTCCTGCCGGTGGTGGCATTTGGTAGACCTCTGCCTAACCTTAAACAACAGTGAGTTCTCTGACCCAAATTAGAAAATCATGTGCAATGGACTCTGTATATATCTAAGTCAAAACACCAGTCTTGGTTCTCAATCAGATAAAATATGCAGTCATGAAACTACTTTTAGCAAACAAGTGTTTCTAACATGTATTTTTAAGAGATTTTTCTCTCCAAACAATTTGGTGTCTATATAGCATGTATGGACAGAAAGGACAACTCCAAAGTGGATATGGCATTTCCTCCCGTTTTGTTTATGCAGGAATTTTGATATACCGTGGCTAGATGAGCGCAGCCGCTACCGACAAGAAGTGTCCAAAAAAAAGACACCCCATCGGACCTGCCGCAAGTGAAGGCATCCTACAGGAGCAACCAGGCAAGAGGCACAGAAGGGCTGTTCCTGGCTCCTTTCGTATCGAGGAGATTCTGCTTCAGCTCTGTCCTGTGGCGTGTCTCGGGTGCTGTAGGAACACCCTGGCAGGATGCACTTCTTACTGCCTCGACTGCACTTTTGATCATTTCGTGGACTGCAGGGTCATTTTGTTTCTCCTTAAAGCCCATATTTGGGACCCTTTAGCAACCTATATGGCAGTCCACGTTTGATGTGACTGAAAAGTAAGTTCTCTGAAGTTCAAGTTCATGACTGTTTCAACAATGCAAAATATAGTACTTGTGTTCTGGTCACTTTTGCAGCATACACGCTAGCTTTCAGAAGGGCAGTATGGACCAAAAATGACATGTCAAAGAAGGAATGTAAAGCCTAATCATAATGTTTATTTGTTTGGTTGGTTGGTTTTTGCATTTTTTCCTGTTCATTTCTGTGAGTGGTATCAGTCTAATAAAACATAGTGTATCTTGTAACATAGTGTTGATTGAAGAGAATAAATGTAAAATATTCTAAATGCATCTAAAGAAAATATTTCAAGTATTAAAATATGTTCAGAATGGATTTTAATGTGTTCTTCATTCTTTTTACAGGTAGATTTGCAAAGATTACTAGATATCGATAGTTTTAATTAAATTGGTTACCTTGTGCTTATACAACTTATCAAGAGAATAAATTTTGGTGAATGTTAAATATATGTTCTTATAATAATAATAATAATAATAATAATAATAATCTTTATTTGTATAGCACCTTTCATGCATACATGCAACTCAAAGTGCTTTACAGATTAAATAAATCAAAACATTAAAATGAAGCAGAGATTAAAAAGAAATAATAAAAAATAAATAAAATGAAATGAAATAAAATAAACAAAATAAACAAACAGGTAATAACAGGTAATAAAATAAAGGTAATAAAATGACAAATTCTTAAGATAATAAATAGAACTATTAAAATAATTAGAACAAACATAAAATGTAACTAAATAAAATGATGAAGAAAGTAAAATAAAATGGAAACTTGGTACAACAGACATAGCTTAACTAAAAGCAGATTTAAACAGGAAGGTTTTAAGACCCCTCTTGAGCTATGCAGGGATGAAATGTCTCTGAGCTCCTCAGGAAGAGAGTTCCAGAGTTTTGGGCCATAACGGCTGAAGGCACCCTCACCAATCTTTAATCGGCTTTTAGGAATCACCAGTAGATTACTGTTTGATGACCTGAGAGACCTGACTGGAACATATCTAACTATCATTTCACTGAGGTAAAGAGGAGCAAGACCATGAAGACATTTAAAACCATCACCAGAACCTTAAAATCTATTCTAAAGCTGACAGGTAGCCAGTGCAGTGAGTGGAGCGCAGGTGTAATATGATCCCTCTTTCTTGTGTGGGTCAGGACCCTTGCAGCAGCATTCTGAACTCGCTGTAGCTGAGAAATCGAGCTCTTTGGGAGAGCAGATAAGACAGCGTTACAATAATCAAGCCTTGATGTGATAAATGCATGGACAAGTGTTTCACTATCAGCAGGAGAGAGCATATCTCGGACCTTAGCGATGTTTCGGAGGTGAAAATAAGCTGTCTTGCATGTGGTCATGATGTGTGATTTAAAGCTTAGCTCATTATCAAAAGTGACGCCCAAGTTCTTAACATATTGTTTGGCTTTCAGATTAATTTGATTTAAATAGGTCTGAACATCTTCCCTTTGTGAGTCACTACCAAGAACAAGAACCTCTGTCTTCTCTTTATTTAATTGCAGAAAATTGTCAGACATCCATGTCTGTATATCACCTATGCACTCAAACAGTGAGCTAATTGATTTTAGGGCTTTAGGTTCTAGAGAAATGTAAAGTTGAGTGTCATCCGCATATTGATGATAACTAATGCCATGTTTGTTAATGATATGTGGTAATGGAAGCATATATAGGTTGAACAGTAAAGGCCCAAGAATTGATCCTTGGGGTACCCCACAAGTTATTTTTTTGATGTGTGGAGGAAGAAGTACCTAATGCAACATAGTACTCGCGCCCAGTTAGATACGATCTAAACCATTCTAAAACTAAGCCACTAAGGCCTACCCAGCTCTGTAGTCGATCAAGAAGTATTTCATGATCAACAGTATCAAAAGCGGCACTTAAATCTAGCAGAAAAAGGACTGAGAGTTTACCTGCATCTTTATTCAATCTCAGGTCATTTACTACCTTAACTAGTGTTGTTTCAGTGCTGTGGAGAGCTCTGAAACCAGACTGAAAAGTGTCATTTATTTGGTTTATTTTAACATAATCATTCAACTGGGTTGACACAACTCTTTCAATGATTCTGCTAAGAAAAGGAAGGTTAGATATAGGTCGATAATTATTGAGAATTGTTGGATCAAGATTTCTATTCTTTAGTAGTGGTTTAACCACTGCAGTTTTAAGAATATTAGGGAAATGTCCCAGTTGGAGAGACTGATTAACAATCATTAGAACATCATTAGATAATGAGCTCAGAACCTGTTTGAAAAAAGTATGTTGGTAAAGGGTCCAGTTCACATGTAGAAGATTTTAGTGATGAAATCACATCAATTAGTGTTATCATGTCAACTTCTTGGAAATCAGACATATAACAGTTAGGTTGCGTAACTGGTATCAAGGTTGATGGTGTATTTGTGCTTGTTGCTATGTTCTCCCTTATACTAGTTATCTTGTCTCTAAAAAATATTGCAAACTCGTCACATTTTTCAGCTGAGACAGATTGAGGGAAGACACGGGAAGTGGGGTTTACTAGCCGGTCTATACTTCTGAATAAGACAGCTGAATTTTTGGATGAATCGATCAAAGTAGAGAAGTAGTTTTTCCGTGCTGATTTTACTTCACTGTTGTAATTATTCAGTGTTGTTTTATAAATATCAAAATGTACTTCCAATTTTGACCTTCGCCAGCATCTCTCAGCCTGCCTGCAATCTTGCCTAAGTTTTACAATAGATGGTGTGTTTCTCCAGGGCATCTTAATTCTACCAGAAGTAGTTTTAATTACCTGCGGTGCCACAACATCAATACAGTTCCTAACTCTGTGAGTGAATGTTTCAACTATGTTCTAATCATATATGTAACACCAAGCCAAGTGAACTAGTCATCAGTTACTGTCAGTTATTATCAGTTGTTACAATGTCATCTAACAGAGTACTAAGAGGGTACTAAGGTTGGACATTTGGAAAAATACATCTAATTATAAACAAAAGTTACAAGGTCACCGATGTCAACAAAAACTCCCGCTCATGAATTTGCTGGAACAGCTCTGCGTATTTTAGAATTTAAACTACAGATGTAGTTGGTTGGTTGACACCGAAGAATACTTGTATCCCTTAGGATCGTGTCTCCGTTACATGTAAGCAATATTCGGCCATAATAGAGACTGTGCGTTTAAATGATTTAAACCAATAATCTATATAAAATATTCCTTATTATGTGCGTTTTCCGTTTAGCCGTAATAAAAAAAACATTCCACATACGTCTTCTAAACCAGAAAAAGGTGGTAGAAGGAGAGGAAATGACGACATTATTAACACCCACATTTCCTTGCGCTTTTCCGGTTTTTCTTCCTTGTGAGTTAAGATGGCGGACCGGCGACGACGAAGACGGCGCGCGTCCCAGGACAGTGAGGAGGAGGAGGAATCTGGATCAGGATCTGAGAGCGGGAGATCATTATCTCCTGGGGGAAAGAGTCGGACAAGAATTCCCGAGCCTGTCGAAGCGCCAGCTGTTCGTGTTCGGTCTAAAAGCGATGACGAATCTGAATGTGTGAGTGTGTCTTGCCCTGCTATCATATTAGCTAGCAAGTCAATATCGTTTTGTTAATAGCCCAAACAGACACCAACGTTCTGCCTTACCGTTGGGAAAACACGTTTTAAGGTATTAACTGACAGTCCTGGTGTTTCGGCCCGTTGGAGAGTTTGTAGTATTTTTCCACAGTGTTTTTTCTTCAGGTCGCAGGAACGCGCCTCATCAATTCACCACCACCACCGTCTTTCCGCTCGAGTCGAGATGTGGAGCTTGGTCGGCTTACTTATCAGTTAAAACGTTAGCTAATGTGCTTTAGAAATGTTGTAACTGGTGGACATTAGATGTATTAGATGTATTTTTGTGTATTTTGTATAATCTGTTTGAGTACAGATGCTCTCAAAGTACTCCGTAATCTCCTGGCAAAATGACCACATTAGAAACGTTCTTTTGGTTACAATCTAACTGTGGAAATGTTCTTTGGCTTTACATTTAGCTAGACATCAGCTGTAGACCGGTGGCCTAGACGTGGCTTCCAGTTTTGCCCAAGACACACTATCATCACTATTCTTGTTAGAATTTGCGACACATCACTTGCAGTCTATTTCTTCTTTCTTGTCAGGTTTTAGATTCTAACAGCATGGGGAAATCTGCTCAGAATCATACCATTGTCAGAGGACTAGTTAATAAGGAACTTGATGTCTTTGTACAAGCATTCCTTATTGGAGTTTATTTTATATGACTGTTTTACCAGTTCATAGAGCGGGCTTGAGGAGTTTAAGGACATGGCTTAGTTGAGGCAGATGATTAGGTTCCCAAAGCATGAAAAGTAAATGTCTGTGGATGTTTGCTGATGGTTTAGCAGGACTCTGCATCGAATAATTGTCTTCATCCTTTTATAGGAAAGTGAGGATGCAGTAGGTGAAGGTGAGCGTCTCTCTCTGTACTTCACACACGGTGCTGTGAAACACTGGCATTATGTGATGGGCTTAACTGATACAAGATGGCCTGGGTGTGGTGGGTCTACAGAGCTGATTCTTTATTTCCTACAGCCGTCCTCTCGGACTACGACAGTGCGGATCTGGAGGAGAACGGCTCGCATTCTGAGGTGAGTCACCATGGCAACACAGGCAAGAGGGCTGGTGGAGAAATCTGCCTCCACACAGACTTGAGCAGAAGGCTGAGACAGTGGGGTTAGGGTTGGAACTTCTGTTAAAGCTTTCATTGGCATGGCGTACACGCATACATGCACACGAGTTTTGTCGCCATGCTGACTTTATGCTGGACAAGTTCTTTGCATTCAATGTTTTCTGCAATCTTTCTGCGATAAGAATGTACTTGACTGTACACTTTACTGTTCATTACAGACAGGCGTAACTGCCATGTTGCAAGCTCCTTATTGATGACAATACTGGGAATCTTAAATATTTAGAAATGATTCGTCAATGGATTCAAAAAAATATTAAAATGCATCATTGTGTAGATAATGCTTAAGTAGATAAGTCTTTCACGCCTTGTTAAGACCTTATGTAAGCATGATTTATTTTGATAAATTTGACTATCACAGCAAATGATATTGACAGTATCAACTGACTGTCGCAGGAAATGCTGTATGTAGATGCTCGTGGTCTATAATTTTTATAGTGCTGTTTGGCTCTTGTTTTGCTTGAAAAGGACTAAATCTAAATGGGCTCTTTTCCCAGTGTTAGCCATTTTGCTGGTTGTCCTAGCAACCCATTTGGCTCTTCTGTGTGTGTGCGCGAACCTCTTCCTGCTTTGTGGACGAGCTGTTTTCTTTCCAGCACGTGTAGGTACAGGTGTTTGCAGCAGAATGCAAGACTTGACACGACTGTCTATAATCTGAAATGCTGATGTGGGCAGTAGTGTGATAATACAAGTGACCACTATTCTTGTGTGTGTGGTCATATCTCCCACGAGAGTGACACAGATTTATATTTTCAAATAATGTGAATTATCCATGCAAGTTGGGTTTCCTGAATTGAGTAGCTGGTTACAGGCTATTAATAAACATGTAAAAGGGGAGTGGGGATATGCAAATCCAGTTTCCCGATGGGGAAAGCGTTGCCAACCATCCAGTCTGACTGTCTCTCAGGGAGGAGAGGATGAGGAGGAGGGAGAACACTTCAGTGAAGAAGAGGCTGCGTGCCCCGTCACGGAGCAGAAAGGTGCGGCGGACGCTCCTGCCGAAGAGCTGGCAGAGGAAGACGTCGATGAAGGGGAGGAGGAGGAGGAAGAGGGAGGGATGAAGGAGGTGAAGGCGGAGAAGAAGGGTAACCTGGCGGGAGAGAGACAGAGCGGAGACGGCCAGGTAGGGCATGAAGCTGAACCGACGTGTGTTTTGAGGTTCGGCTCTTTACGGGTTTGTGCTTTTCACACGTTGTTAGACGTGTCCTGTAGCGTAAGGTCTGTATGGAATAGGTGCCGGATGTTGTGTGAGACCCGCCTGGAGTTGAGGCTTGGGGTTGGCTGTAGGCCTGAGGCTCTGTGCTAACAGATCGGGGGTGATCCTTACAGGAGAGTACCGACGATCCCGAGAACAAGTCGGCGGGGAAAGCTGGTCAGAAGCTAGACGATGACGAGGACCGGAAGAACCCGGCCTACATTCCACGCAAGGGCCTGTTCTTTGAGCATGATGTGAGAGGCCAGGCCCAGGACGAGGAGAGGTGAGGTCGCCGGCAGACAAACGTTTGTGAGAATGGACGATGTTGGGGTGGTAGGACGTGGAAGGGGTAGCGCGGGCGTGGCTCACACTCTCTCTGTCTCTCTCTCTCTCTCTCTCTCTCATGATAGACCCAAAGGCAGACACAGGAAGCTGTGGAAAGACGAGGGCCGCTGGGAGCACGACAAATTCAGGGAGGAGGAGCAGGCGCCGAAGTCCCGCGAGGAGCTGATCGCCATCTACGGTTACGACATTCGCAATGGCACAGGCGCCAGTGAAGGCAGACCGTACCGCTCTCGCAGACCGAGGTGAGCCTGTTGGAGGCCTTCAGAACAACACCAGCCTGACGAGAGGCTCCTTTACCGCTAGACTGGTCAGATAGTTGCTAATTGCGTCGCATTTGCAGTTTTGTTTGCATGATGCGCTTTAGAAGTGAAAGTTTTCGTGTTTGGGCCCCTTTCCTAGACATGTCGGGTCACCAAACCAAGAGCCCAAGCGCTACAGGGACGGCGAGAAACCTCCCCGCGCCTCCTGGCAGGGTCTGCCTCCCGGCCACCGCAGCATCCCACCGGCCACGATGAGCCTGCAGTCGGGCGCTCCCTCCCCAGGCCCCGCGCCCCAGATCCGGCCCTCGTCCCAGGCGTCCGCGCCAGGCCGGCCGAGGCCCCCCCCCACCGGCCCCGCACCGCACAGAGGGCCGGGGTCACGCCCGGGCCACTGTGGGCGGGCACCCGCTGCGTGCCGTGCGCCCTCAGCCTCCGGAGGGTGAGCGGGCGACCAGGCTGAGGGGCCGAGGCCCCCAGGGGCCCCGCGTTGAGCGTCCCGGGCCGGCTCCGCCGCTCGAGGCTGCGCAGAGCGAGGATGATGAGGAGGGAGAGGTCCCCACCGTCACCACCACCTATACGGCTCACCAGCATAGGGTGGAGCGGGAGGCTACACTGTCGCCGCGAAGACAGGACGCCGCAGCCACGGCGGACCCCGCGGGCGGAGCTGGGTCTGTAAGGGAGTCATCGCCGCCCCCCGAGAGGCCCGTGGAGAAGAAGTCCTACTCACTGGCACGCCGGACCCGGGCGAGGCCTTCTGACCTCAGCAAACAGGCGTCTCTGGAGGACTCGGCACCTGCCCCGCTGCCCGCCCCCACGCCTGTCAAAAACGAAGCCTGGCAGGGGCAGGGGGAGACGGGCACACAGAGTGGCCTAACGGGACTGGATCAGGACCTGGCCCGTCTCAGCCTGGCTGGGCAGAACTGGGCCCAAAACCCGCCTTCTTACCTGCGTCCTGAGATGAGGGGTACACCCGCTTTCATTACGCTTCTTTAACCTTTGGTCTGTCTTTCTTTTCTCTGCGTTTTTCTTTATTTAACTGATAATTTCGTCGGTTATTATTATTTTTTTCCCAGTCATTTTATACACACTACAATTGGGTGTTCCAAATGACTTGAGTCTTCTGCTCTCAGAACAGGACACTGGATGTGCCAGTAATGCACAGGATGCCGGTTAAAACATGAGACAGCAGAATATGCAGCTTTGTGTAATTGCATTTTTTTTTTGTCCCTTCTAGGCATCCCTAGCTCTATGCATATGGGAGGAGGCCCTCCTCAGTATGCCAACATGGAGGACATGGTGAGTTCTGATCCACTTTGCCACTTCTGATGTCTTTAATAAGCGCAACTACCGTAGTTGGATATGGTGGGATGTGTCCAACTGCCATTTGCCTGTCTGGAGAGATCGGCAGCCGCTGCATTTCCTGTTTGTGCTGTTCTCTCTGGCAGGGTGTGGCTGGAGGGCGGGCTAAGCGCTACTCCTCCCAGCGCCAGAGACCAGTGCCTGAACCAGCGCCAATGCACATAGGAGTGATGGAGGGCCACTACTATGACCCCAGTGAGTGCACTCCCACTGTTGGCCAGCAGATGGCACTGTGGGTCTTTTTTTTTTTTTTTTTTGGCGAAATAAGAGTTATTCATATATTGCAGATACATGCACTGCAGTTCCAAAAATTAATGGTGGCATGGTGAAACATTGCAGTTTAAAGCCCCGCTCTCCTTTGTGTGTGGCTGGCAGTGTCGTTCCAGGGACCAATCTATGCTCATGGTGATGGCCCCACACCCATGCCGCCGCAGGGGCTGCTGGTCCAGCCGGAGATGCACCTGCCCCACCCCACACACCCGGGTGAGACGCCGGCCGCTCAGCTGAGACGTTAACACTCGTTAACCCTTTAGCAGACACCTTCACTTGCCTGTCCACCCAATTTCAATTTATATAAAAAAAGTGATTACTGACCTTTTGCTCTCTCTCCTTCAGGTTTGCATCCACACCAATCAGGAGGGCCCATGCCTAATCCTGCACTCTATGCTGCTCCGCCCGTTTCAATGTCGCCGGGGCAACCCCCACAGCAGCTGCTTCCTCCACCTTTCTACCCTCCACCCGGGGTTGTGACCTTTAGCAACACCAACTACCCGTATCCTGCTGGAGCTACCCTACCGCCCATGTACCCCAACCCACAGGTGACCGAATCTTTGTCTCATTAACTTTTAAGCTAAACCTCGGGTGGTGTGTGTTCCTCTATACACCTTTTTGTTATTCGTGTAAAACTTTGCAGTAAACAAGCTCTAATGAGTCGGCAGGCCATTGGTGATCCACGTTGACGATGAGGGCCAGGTGGGGTGTGGGCGTGGTCATGCTAATTAGTGTGTTCTCTGCAGGCACAGTCGCAGGTGTACGGTGGCGTGACGTATTTTGACACCGTGCAGCAGCAAGCCCAGCCCAAACCCTCCCCCCCCCGACGCACCTCGCAACCCGTTACAGTCAAGCCCCCCCCACCAGAGGCAAGCTATTCATACACTACATAAATGACATTACTTACTTTATTATCTTGCCTGTGTTTCATAAGCAAGTGTGTGTGTGTGTAAGTAATATGAATATGAAATCTTTTTTTTTTTTTATTGTGGAAAGAGTTATTGGGCAAACTGCTAAACGGCTCTCTTGCATAATGAGATTTTCAGGCCGTTACGTAGCCTTTCGTAAAACGTGGCTGGAGACATTCACACTGGAGACATTCACACTGGAGACATTCACAGCAAGGCCTGGCAAGCTGTGTGTAGCTCCAGAGCTCAGTTTCCCACACAGTCTGACCTGAGCTCCTTCCTCTGTGCTGTAGGACCAGAGCAGGAAGGCCAGTGAGGAGGTGCGTTCCTAGCTCCCGCTGAGAGGACAGGAGGCCGCGCCGCTGTCTGCCGGACCAGTACCACTCGTGGATGAGAAGAATTCACAGTGTTTTTGCTTTTTACCTTTAGCGTTGTTTTTCGTTTGTTCGTCCGTTCCTCGATGTTTCATTTTGCTCCTGCGCTCGGCCCTGTCCACGCTCGGCCCTGTCCACGCTCGGCCCGCCGGTTCCGGTTTGTGCCAGCGTCGGCTCTTGGCCTGCTGCGGGTTCGGGGTTGCCGGGGGCTGCCGCCGTGTCGCTTCTTCACGAAGCTGCGCTCTGGCCCCTGATGTAAACGTTACTGTAAAAGGCCTTTAACCAGCCCTGCTCGAAGCGTCTGAAGGTTTTGTGGCTGGTGACTGTTCTCGTAAATGTATTTGAGCATCCTGATGAGTCTGTTCTTCGATTAGTTTAGGTTGAGAAGGTGGAGTGTAGGTAATTGTATGAACACCCCCCACCCCCCCCTCCCCCTGCAGTGTATGGGATGTGCTTCAGGAGCACCGTGAGGGTCTCCCTGCCACTGCAGCAGTGGGCGGAGGTCTTCACCGCATGTGGGTGGGGCTTCTCAGGTGGGGGCGTGTTTTGCCTGGTTGCTTTTTTTAACAACACTACCCCGTTTGTTGTGTTTGGAGAAGAGTGACATCGAGCAGCCCCCCTACAGGACTTTTGAAAAGCCTATTTAGACATAATCTGGTCAGCTGCGGTAATACATGATGCTTGTTCAATGTCTGTCTCAATGATGAGTTCACTGAACTTTAATACAGATGTCTTGCATGTAGCACCTTCGAGTTTGCAGTCACATTGAGCATTAGAAGGCAATGTGTTTGGCCTCGCTGTCTAAGCACACACTTTGGTTCCCTGTTTCTGATTTTTCCTCTCTTTCTGTTGGTAAGAATAAATATGGCAATACGTCAGATACAGTGCAGTTTCCATACCAGGCGGTGGGACCTTGAGCTGTGTGTCCTCATGATCTGTGCCAGTCGATAAGGGGATTGGCCAAAACCATAAATAAAGCATAGTGAGGTCATCCAGAGCCCCTGACACGAGCAGCTGTGGCCAGCACCAAGCGCGCGGCGTAGCAGCGTGTGACGACGCGCCCTTAAGGCCGACGCAGAAACCCCAGCGTGTGACGTCACTGGCAGTAGAGGGTCCGGGGGACGGGGGCGTTTGCAGGGTCTGCGAGAGCTGGTCAGATCTGATCTCTCGTTTTTAATCCGACGCCCGTATACTTCAGAGCTTCTCGCGTCTGCAGCGCTTCAGTAGCGCTCCGCCCGTGTCCGTGCTGTAGACGTATCCTTATGGTGCTAGTCCCGTGCGCAGGGAGGCAGAGTTCCTCACTCTTACCACCTCATCCACGTACAGCACCTCTAGTATTTTTTGACGTACTGTGTTGAATTCAATACTGTAAACCCGCACAGAACCGTTAACCTTGCCTGATACTGACGTACTTGACAGTGCTACAGCTTGGTGATAGCTTCCTAATATAAGTGTATATAGAAAACAAATGTCTATTGAAGCCTGTGGTTTAAAGAGCAGTAATACTTTAAACTCTTAGCCGCCAGTGGAATACTGTCGCCATGAGCAACGCCGGCAGGGACACCTCGCCTCCTTTCTTTGGTTTATCTAACAGCTTAACTGAATTCATTCACTCGCAATCATCAATATTTCCTCTGTGTATTTTCCTTTTATTTGTTAGATATGCTTATTGCAAGAGGATGGCTCGCTCTCTCTCTCTCTCTCTCTCTCTCTCTCTCTTTCTCTCTCTCTCTCTGAAGCTATGTACAGGCTTGCATGAGGACATGAATACATTTCTTTGTGAACGCTATGCTAGCGGGACTCCCGTGGTAGACGGTGATGCGTGTCCCGCGGCGGACGGTCCTGGTGGCCTTTCAAAAGGCAGGCTCGCTCCCAAGGACACGCCAGTATATCTGCAGCTCTCTTCGTTTCCAGTGTTGATGTGGCGTATGAGACATGGTGGTGATTTGATGACATTACTTTAAATGCCTTAATCTGAATTGGTTTAACATATCTGTTCTGAATGACTAGACCTGCCAACACTGTGAGGAGACTTGTACGTTTCACAGGTGTTTGAATATATTAGTGTTTGATTTTGTTTGTTTGTTTGTTTTTGTGAACAATTTTGTCAAGAGAACTATTAAAATGAGACCCACGTGGAGTACTTTGTCGTCGTCTCTGGGTGAGGGGTTGCTGTTACGTGATCGGAGGTTGGCGATGCTAGCGCCATGTCTGCTAGCGGACGCGTGAGACAGCTCGGCTTTGATACAAGGCTGTGGTGTTCTTCCTCCTCCGGCCAAAACTGCGCAGATGGCAAAAAAAATAAAAAAATCACACTCCCCCTTATCAGCGAGCAAGTCGTTTGTCTGTTCTCTATATTCCAACCTTCCTCAGAGCTCCAAAAGCAAAGCCTTTATCATCAAGACCTTGGCGCCAGTGTGTTGACCACAGCCCCCGCGGGAGCAGCTGGTGGTGGAGTCTGGCCCCGTGTCCCGTGGCAGTGGCGGGAGATCCCGGCGTGGCCGTGCTGAGCTGCCCTGTGGGGACGGCTGCCCCGCTGCCCCGGGGCCCTGGTGCTCGCTTCAGCCCACACGCGCCTGTGGACCATCCAGCTGTAAGGAGCTTGCTGGTCTGCTGTGACATTTCCTTGGTTTATAGCCAAACATGCCTAATGAATAACTTCATTTAGCTATGCATATTGCATACATGTAATATGCAATAAAATACACAACATTTTTCACAGATCAGTCCACATTTCTAGTTACAGTGCATTTCTTGTTGCTTTTTATGGCTGCTGCAACATTCATTCAGTTTCTAGTAATATTCATCTGTGCTGAGTATAGTAATGAAAAGGGGACCAAATTCAGATGGTGCCTGGCCACACACAGGCTCCTGAAATTGTGCTTGTGAACCTTCTTGAACGTGACTTCCCACGTTCAGGAACGAGTCCGCGGCCAGAGCAATAGGACGCACAAACGGGACTGTTTCAGATGGTTTAATAATCACCATCTTCATCTGCACACAGAAGATAAGATTGCGCAGATGACATTTACCATCATTAAAAGGCAAATAGTTCACGTTACATTAATTTGCATCTTTGTGAGAACTCGTTGTTGTAATGGATGCATGTTACTGTGCTGGTGTTTAACAAATACATGTTAACCTAGCCTTGGGCTTACTTGATTACTCCACATTAGACTACACACAATTACGCACGGATTCTTCAATTGAAATAACCTTTAAGTAAAGGACTGTCTTCACTGAGTGTGTCTGAGAAGTGTTTTTGCATGTCTTTTAACTAGTTTCCTTCATTGTCAGTCACGCCATGCATGGTAGCACCGCGACCAATGCCACGTTCGCACAAACATTCAGATGAATGGATTGAACTAGACTCATCACCTTTATCACAACTTCAGTCTTGTTGCTTGGTTACATTTCCTCCCTCTGTTTTCTTGTTTCTGATGGAACAGGCCTCGGGGCTACACGCCTGTCATCTGTCCACAAGCACAAACACCTTATTCACAGCAAAGCCGAATAATGTAATGAATATTCATCTAATTCAAAGTGAGAGGCACTGAGCAATTGCATTGGTGGGTACAGTGGTCAATCTGCACAAAATTATTGCTTTGACCAATCAGGTGACAAACTCGTAAGCCTGCCCATCAATGAATATTCATAGAGGTGGCAGCTGGAGGGCCTGCTGAGGCCACTGTGATGTTCTGGCTGCTGTGATGCATTACTGCTCGCGTTAAAGTAAAGAGGGGAAAGTGGGATCCAAGCTGGTTATACAATCAGATTTGGACCAAAAAAATAATGAAATAAAAAAGCAATTCTCCCTGTTTCCTGTCTCGCTGAAAGAGATTTCACACTTGAAATGTGTTAAAACAAAACGGCGCGTTCCTCCCTGACGGCGCGTTCCTCCAGCTCCTGCTGCCATGCTGTCTCTCTCCTCTCTTCCCCGTAGACTCTCCACCTCTACAGAGCCCTGGCCCCGCTCTCCTCCACTCCCTGCCACTCCTTCGCTTTTTGTGACAGCTCCTCACTCTGTCTCACTCCACCCTGACACTACTACCTTTTGAGTGACAGTGCCTCACATTGTCTCACTCCTCTCTGACACCCCTACCCTTTTAGTGACAAACTCCTCACTCTCACTTCCTGCTACACTTACCCTTTTAGTGACAAATTCCTTGCTCTGCCTCACTCCTCCCTGCTACACTTACTCTTTACTCACAGTCTCATTTCTCCTCGCCACTCCTGCCATTTTTTTTCTTTGACAATCCTCGGTTTTGTTTTTCTCTAACTCATTCTCGTACTGCCTCATGGACTACATGGAGGCGTGTACTAAAATCCTTTGCCTCTCCCTGTGGCAGTAGTTCAGTAAAACACACACCTCCTCATATATGTTTCAGCCTCAGAGCAGAGAGGCGTGTTCACACACGTTGTCCTCCCTGTGCCTGAGCATTCGCCACGGTATGTGGAGCGTGCTGGCTGCACGGGTTAGTATGGGCGTCCTGTCTGTGGTGAGTGAACCATGGTGTGATTTATGACTCTGGATCTCCCAGGCCTCATGTGCATCACTCTCCTCATACTGGATGAGAAGGATGAGTGATCATGCAGGATCAGTTTCTGTCACTCGTATTGTAATGAAGGCGTTCAGAAACAAGGTTGGCATTCCGAGACTCTTGATGGGTACACGCCTCAGGCAGGACTATCATAGTGTCAGTTTTCATCCTAATAGCGCACTTTCACATCCAAGGCACATGGAACTCAACACTAAGTTCCAGTTTTTCCAAGCATGGGTCATAATCATGACTAATAGTGCGCCGTAGCTCAGTCAGGTTAGGCATTTTTCATACATTTTATTTTTAAATGAGATATTCTCTATTACAGATCCTTAGGCTAAACCAGGTGCAAGTTCAGAATACACTTAATCTTAGACTAAACTAAAAGTTATATTGACCGGACATATAATTTCCTTTGCCTTTTAGATGAGCACTAAAATGTTTCATGACAAAGAACCTATTTCAAAAGATTATGTCTTGTCCACATCTAAATGTAGTTACTGATTCATCTTAAGCTGTGTCCAGGAGACTGACCTGTAAACATTGTTTGGGAAATAACTGAAGAACAATATCGTTCCTGATTGGCTCCAAGTCCTAATGCTGAAATATGGTCCTAAAATACCGATAAGGTCTCAGACCTGATCAGACTCAAAACCACTGAGGTTACGGCGTCTGTCAACGGTGCCTGTTTAATAAGTGGTGGTGTTGTGTCCGGCATATTTAACAGCACTCGCCCTCTCAGCCTTTGTTCCCCCTCAGAGTGACACGTTGCCGAGGTGGGACTGACCTCTCCAGTGACATCATGAGGCATCAGCCACCAAACAAAGCACCCTGCCACCGAGGATGACATCATCACGTCGCCCCTCCCCCCAAAATCTGTGAGTGAGTGTGTGTGTGTGTGTGTACATGCATTTGACAGTCGTTAGACTCATGCGTGATTCATGATGGCTCTTTGGGAGCAGCCAGCCGAAGAACTGTATGAGGCAAGCGTGAGACAAACACGTGTGCCGCATGGACACAGATGCTCTCCCGCCTGGTCATGCATGTGAAAAGACTCTTCCTAAACCTGACATGTCTGCCAACCCCCCCCCCCCCAAAAAAAAACTAAATCAAGAGAACACAGACACCTCAGTGGGTTGCACTTGGACTCAAATGCTTCTGTGTTTCATACTGAGTTTCTCTTGCACACAAATGCACTGCACCAACCCCTGCTTGTGTGTGTGTGTGTGTGTGTGTGTGTGTGAGAGAGTTAAAGAGAGAGAGCACATAGCAGCGAATGCACTCAAACACTTGAACTTTTCGGCTCTATTATAACAGCACGTTTCTCTTTGCCTCTATATCCACCACAGTTTCTCTTTCTTGTACTCTTATTCTCTCTGTGTTTAGGACTGAGCACTTCAGACACGGCTGTCTGCAGACTGCTTGCATTTGCGACTTATGTTTGGTGATTACTTGTCTGGTGTGTCTGTAGTCAAGTCTGTCTGCCTTTAAATGAAGTCCCATATGGAACAAGGCCTTGGTGAATGCAGGCTATATTAAGACATCTATCAGCCAACCAATTAGTTATGACACCTCTCAGAAGACATTGAACTAAATTACATGCCCCAGGACAATATTATTTGCCCCAGGACAACAGTAATCCATAGTCCACTTGGAGTGTTTATTTGGAAATATTGGCCAAAGGGTTAATGCCTGCTGTTAATGTTTTATTGTGGTTATAGGGAGAGTGATTGCTTTTGTCTGGTGGACACAGCCTTGCTGATGTAAGCTGTTTGCTTTCTCTGGGTCTGATGCGTTGGCCTTACGGGGAGCAGGCATGGGTGGGTGGGAACGTGGGTGAGAGCGCCATATATCACAATACTGCAAGCGGGGTCTGGTTAACAAGTTAAAGCTATCTCCTTATGAGTGCAACCCACAACAGCCCCCCACACACACACACAGAGCTGTGAGTGATGGAGCTGAAAGGAAGCGGCGATCCTTTACTCACAGGAGAGACAAGCAATTTCTGTTCATCTGAGAGTGTAGATGTGTAACAGTAAATCACATCTGCCTGGCTAGGTATGTGTAGTTGTGTACGGGTTTAGTGTATGTATGTTTAGTCAAGCAAGCCCAGTCAAGCAAGGCACGCTCTCACATAACACACATCATGTACTGGACGTCAGGAAGAGTTTGCTCGTTTTGTAACCATATCAAGAAAATGCTGTATTAGGGCAAATCTCCGTTGTGCACTCTGCCAAAGGTAGAACCACAAAGAGGTCAATTTGTACCACTGTCCCAATTACTCGCCATTGCCGGCACTTGATGGAAGACTGCGTCAAAAACCATGTGCAGCTCCATGCTGGATTTTCATCTTACTCCTAGGGTGACCATGTGTCCTCTTTTTCCCGGACGTCCTCTTTTTAGGACCTAAAAAATGTGTCCACCTGGGATTTCTAAAATGCCTAAAATGTCCAGGATTTGGTTTTCCTTTCATGTTAACGTTTGCTTCCTACAGTCGTCACACAGCTCGCTGTGTTTGCATCACTTTGACCTTCCTTGTACAGGACCCACCGTCTTGCATGCCACACAACCTACACACGCGAATTTGTCAGACTGCTTCTCAGTGTTTTTGCAGCTTCTCCCTGAAGCATGCAGACAGGTAAACATGAAGTTTACCTCCTATATGGTCTTTTGTATAGAGCCTTAAAAAGGCCTAAAATATCCAGACACAGAGCTGATAGTGATGCTCTGAGGGTTGAGCTTGTTTTATTCGTCTGTGTACAGCATGCATGTGGCAATATGATTTGACATAAATCATTCTCACATACGACCACTTACATTCTGATTAAATAACCACTTAGGCTATCAAGTCTAATAAAACAGAAACTACAACCAAATCTCACAGCATTACAGTTGAGATGTGGCTGGAGTTTGTGTGGAAATCTGTATTAGACTAGATTCCCACATCTGCCTTGTTAAAATGGAATCTAAAAGTTACTAGTGAGTTGTGGATTTCTATGCCAAATGATTCTTGTTTATTTTATGAGCATGAAAGATGTAGATCTAGTAAATAAATTGGTTCAAAGTTATGTGCATGTGCCTTTTTTTGAAAAAACAAAATATGGTCATTATCCATCCTTCTACAGGACAGGCAGTCCCAACTTTGTGTGTCCCAGCGGATTATGTCCAATACGTAAGCATTGTTATTAGTGAATCTGTGTTTAAAACAAAAACACTTTGTGTGGTGCGAGTGTTGAAGCGTGGGGCTGACTGCCATAGCCGTTGACACAGAGCTCTGCTGTAGGCCTCTAAGCTAACTCCACAGCCAGCGAATTGTTTCAGAGGTTTTACTGATCAGCTGTAGACCCATTTTAGCCTACCTAAAACTGGTCTAAAGAATAACCCAGAGAGGGAAAAGACATATACAGTGTGAGACATATAATGTGTTTTTCATGTAAATCTATTCTAATAGATTCTAATAGAATCCCCCCCGAAAAACCTTAAAGAAACCCCCTTTAGAAAATGAAGCCTGTAGGGTATTTTAAGGGTACCAGTCTAATGAAAGTAGATGACAAGGTACGTTTTGACATGAGTACGGGTTTGCTTTCGAATCAGTAAAGGGATACAGCAGCATTATACATCAAATCTATTTTCAGGAATGAAAGTACCTTAAAGTACCGTTTAGGATGTTTTGTCACATGTTTTTAAATGTGGTTTTAAGTCCAGTGGAAATCTAAGGGCAATTTCTCAGTAGCCATTTTTATATTGAATACAGAATGCCTGAATATTGGTGTAAAAATAACAATTCTGAATTCACTGTAGCAGTACTAAATGACCACATGCATGAGGACGCTGTCTGTACTTGCATGTGACGACCGTGCCAGGGCTGCACTGTGTACGTGTTTGTTTGTATGTGTTGTGGGGGTTGGCAGGGCATATGAGTACAGCCCTGTCGCAGCAGTTATGGGGGCGTGGAGGAGTGGGCGTCAGGGGGGCGGGGCTTATTGCATGAGTCATCACAGACTCTTGGTCTGGCCCCGTCACTCCATGGCCAGCGCATTACACTCGTGAGGTCATTTGTCATCTGAGTGTGTGTTTGTGCCCGTGTGGACTCAGGGTTGCCTTAGCTGTGCACATGCATTATCAAGAGGCACATTCAATACAAGAAGAGATAAAGTTACGCAATCGCCAAGACAACAGCTCAGTGATGTGTAAAGGCATCTCTTCCCAGTTCCTTACTTGCTTCCCTTCAGTTTGAGATCTACACTCACACCTCCTTTACAGTGGGAGAAATTAATCATATGCATTACAGATGGTAGACAAGGTCCACGAGAAAAAGCTCTGCTGTCGCCATGGAAACCATGTATCTGGTATCTTTGGTCTAACCCCACTGGATATCGGTGGGCAACAGTTTTACGCAGGTTCAGACCAAAAGACCAGAAACTTCCTGCAGTCATAATAAAACCCAAGAGCTGTAATTGTGCTGATGTCCCGCATGGCTTTGGAAACCCCCCTCTACACAGTTATCCTCTTTGTTGTAAAATGCCATGGGTGTGACTTCCAGAAAGAGATAAATCTGAAAGCGAAAATGATCTGCAGTGTTAAATGCTTTGGGGCAACCATCAAAATAATACTGTACATGTGTGTGTTGCAGGGAACAGAAAGTGCCAGTCCATTGAAAGTACTCCACCCTGAAATTCTGACTCACCCACATCCAGGGCTGGCAAGGTTACGGATATACATCCACAGATTAAATGCAGATTATATGCATCTTAAATGTAATCAAAATGAAAAACATAACCGACAATGTTGGACAATGTCATAGTGATCCAAACTCTATAAAATGTTACTCACTTTGAGTTATCTAACATAATATATATTAGCAATAAACATTTATTGTTGATATATTTTCAGACTGCTTGATTAATGCCATAAGAATATAAGTACTCCAGGATTCAGTATTTAAGGCTCAAAAAAACATTGCATTAAATGGGGCTTTCTTCTGAACAAGTGACATTTTTCAAATCAAAGGTTGCCTTGTGACATGAAAGCATTTGACATATAACAGCTGACCAAGTCAGTAACAAGTGTAATGAAATACACTTTCACCCAACTCCTTATCACACTCATGGTGCAGTCAGTTACAAATGATCAGAATACAGAACTGAATCATGTGGAGTGGAAGTTTTCATGTTCACAAAGTTCACATGTGCGTGTCAGTGGATATAGAGTGTAAGAGTGCATGTGTGTGTGTATGTAAATAGAGTTTACATGTCCATGTATGTGTGTGTGTGTGTGTTCAGGGATATAGAGAATAAGTGAATTTACGTGTGCGTGTGTCATGTGTCAGTGGGTATAGAGAATGAGAGAGTTTACATGTCTGTGTGTATGTGTTAGTGGTTTCGAAATTAAACGACAGTACAATGTCTTAATTTTAGTGCTGTGAACAGGGCTTGACCGCAGACTCAAGGTGTTATGTAACACCTTCTTGCATCATGTTTTCATGCTTAAATGTTATTTTCACTGTAACACTGGGGAATTCTGGGAGAAATCTACATGTATAATAGAACACTTATTATTTCAGTAATGGTTTTTTAAAATGATTTAGGCAAGACTGTCAACACACCCAGGCTATGTTGTTTATTCCAACTGTACATGCAGCAGTTCCATGCCTTACAGCGCACCTGACGGGGTGCGTAGCAAACACCCGTGGCGCACGGTCAAATATTAGTTTTAGATCACAACTTATTCTACATATGAAAGGTTCAGCCTTCTTTAGTCTGTCAGGAGCATGAAGTGTGAAATGTACATACATCGACTAAACACACCTTTCAAGAGGCTCTCCACTGGCCTGCTGAGGTCACACTATTTTATATATTTGGCAGTTTAATGTAGGGCACAGGCTGTGACCGTGGCCAGCTTCAAACCCAGGCTTGCATATGAGAAACCTGAACACCAGAGCTGGCTCCCTGACAGGGCAGCCAAAGCACACATTTCCCTCCGAGGGGCAGCCTACGTCACACTACCCACTCCTTCAGGGGCTCAAGGTCTCTATCACAAGCAGTATTTGTCCAGACATCCAGTTTAATGTACATTCATGCCAGGAGCATTACATCGGTACTTTTAATGGGCTTCCCTCTCACGCACCTCTTCATGGTTGCTTATATGCCGCCTTGTCAGCACGTTTTGTCATAGACTTAATAAGTAAACAAAATTACCTATCATTATGTTGAAATACTCATTGTTCATTCACAGTAAACATGTCCTGCAGTCTTATTTTCGCACACTCAGATGTCAGGCTGGTCCTTCACCTCAGTGTCCACGAGCACGTGGACCCGCTGAGCTGCAGTGACGTCACATATCCACGAGGCTGAAAGGATTGCTGCTGCGCTCGCTCATTTAATTCATTCACTGTCTGCGTTTGAGGATCAGGAGGGTCTCGTTCAGTGAGTGTAACGACCGTCGCTGGATTCCGCTGAAGATAAACGAGCTCTGTTGTTGCGGTTAACTGTACGAAGCCATCCTGACAACCATGTTTCACGCACGACTTCAGATCATTTGTTCTTTGCCCTACACAATCTATTTTCCCTATGACTGTGCACAGAAGTTAACACATTAATTATTTAGTTAGTTTATTGGTGACATTATTTTTAAACAAACCAAAACTTACCGTTTTTACACTTACTAAGCTTAAGCACATTTACATTAATTGTTCTACATTTATAGAAAGTTTTCAAACCTTTGCATATGGAACAGGGATTAATGTGTTTCTAAAGGAGGATCCTCATGCATTTCAAGGCGGACCGCGTGTATTATAATGCACACACAGTGCTAAAACAAAGGATTGTAAGAAGACGCATTACAAATATTAGCCGTAGTTACTTTAAGTAAGAGGGTTTACTCTTGACGCGCGCAGCGTGTCTGTTTCCAGGGAAACCTGAAATGAGGACGGAAGGTGAAGGGGCAACCTAACACCCAATTATCAAGTTACTTTGTATGCTATCACACAGTGAAAAGCGATTGGATGTTTATATGCCACGGGTCTTAGTTCCAGTGGGAGCATACGTGTCTCGTATGTATTTGTTTACACCTTCTAACTTGCACCACTTGGAAATAATGGCGAGTCTCACAGAAAACTGGCCTAACTAACTGGTCACAGAACACAAAGTGTTTCCGTAAAAACCAATGAACATACCTAAAGTGGCGAAGGGATGAGCAATTTCTTTTTATATGATTACCCGACTTTTTAAAGCTGCAGACTAAAATATGGAGACAGGGATGGTCAGCTATTAGGGTCCGTCATCTATATATTTAAATAAGGCACCTGATAAATTGATGTAAATACTTTTGCTTAAATAGTGTCTCTATACGTCCCGCACGCACGCACGCACTTGTGATCACGTGTCCAGGTCGATAGTTGTGGGAGTCTGGTATTGCAGCCATCCAGTAAAACAGTAGACGACCGACGCACACCGCCAATAGCACGCGCAACTGCAGAGGAGGGCGGGGGAGAAACGGGGAGGAGGAGGAGAGAGAAACCGAGTCGCTGTCGCGTTTACAACACATCCACACACCCCCATTGGGTGTGTATAGTGTATGTAGGCAGGAGAAAGCACCGTCGTAGAGTCCTTCGACTTCATAGAACCGGACGGTGGACCACGTTAATGGAGAGAGAGAGAGAAGAAAGGAAGGGAATTCGCTGGACCGAACAGATATGTAGCCTATAGCAAAATTTGAACAACCTACCCTAGTCCATTTACGACAGAAGCCGACTTCATTAGGTGGCATAGTCGCCCGCAGCGGTAGCACCATTCGTCTGTGTCACCGCTGAGCATCTTGACAGGCTGATCGCATTCAACCCCGGTGTAAAACGGCGCCGTGTTTATCTACCCCTGCTGTGGTTCTTATCGTCGTTTCTGTGTGAATTCGTGTCTGGGTTTAACCGCGCTGTAACCTACCAAGCAAATTACCTCGTCGACCCAGGCTACCGCGTTGTTTTATGGCATGTCTTGTGTTCATTTACTGCAACTGAAAATTGACTCTCAGACACAATCTGAAGGACTGCGGTGAATACGGCTACGGCAAGACAAGGAGCGGTTGCATCGGATCACGTTTTGTTTTTTGACGGTAGCTGTGGACTGTGCTACAGAACTGTGGATCACTGTCAGTTGAATCGTAGAGCATCTTCTGAGACAGTTCATTCTTTGGTCGGCATATTTAAAATGTTAGTGATGGCAGCATTTTCTTGACACTATTGCAGCAAGGAGTAAAACAGTATATCTGTATTTTGTGTTTTACGACAGATCAGCTAAAATGTAAACCCTCGCTGTTTTATTTGGTCCCGTAATTCCTTATTCATTATTAATTAGGATCAACACAAGGCCTTATTGCGGTATTCTATCAAAATGCCGGCCGGAATGAAGCCTCTTGAAAAGTTTTTAAAGAAACAGACCAATGTACTGACTCGGGCTGGTGGCTTTGGGGATAAGGCAACTGGCACTGGGGCTTCGCGGCGGCGAGCCAGTCTGTCCCGCGTGGTGCCATTTTTCAGGGAGACCTCTCCCGAGAGCGGCCCGGCTCGCGAGGTGTTCAGCCCAGAGACCGAAGAAGCGCCGTGCTGGCCCTCTGCCACTGCGGACATCAGGAGTCCATCTCTGTCCAGCGACGAACAGAGCTCTGAGGCGAGTTTGGACACAAGTTGGACCCCACTCCCCGCGGACACTCCGGAGAATCTTGCGCTGGCGCTTCTGGATAGTGTGGCGGGAAAGCGATATGGCAACTGCACAGGTAAGATGGAGTAATTAAAGAAAAATACATAATTTTCCCGCCAGTGACGCGCGTTATTGTTGCCGAACTGCAACTCTGGTGCAGTGGTAAAACGACAACGATTCCCCAGTATTTCATATGATGCAGTGTGCATTTGCATGTTGTGCCTACACGTTCTGTCTATGTAATTACAACTTGATTGCCTTAAAGATCAAAGTAGAGCATAACTCTAACGTATAATATAAGGTCTGAAAATGTGTTAGAGACCAAACTACAACACGAGTGGTAAAGAATGTGCCCAGGGCGAATTATTCTTCGTTGGACCACTACGCTTCTCTGGGTGTTACATAATAATGCTGGTTATTCAGCGATTACTCTAGCCTGGTCGGCCACGGAAAACATAACATTCCCATGACTGTACAAGTGTACGTCGTGCTGCTTAGTTTGTTTTGCAACCCAATGTAATTAACGATAGCACTGTCTAGATATGGTAGATTTGGGCTAAAATGGCCTTTCCGAATGGGGCAAATTTCCTTGTCATATAAGCCTAAGTGGTTTGTCTTTGAAAACCATTTATCTTCTGTTCCACTCATTAAATAACTTCTGCCGTCATTGCATATTATTACTAGTGTGCATACCATTGTCTGGTGTAGCCGGGGATTCTTTTAGCTGGGACATTCCTCTCTCGGCGCTTCACTGGGCTGCAGGGCAGTTGGCAGTTTCTTCAGTGCACATGGAGAAAGAACCGAGGTTTTCCAGCATGCTTTCTTATCGCTTTTCCCTTTATAGCTGCCAATCTGTGAGGCCACTCAACCACAACTTCATGAAATACGACACATGACATCCGTGGGCTGAAAAATGTCATCAGATAGACACGGACATGTTGCATGCACCTCAGTAACGATTCAATTTCATAACACTATCAATATATATATATATATATATATATATATATATATATATATATATATATATATATATATATATATATATATATATATATATATATATATTTCTTTTCTAATAATAATTCTGCAGCAGGACCAGTGCACATGTTCATTGAAGTGTTATTGTGAAGTAACCATGGAAACTACAGGGCCCTGAGAACTATGTCTGTGCATGAGAGCCAGTGTGTGGGAATGGTGCTGTATGTGAATCCAACAGACTGACAAGAAATTTCCTGAGCTTCACTGTATTATTGCCTTCTAGTACAGATAGCTTTTGCTGCTCTAATAATGATGTAAATAGAAATGTTCAGAGCGAAATTCTAACCCTGAATTAGGCTGCTTTTTAAAATGACTCTTTGCAAACTGCACTTTAAGGGCCCAGGTGTCTGCTCCTAATATAACCAATGGTGAAAGGACAGAAACGGCCCGGGGCATCTGCGTAGGCCATCAGCACTGCAGAGTTTGCCCTCCATCTGTTTCACTTGGGGAAATTTGTTGTTTTCCGGGTGCGGTTCTGAGCACGGGCCTGTGCTGGAGTCTCTCGGTGAGCCCAGTCTTGGCAGACACGCTCCGAGCTCTTTGATCACGCTTTGACCGGCACTGATGTGCTCGAGGCGTCTGTGTTTTTGTCGGGTCAGGTCATGATTCTCGTCAGGAAACGAATGTGTGCGACCTGCCTCCCTCGCGCTTCCTTTCAGCCATTCACTTTTGTCAAGTACTCGACACCTTTCTTGATGCGTCATCCAGTAGCCAGCAAAAAGAAAACAATATTAAGAAAAGATTATTCATGAAGGTTGGTTGTTTTTCTTATTCAAGTGTCTGTTCCTTAGTGTCCTCTTAAAACGTATTCACCTTTCTCTTCCGAGAGACGTTTGAAGACGTACTATGTTACGCATTTGACGGTTGTGTTGTAAACGCCTCCTGTCTAGCCTGTTTCTCGCAAAGTTATGGCTTAACTGCCTCCAGCCATTGCTGTCATTTGCAGTGCTGTCTGTCATTATGGAGGTCTGGGAACATTTGAAAAAAGTGCAGCTAATCACAGATTAGCTCAAGGCTCCTAGATTGGCTCTCTTACCCAGATCTGATTCAGTGAATCTTTGGATTAGAGATTGAAGAGGGTATTGTAGTTACCCAGACTGCATGCTTTAGACTTTAGACTGCTTTCCAATCAACGGCACACATTACTGTAGTGGCTTTTCCCTCTTAAATGATCCTAGTGTTTGCACTGGAATTCTACATTATGGGATGCCCTGGAGGCCCATGTGTAACTGCTGTAGCTGGACATAAACCAACTCTCACAACAGTGACAAAACTCACAGCTCCTCTGTTGCCACCTGTTTTCATCATGTTAGGAAGAGTCTATATTCATTTTGGTTTTGTAGCTCAGACTCATATGCCTGCCAAGGTAAATCTCTTGACATCTGCAATGCCTGATCCCTTTGCTCAGCTTGGGGGCACTCAACACACACACATACACGCACACACACACGCACTCAGCCTTAAACTGCGTGTCTCCGGGTGGTGCATTTCAGCCGTCCAGCCGAATACACAGCGCGCGTCTGGACGTAGTGAAATGTCGTGCGGTTCACGCGAGGTCGCGCGGCGGGTGGTTGCGCAATCGCCACCTTTTGCACTCCCAGTCGCGATCCAAAAGCACAAGACGTTTCTGCGCCTGACGTGTCGGGGCAGGTTTTTCAGTGGACGATCTGAGGGGGAAAAAAAGATGCAGAAGCTCATGCAGCCTTTTGGCTGGGGTTGGGGCGGGGGGGGCATTTACCTCGGAAGTGCTGCTTCTGCACACGGAATTTCCCGGCTGTGTGTGCAGTAAGGGGAGTGGTTCATCGCCTCGCACGTCACACGTCGGGAGGGCCGCACAGAGGCAGGTCCATGCAGTGCTGCGTGCTTTACAGCAGAGACTTGTGCATTTACGATTGCTTGTGTGAATTGTCACAGCTTTAATTGCTTTCCCAGGGTACTGGTTACTTCAGATGAGTTAGCTGTCATGGGGGGGGGGTCTGTCATAGCCTGGTTTCCTGTTTTCTGGGAAAGATCTAGATTGCTGTGTGTTACCCTTCCAGTTGAGATGCGACTCAGACTGGAGGTGCTTGTGATTGGCAGCCGTGACATCGGGAAGCCATTTTGTCTCCTGCTCCCATGTGTTTATCTTTGTGTGTGGATCCTCTGCGTCTCTGACCGCTGCGGAGAGCACACCCACGCGGCAGCGCTCGGAAAGCGGGTCGACTCCCGACCAGCCTGTGCGCTGAGCGAACGCGCCACTTGCATGGTACAGCTGCAGAGCCGTCGTCTGTGAAGTGAAACCCGGGTTAATGGACGATGCTAATCAGGTGCGCGGAGATGACACTCACCTGTGTTCTGCGACAGTGAGCTGAGTCATTCTCTGCTGATCAGCCTGAGCAGCGCGGCTCTAATAAAGGCCTAACTGGTTGGCCATCGCCGAAAGTGGTGCCCCTCTTCTCAGAGCGAGCGGATCTTCAGGCGGATTCTTGAGGAGCGAGGGAGATGGACAGAGAGAGAGAGAAAAGGAGAGAGAGGGAGGGATGTAGCTGCCAGCATGAGAGATTGGTTGCATGGGTCTGTGTGGGAGGAATGTTGCTTCTTTTTCGCAAAAAAGTGAGGGATTACGAAGAAATGGCTGCCCACTCTCTGGCCTCTCTTTACATAATGTCAGTCTCTCTCTCTCTCCCTCCCTCTCTCTCTCTCTCACTCTCTCTCTCCTTCTCCTTCTAATGGCTGCACCCACTCACTCTCTTCATGCCTACACACCTGGGCTGCTCTGTAGTGCAAAGATGGAAAAGAGGCTCCCAGGGCTTCTTCCCCTGACCGTGTGCAGTATGAATGTGTGTCACCTCTGTAGTGTGTGTGTGTGTGTGTGTGTATCTGTGCATCTGGTGTATGTGAGCATTATTCATTTATTTGTTTGTTTATTTGTTTTTGTGGGGAGGGGTGCATTTTGCCTGCTCTTTCAAGCATTTTTGTTTTTTGCAAGGTGTTTTCTTGTCGTTCATGCATATTTGTCTTCATGAGTGCTGCATGCTCCAGTGTGAATGTATGCATGCGTGTGTGTGTGTTTCTCTTAGCGCAAATATGCCTGTGTGCAAAAGAGCTTCCCTTTAGACACAGCACCTGTTCACATGGCAACCAGCGCTCTCTCCTAGGGAGGATGAGGAAGAGGAGGAAGAGGGAACAGGAAGGAAGGGAAGGCAGTCTGAGCAGCTAGGGGCGCGCGCTCCGTGGGGACAGGCCTGGCCCTCTGGGCACAGAAGGACGGCGCTTAGCTAAAGCGGGAAAGAGGCCATCCCCAACAGCGCATGCGTGCTGCTCCAGCACCTCCACACACTCTCACTCGTGCACGCTCCCAAACATGGAGATTGTGTTAATAAATCAGAAAGGAGGGCACTTTCACCCACCTCGACAAACTCTGTCACACACATACACACACACACACACACACAAACACTGTGCTAAAACAGCACTGCAGTGGGGATGAGCCAGTCTTCCACCATTGCAAATGGAGCATGTGATGGCCCTTTGAAGTGACAGCAGCGGTTGCTCTCTTTTAGCTACCCCTTAGCCACATTTAGCGCACACACACACGTGCGCGCACATGCATGCACACGCACAAACACACACGCAGATGGCCCTCAGCTCCCGGATCAGTGCCGAGACCGACAGCCCTAATAACAGCCTATAGCACAGTAAAGCCGCCTCCCTGCTCTGTGTGGGAGAGAGGGATGTGATTAGCACACAGTCATCGGAAGAAACAGTCAAATGTGTGCACTGCGAAAAAGATTTCTGTGATCCAGGCAGGCTAGCTCAGAAGGGTTTCGAATTCACAAACACCAAGCACTGCAAGCATAGGGGTTAACGTGCTAACGCAGGGAGGAGCCTAATCTATGGGTGAAAAGTTTGGTATATGTCCTTGCTTAAGAGCAGACGCTCCACATAGAAACAATTTGTTTCTTCGGTTTTGTTCTGTGAGGGAGCCATGTTCAGTGTCCGGAAGCTTTTCTTAGTGTTTTCTAAACTGAAAAGCAAAAGCGAAAACTTGTATGTCGTATCATCCTTTCATCCAAATACCTTCAGGGCTCTGACATTCCATTGCACCTGTCACAGAACAAATGAACCAGATTTATCACGTTACATGATACTGTACAAACTGTACAAAACTATAATGGCACAGAAAAGGTGCATTTGGAGAAAGGAAGAACGACGTACGGTCAAAGTTTAGCGAGGACATTGAACCAGAGTGTAAACAGCAGTTTGGCTCAAAAAATACTGATCAAAGATCAGAGAGCTCAAATGAACCCTCCCAGTGACGGAAACGACCCATTATTACTTTCCTAAGGAACATGGGACTACTTTTTGGAACCCTTGTAACGCAAGCGTGTGTCATATGTGGCATATAACTGGGTGTAATGAGAGCTGTGGCACAAATGCGGTTACTTGTTTTTGAAGAAAGCAACCACAGCTCATGACTACTCAGTGCTGTAGTGTACCCATGATTCAGAGAAATGTGTTATTTCCTTATCATGCTCATTAATCAACCACCCTTTCATTATACATGCTACGCGGCATAGTCATATGCTTATATTTTTATTTTCACTGATTAACAAAGAACAATTCAAGAGAATCCAGGAAGGTTGCTTGTGCCTAAATGGAAGCTCGATAGTGTTCTATGGAAGCCTTGCTAAGCTTGGTAAGTGATGGGTCCCTTGTGTGCTGTTCTACCACTAGCCAAATCTGAAGCTTAACCCGAAGGTTTGGCCTCTTATTCACCATGGAAGTCTACGTTTCCACCTGACTGAACTCATTGCCTTGAGTGGGCACTGAGTCACAAGCATGGAATGACTGGGCCGCTGTGGAGTTGGGTTATGCCACCACAGTACGAGTCAGTGATGAATAATGAACGATACCTCTGCTCAAATGCCACAAATGACACTGTTTAAAGAGGCAGGGGAACTTTGGCAGACCTGTTGTCAGCGTGCAGTGTGTCAAGTGCCCTCGTGTCAGAACAAAGTGACTTCAAGAAAAGAAGAAAAAAAAACCCCAGAAAACTAAAAACAATGCTTAACAATGACTGAAGGGATGGTGGAAGAGGGCAAAGTTTTTCTTAAGTTGCGTTTAGCTAAAAGGGTATAAACGTCCCCCTAAATGTTTCAGGGACATTCCTGAGGCATGATGAGTTCTGCACATTTACCGCCAAACAGAAGATGGCTTCACACAGGCTGGCATGTGGTTCATGTGAAAGTCTTCTCCTCTTATCAGGTGGCATGGGAGAAGACAAACAGTATGTATGTGCTAGTGATTCCAGAATGAGACGTTGCTATGTGCTGGTGATTCTAGAATGAGACGTTGCTATGTGCTGGTGATTCCGGAATGAGACGCTGCTATGTGCTGATGATTCCAGAATGAGATGTTGCTTTGTGCTGGTGATTTCAGAATGAGACGTTGCTATGTGCTAGTGATTCCAGAATGAGATGTTGCTATGTGCTGGTGATTCCAGAATGAGACATTGCTATGTGCTGGTGATTCCAGAATGAGACGTTGCTATGTGATGGTGATTCTAGAATGAGATGTTGCTTTGTGCTGGTGATTCCAGAATGAGATGTTGCTATGTGCTGGTGATTCCAGAATGAGACGTTGCTATGTGCTGGTGATTCCAGAATGAGACGTTGCTATGTGCTGGTGATTCCAGAATGAGATGTTGCTATGTGCTGGTGATTCTAGAATGAGACGTTGCTATGTGCTGGTGATTCCAGAATGAGACGTTGCTATGTGCTGGTGATTCCACACACCCCTTTGCCCATGTTGGTGTTGATGTTGATTGTGGAATATCGGGGCCACTCTGGCGGCAGCAGCGGCAGGCTACGCTCTAGCCACATGTGTCTCCTTGGAGAGTGGGGAGTGGAAAGTAGGACACATATATGCAGAGACGTTTGGGCCGTGTGCTGCGTATCAGCCAAGCATGTTTAAAGCTGGGAGGTTCAGTGACATATTTAGCAGAAATGATTAGATAAGGTCCAAGGTGATGTGGTTGCTGTGTGTTAAGTAGGCAGTCCTGGGAGTCTTCCTGCTCCCAAAGTGTTTAAGGGTAGAGAGGCGTTGGGTTCCTCCAGTGCTCGATTTCCGTGCCTGTTGCATTTTTAGAGGAAGCTCTTGATTTATTTTATTGTTGGAGCTTATGATGTCAAGTGGAATGCAGAAACAGAGCACGTTAACATGGACAATTCTGCCTTATCTCTGAGAGTGCAGTCAGTTCTGCCCTTTAGGCTGCAGTATCAGTGGGTGTGTGAGAGCAGATTCATTTAGTCAGCCGTGGGCTGGTTTGCACGGGTGTTGCCTGTTTGTGTGTATGTGTGTGTGTGTGCGCGTTTGTGTTTTCTCAAAGCGTGGTATTGTTTTCAATACATGATACACTAATACTACACACTCTATGGTATTTGTATAGGATAGCACTATAGAGAAAAGTAATATTTATACATAATCTATATTCTTGTCCAACGATATTGAGTGAGTTGCCACATCGTTGCTTGCTTGTATCAGACAGGAGGCTGGAGTGGTGATCAGGGTGTGTGTGTGGAAGGCGTGGCCTAGGGGCGTGGCCTGGGTTCGTGGCCTGCAGGCTGGCAGGTGGGTCTGTATTAAGAGATAAATTAAATGTGTTTGGCCAAACCCAAGCTGCTACTAAATTAGGAAACTAGCAGTGCTATTTTAGCTTGAGGTTATTTTAGGAATTTCCAAAAGTTAGCCTGATTATGTTATCTGTGGGATCCTGCCGTACATCCTCCCTGCACAGGGAGGAGCTGCGTGCTTGGTGCTAAACTGGGACCATAATGAATATGAAAGCCTCACATGTTCTTGGGAGACTATGGAGGAGCGTTTGGCGGTGGGGGCCCGTTGGCCATGACACATCCTTAACGTCGTCTGTTTTACTGTAAATCAACTTGCATGCCCAGGTGTCAGGACGTGGCGCTCAATCGACCGAAGAGAAGAATTTAGCAGGTCGAGATGAACCCGATATGTGGCGCTCTCGGGGTGTGACACACACATTCCCTCCCTCACACAGGCACTCACACACACTCTCCCTGCCTCACGCCAATGGCAACGCAAGGAGGAGAGATGAAGGAAAGAGAGAGAGAGCTAGAGAGACACAGAGAGTAAGAAAGAGAAAGAGAGCAAGAGTGAGTCAGAGAATGAGAGTGAGACAGAGAGCGCGAGAGTGAGACAGAGAGCGTGAGAGCGAGACGGAGAGAGAACGAGATGGGGGAACAAGAGTGTGAGTAGCAGGGTTCACATTCGATAAGGCCTCCATGGTAACAGCTCCATGGTAACGGCTTGTCTGTCACACTTTTGTATGACCCCGCACTGCTGAAATCTCTTCTTTGGATATCCTGCTGATACCAATCTTTGGGGGCCACTGTTTACCCATCATGCACTGGTGAACTCACCAGCCTTGAGGGAGAAGAGGGGGATGTGAGAGGCTTTGTTACCGTAGTGTCGTCATGACACCCCACACCCCACGGTCACCTTCTCGTAATGAAAACCCCTCTCACCACAGCCGAGTGTGTGGGTCAGAACCGGCTGGTGTGTGGGCAGCTATGGGTCAAGCCTGTCACATGGGCAATATGTTTTGGTCTTCTCCAATGTACAAAGATCTGGCCTACAGAAGCCTTCCCTTCTCCTGTGTCCCGGAGCGACGTGTGTTGGCACTGATATTCCTGAGCCATGACTGCAGGAGAGACTGGCTCTGTGTTGTGGGAGTTCACTTCATCCCTCACAGATGAGGATGGTCAGATGTCGGAAGTGGCCTGGGTATGTGTGCATGCATGTACACATGCAAACACAGACGGTGGTATGTGCTGATGTATGCTCTGGCTTCCGTGTGCGTAGGAGTGCGTGTGCATGTGTGTGCTTTTTGTGCCTGCATGTGAACACGTGTGCGTGTGTGTGCGTGTGTGTGCGTGTGTGTGCATGTGTGTGTGTGTGCGCGCGAGTGTGTCACTGTGTGAGTGTGTTTGAATGCGTGGGCATAAAAGGTTTAGTGCACTTAAAGCTCCATCATAATGTAAGCGGGTGGGCGGAGGGAGAGGGTGGCGGACCAGACGGGCCGTGCGGGGCCAGACGGCAGGCGTTCCTCTCAAAGGCAGGAAGCCTTCATTCCCTCCGCTTTCATCAGGACTTTGTTGCCTACCACACTCACTTTGTCAAGTTGAAATGTATTATTTAGTCAGAGATAATTAGGCTTTTCAGAACCATACGACAGAATATGACATAGTTTTCGAGAGCAGAGGCAGTATATTTAAGAACCATGTTAACGTTGCGTTTTTGTTAACTGATTTGTGTGATTTTGATGGTAGAGCAGGACTGAACCTTTATATAAACAGTGTTTGTGCTAGGCTCATTTACTTACACAACCTGAATCTGTTCTGGAAATATCTTTTCATCACACACACACACACACACACACACAAACAATAACAAAAATATTCTGTGTGTTGAATGGCCACTCTGCTTTTATTTGCCATGGTCTGTCATTATTACTGCATTGTAAGAGACAGGGTTAATTTGGGACCAGACTTTTTTTTTGGTTAGACTCACACACACACACACACACACACACACTGAGAGACTAGAAGCTATCAGAGGTGGTATTCACCTCATATCCACTCCTCCCTCACTGTTCCTGTCATTACTGCCATATCTGGCACTTTTCTCCTCACTTTGTATTTTATATCCTGTTTGTCTGTGCTGCTGGGCACTTTACTCTTGTGTCTGTGCTGCTGGGCACTTTACTCTTGTGTCTGTGCTGCTGGGCACTTTACTCTTGTGTCTGTGCTGCTGGGCGCTTTACTCTTGTGTCTGTGCTGCTGGGCGCTTTACTCTTGTGTCTGTGCTGCTGGGCACTTTACTCTGTGTCTGTGCTGCTGGGCACTTTACTCTGTGTCTGTGCTGCTGGGCACTTTACTCTTGTGTCTGTGCTGCTGGGCACTTTACTCTTGTGTCTGTGCTGCTGGGCACTTTGTGTCTGTGCTGCTGGGCACTTTACTCTGTGTCTGTGCTGCTGGGCACTTTACTTTTACTCTTGTGTCTGTGCTGCTGGGCGCTTTACTCTTGTGTCTGTGCTGCTGGGCACTTTACTCTGTGTCTGTGCTGCTGGGCACTTTACTTTACTCTTGTGTCTATGCTGCTCGGCACTTTACTCTCTGTGTCTGTGCTGCTGGGCGCTTTACTCTGTGTCTGTGCTGCTGGGCACTTTACTCTTGTGTCTGTGCTGCTGGGCACTTTACTCTGTGTCTGTGCTGCTGGGCACTTTACTCTTGTGTCTGTGCTGCTGGACGCTTTACTCTGCGTCTGTACTCTGCACTCTGTCCTTCTCTCGTTCTCTCCTTCTTTTATTCCTTGCTTGCTTTCTTGCACTCTCTATATCTTTCTCCATCTATGTCATCCTGTAGCCATTTAAGGCAACGTTGCCTTGGCAACCATGGGAAATTTGCAGCTGCAAAGATGTGGACGGGGCCCCAGATGACACGCCCACCACGACACACACAGAAGCATGCATACCCACATACGCACATATGCACACACATGCGCACACACACATATAGAATGCATGGGTGGTCAGGTGTTGAAGCGGTCACAGGCACAAAAAACAGAAATTTGCACTTTGCAAAACTCTTTCAGTTCGCACTTAATTGTTAACGCTGAAATGCCTTTACGCTTCCCTAGAAAACCCGCTTTCCTTCCTTTTCATACTCACGAATCAACCTCTCTCCAGCCCAGTGCATACACACACACACGCACACACTCATGGTTCTCCTCTCAGCTGTATGACTGAAGTCTTTTGACGTAAAAGGAGCTTTCAGTCGATTCAGAGGGCAAGAACAAGGCAAGTCTGAGCGTGTTGGGAACATCTAACACCTCGCACACACCTGTCAGGGCCTCCGCCCAGCCCCACCTCCTAGACACGCTGCACCTCCGTCTTTTTATCCGCCTTTCAACCTGCGATAACTCAGGGAACCATGAAAGAAACAAAATAGTAGCCAAGTTTGACAAAATATCTGATTTTATGAGAAATCATAAACATGTTGGAGTTGGTGAAGGACACTGGCTGGTGGGCTCTGTGTGGGGGCTGGCATCACTGCTACGAGGCACCTCGGACCCAGCGCTTTTCTTTGGGTGGACTCCGACCCTCTAACCCTCTAGCAGACGGAGCTCATCCTGTGCTTTCGTGAGGGTTTGGTGAGGGTCTTAGTGGGGGGTTTGGTGAGGGTTTTGTGGGGGAGTTTGGTGGGGTTTAGTGTGCTGTTGGAAGGCTCCACTCCCCTGACCTACTTTGTGTTCATTATCTGCCCGCCTTTTTTTTTGGGGTCATTTTTTAAATGGTAGGCGTGTGTTCTTTTAATTTGGTGATGAATGCAGTGCTACAGTTCAATCTAACCCATATACATATGCATAATTATGACAGCTTAGAGAGACTGTTACACCTCATCACTGGCACACGGTGTACGTGTGCCAGCTCAACAGCCAGTGGTTAAATGACTTTATGTGAGTTTCTAAAGGTTTCTAAACAAATCCTAAGTGAGGGTCAGGACTCCATATAACTGTATATAATGTTATTAGAAAGTATATCCTTTAATGCAACCCCACATAACTCCATTGTTGCATGTAAAGTGTTTATGGTGGTCCTGTATCTGGGAAGGCCAGGGCTGTAAGGGAGGCAGATGTTTCCTTCATTATTACACCTGCTGCTGCAGGACAGGAGTTCACCCATGAACCCTCCTGTCCTGGCCAAGGGGAGCAGAGTCCCGCACCGAGCCGGCACGCAGCCGCCTGATTTCACAACTAGCCGAGAAGGTGAGGCTATGCGGAGGTGTGTGCATGCGCACGGTGCAGCACGGAGGATTTTCTGGGCCTGGGCTCAGGAGAGCTCGCTCTGCAGATCCTGGATCAGGACTGCTCGCGCTCTAGCACCTGGATCAGACAGTTCTCTCTGCAGCTCCTGGATGTCTCTGCAGCTCCTGGATCAGGAGCGGTTCCTCTGAAACTCCTAGGTTGACCTGTCCGTCACCAGCACCTGCGCATGCGGTTTCAGTTTTGCATCTCTGTTTCATGATTATTAATTCTGTCTCCCTGTCTCTCTGTTATTTTGCAGAAATCCTTCTGGATGACTTCATGTTGACGCACCCTATTTTCCTGGCATCTGACAAGTTTCAGCAGGTCTTGCTTCAGCAGTATCCTTCACCATGGCGTGGGCGTGCTTAGCAACCGCCTCTCTGCAGCCATGGCGATACTAACACAAATCCTCTGCAGTTGTTTTTGTTTTGGCAAAACCCACTGCACACACGGGGCATTTCAGTAATGGACCAGTAGCAACAGGTTTCGCTTGCTTCCTGTATTTTGTGAGGAATTGGATTATCTGTATAATAACTGCGTTGCTTGCCCATTATTTTCCTCATCTGAAAATCTAGTGGGAGGGGTGTGTGTGTGTGTGGTGGGGTCAGTCGGGTCATGGTATTTAAACCAACAAGCCCTGACCCTGAATCGCCTGAGCATTTAGAGCAGAGCATCTCAGGCAGCTGAGCACACTGGGAAAACTGTCTCGTCAACGACGTCCACTGCAGGAGCACACGGGCTCGTAGCGCAGCGCTGAGAGGCGCTAGGCTGTTCTCGTAGCGCAGCGCTGAGAGGCGCTAGGCTGTTCTCGTAGCGCAGCGCTGAGAGGCGCTAGGCTGTTCTCGTAGCGCAGCGCTGAGAGGCGCTAGGCTGTTCTCGTAGCGCAGCGCTGAGAGGCGCTAGGCTGTTCTCTCCACCACAGGCTTTAACCCGGCTGGACGTACATCACAGTTTCTTAAATTCTTGTGACAAAGGTCCATTGTACGAGTGTGTGTGTGTACGGGGGGAGTGAGGATTGGGCTTGTGTTTACATGTGTGAGGAGAGGACAGTTCCCCGGCACGGCTGTGTGTGTGTGTGTGGGGGGGGTCCTACTCTCAGAGCACAAAGCCACGCTGGGGGTTGGGCTGTTTATTCAGACAGCCCCCAGTGTGTGGGTGTGTCTGTGTCTGTAGGAGGGGTCACATTTGTGCTATAATCACCCCCCGGGTAAGCTTCCCTGATTGCTATCATTGTCTCTCTCATTTTTTCCCAGTGCTGTCACTCCGTTGCTCTCCCTCTCATCGTACTTCTTCCACGTGTCTCTCCAGGTCTGAGCTGGACCTTATCCAGCCCTAATCTAATCTTTTGTTGTGGGAGCAGGTCTGCTTCCTGCTGGGGCCGTAGACAAAGGGAAACCCCCTCCACCTACTTCCCTCTCGCCACCTCTGATTGGATTAGATCTTAAAAAAAAAAAAGAATCCTTCTTTTACTTAGCACTGACGGCTCTGTCAGCTCAACACACACACACACACACACACACACATTCTTCCCCTGTGAGTGACCGCGAGATCAAAGTTGCGCCCTGTGCTGCGTGCGGCTCTCCGGGCCGGGGGCCAGCTCTCGCGCCGCGAACACAGCTCTCCCGCTGCCCTCTGCATTCTAGCACAGTAGCCAGAAATACAGAGACGCAAGATCTGGAATGTCATCAAAGGCAGCTTGCGCATGTGTGCTGCCTGGCCATTTTGAACAGGAATAGTGGTTTTAAATGTGGACAGGGTGTTGGGGAGCGACTCTTTAAATAGATCTGAAGAGCATGCCAGGATAGTATTAAGGCTAGTCCACTTTAGTCTGGCCTGAATTTAGGTTTCTGTTGCATAAATATGCGTTTGTTATACTAGATGTATATCAAGATGTGTATTTTTTTTGAGTGATGTTATCTTTTGTATCTTGGCTCCAGAGACCTGCAGATGTTTTAATCATAAGAAAAGCCATGGGTTTAAGTCAGATTTGCTGGGGAAAATACATGCTGTATGTGTGTGTGTGAGAGTTAAAGCTGGTGTAAGATGAAGGAATATTTTGCAGCGCTTTCTCTGTAGGAGGAGGAACTTCATACGTCTCATGGCAAAGGCCTGTTAATATCAAACTATATGAGAGGAGAAGAAGTGTGTATGTGTGTGTGTGCGTGTAGACATGATGGGTGTGTTCTCCTGGCTTCACCACTTCTCTGAGGTTGTAATTATGTTGGCGTGCTGGCCACATGCGGTTTGTGTTTTTCCATCCTGGCTTGTGTAGGGGTTTGTGTGTGTGGTTGTGTGTTTGCGTGCGTGGTAAGTGATTGACTGTCTGGATCCTGTTTTGTGAGTGTCTACATGTGCACATGTGTGAGAGGTGTGCTACCTGTCTGTAATTAGCGGCTACTCTAGTCTATATGTTTACATGGCACACAATGGAAGGTACGTGCAGGCTGTAGCGTGTGTGTGTGTGTGTGTAAGCGTTGCGCTCCTTGACCCCAGGCTCAGGTTCGGCTTGGAGGCCAGGCAGGCGGAGGGCTGGACCACTTGGGATGGAGCTGAGAGGAAGCAGGCCGTGCTCAGTGTGGCCTTCCGCTACCTGGACACGTACAGAGAGCTGCTGCAGGAGGAGGGGGATGGCTGCAACAGCTTCCCCAAGGTACACACACACACACACACACACACACACACACACGCATGCACACACACACATACACACACATTGAGACACACACATACACACACACACATTGAGGCACACACACGTATACACATGCACACACACACACACACACACACACACACACACACACACACTTGTGCACACACACATTTACACGTCCAACTAAAAAGCACTTGAAAGTCTTCAAGTGTTGATCCTGGCAAAAGCCTATCAGGGCTGCCATAGTAACAAAAGCAACTAAGCAACACCTGGCTTTGTCCGGACCTTCTCCAGTCCACATTTCCTCCCGTAGACGGGCATCACCTGTCCCCTCCACCTAACCCCTGCCCAGGGCTACGCCCAGCAGCACCTGGCCACGCCCAGCAGCACCTGGCCACGCCCGGCTGCCTATGTGTTCTGCTTCACTGGCCTAATCCCACTCTTCCTGCAGGACCTGTACCTGTGTGCTGTGCAAGACCTCAGCCGCTTCCCAGAGCTGGTGGAGGACGTCCTGAAGCTCCAGCGCTGGACCGAGATCCTCCACAACCCGTGAGTGACCTACACACAGCAGCTCATACACACATGCCTTCCTGTGAGACTTTCATTAAAAGCCAAACACCTATGGAATTTGTTAACCCCTTATGGGCCATTCAAGATATAGCTCTGCTGACTCTCACAGTGGAGTCAGATATCCTTGCTTTCTGCAGAGCACGGTAGAAGGCAGTAAAGCCCTTAGGAAACACACTGTAGCCTATTATGACGTGCAAAGCCATGGATTTGAGAAGTAACTAATTGGGAAAATACTTGCATGCTGTATTTGATGCCTTCCATATGTGATTGAGCTCTGGGTGGGTCATTAAGTGCCCTCGGCTCGTTAATGAAGCCTTTAAATCCTTCTTTTAGTTTTACATTTGAGTTAACAAATGAAATGAGATGCTAGCATAGATCCTGGCTGGCATTTATAACTGTGGGGAGGGGGGGGGTCCGTTCGGTCGTTTTATGAGTCGTTGCCATGTGAACGATCTCCGCCCCATGGACGGGAACCTGCGTCGTAAGTCACGTCCCAACGGGGCCGCTCCGCCTCACCGTCCTATCCACGTCTCTCTCTGTCCCGTGTGTCCCTAGGGCGGAGGAGGACAAGGACAGCCGCAAGAAGCAGGTGCGTCCGCTCTTCCGCCATTTCCGACGCATAGACGCCTGCCTGCAGCCTCGCGAGGCCTTCCGTGGCTCCGATGAGAGTGAGTTCCCCTCCGAAACCCACCGCCCTGCTCACGGCTTCCACCACAGAGAAGGAAGACAGAGCTCTGCTGGGGCTGGTAGTTCTGGGCTGAGTTGTGGTGGACAATGTCTGCACTTCATTAGTTCAAAGCTACTAAAGTGAAGGGGGCGAGTGCTTTTCCCAGACTGTAATCAATAAGCAATCGCAGTCCTGACCTCACCGCCACTGTCCTCACCGCCACTGACCTCACCGCCACTGACCTCACTACCACTGACCTCATCTGGCCTTTTTTTTTTTTTAGCATAGACGAATGACCAGAGGAGCAGACAGCAAACCACTAAACCAGTATTGAACCAGTTTCTTTCGAGGTCATCTCGGTCTGACAGTCTCTTACTAATGCAGCCGTTTGAAATCGCCCAGGACTGTGGTGCGGAGAAGACTTTACCAAAGCCGTGCGAGCAGTAGGAAGGCAGCGAGCATGTTGCTGGTGCTTAGCGTGGTGGTAGCAGAGGGTGATGGCGTCTGAGGGTCTCTCTCCTCTGCAGTCTTCTGCAGGGTGTACACGCCGGACCACTCGTACGTGACCATCCGCAGTCGTCTGTCGTGCCGCGTGGGTGAGATCCTGGCCCTGGTGCGGGAGAAGCTGCAGTACAGCGAGGAGCAGCCCACCCAGCCGGCCAACCTCATCCTGGTGGCCGTCACCTCAGCTGGAGGTGAGCGTGGGTGTGGCCCCATCACAGCCCCGCCTCTTTTCAGCTCTAAGAGACCTTTCGTTCCCTCCCACTTATGTGCGTGGGAGGCATAGCAGGTGACGCACAGCGCGGTGTGGGGCTCGAGGTATCACATTGACGTGTGTGTCTGTGCGTGTGTGTATCTGTACGCAGAAAAGGCAGTGTTCCGCCCCAGCGATGAGGCCGTCTTCACCACCCTGGGGGTCAACACCCACCTGTTTGCCTGCGAGCCCTCGGAGCTGGAGAGCCTGGTGAGAGGCGCAGTGGGAGGGGCTTGAGAAGCATGCAAATATCATGCAAATCTGCATGCAAATGTGAAAATCGGATCAAGCAAAATCAAATACACATGCTAATATTGTGTGGCTGCTAGCGAGAGAAGGCCACAGGTGGCCTGCACAGCTTACGATGCACTAATCTCCAGTTACCCATGTTTGACCGGACTGTTTCTTTATTGGCTTCAAAGAGAAGTGCTGATAAGCAGGTGTCCCAGACTGGCTTTCTAGTCCTGTGTATTTCGGACACCTTAAAGGAGTGGAGGGCTTTAGAGATAAGTTCAGAGTTACTGAGGCATTTGATAAGGTGTGTTTGTCACTGTTGCATGCTTGATGTATGCCGTGGTTCTCCGTTCTAACACATTCATGGCTAATTGTTTGCCAGTCAGAACACAGTGAGCGATTACTGCGTTGATAAGAGCCAGATAAACACAAGCTTAGACGCTTAGCCATGCCGATTCTGTCTGGCTGCATACCAAGGCGCGTAGGGCTCTGTATGGCTCTGTGCTCACCTCTGTGGGTGTGTCCGTCAGATGCCCCTCCCTGAAGAGATCCACTGGTCGCCAGGTGACAGCAAACTCCATGACATGAGTGCAGAGGAGGTAGCCAATCAGCTGGTGGTGTTTGACTGGGAGCTGTTCAGCTGTGTGCATGAGGTAAGGAAACATGCCCACACACTGCAGTCACTTGAATGTAAACATTCCACAGTCTCCGCCAGGTCGTCCCGTGGGTCTGCGTCTCTGACCGCTGGCCGCGCATGTTTGAACAGGTGGAGTTTGTGAGTTACGTGTTCCACGGGGAGGAAGCCCGATGGCGCCCCCTCAACCTGGAGCTGGTACTGCAGCGATGCAGCGAGGTACAGCACTGGGTTGCCACGGAGATCCTGCAGTGCCAGTCACTGCCGAAGAGGGTGCAGCTACTGCGCAAGTTCATCAAGATTGCAGCTCTGTAAGAACCCCTGGCTGTGTGTGTCTGCGTGTGTGTCTGCACGTGTGTGTCTGCACGTGTGTGCACGCGTGTGTGGGTGTATGAGGTTCACTCATTCATGTAATAGAATGTCAGGTGTAACGTGTGTGTTAACCTGGTTGGTAGGGTGGTTGCATGTGTGAGTGTGTGTGGGTGTATGTGAGTGCGTGTGGGTGTATGCGAGTGTGTGTGGGTGTATGAGGCACAGTCATTAATGTAATAGGATGTAAGCTGTACAGCATGTGTTAACCTGGTTGTGTGTGTGTGTGTGTGTGTGTGTGTAGGTCTAAGCAGCAGCAGGACCTGTTGTCTTTTTCTTGCTGTTGTTCTGGGGCTGGACAACCCTGCAGTCAGCCGCCTACGCCTTACCTGGGAGGTGAGCGTCTCTCTCTCTCTCTCTCTCTCTATACCTCTCTCTCTCTCTCTCTCTCTCTCTCTATACCTCTCTCTCTTTCTCTCTCTCTCTCTCTCTCTATACCTCTTCCTTTCCCTCTTCCTTTATTTTCTCACTCTCTTGCTCTCAGTGCCCAGCTGTCTGCCTCCCTCCCTTGCACTCTCGCTCACTCACTCCCTCAAGTAGACGCACACACACACACACACACACACACACACACACACACACACACATGCACATACTTCTACCTCTTTTTGCATGAGCTGAGTGTTATTTCTGGTAGAAGCCTGTTGTCATGGCAACCTATCTGACTAAGCAGCACCTTTCAAAAGGAAACCCTTCTCATGTGTACCTTTCTATTTCAATGACAAGCAGCATATTTTGTCCTTAATTTTCATGCTTCTCCTTCATACTTGCCGCTCACATTACACGCACAGTTGTTTAGTTCAGCTGAGGTCTGTTTTTTTGCTGAAAGTTCTGTGCATTTTTTGACAGGGTTTGCCAGGAAAGTTCCGGAAACAGTTCCAGCAGTTTGAGAGCATTGCGGTGAGTTATCAATCACAGCAGACCATAGACTTCAAGACACAGCTGGACAACAAGAACTTATTTGTGTGTGTGTGTGTGTGTGTGTGTATTTGCGTGGTTGTGTGCTTCAGGACCCCTCAAGGAACCACAAGTCATACAGGGACCTGTTAGCCAGTCTAAGGGCCCCTCTCATCCCATTTACCCCACTGCTGCTCAAAGGTGAACTTCAAACGCATGCACACACATGCTCTCAGACATACAGAGAGTTCACACATACAGATATGTTTTGTGTGCACAGATTCAGAACATACATACATACATCCCACATAAACACACCTATGCACATACATTCCACATATACACACATATACACATACTTTCACATACTTCATAGTGTCATAGGGTCCTGCCTCACTACTATGTGGTATAGCCATTGTCCAGGTGTGCTTCCAAAAAGCTGCCCCTCAGCTGCCCGATTAGAACACAACAAAATATGCCCTGCTAGGCTAATTAACACCCTTCTGTTCTTGGCGCTCTGCACAGGCAGGACTGTGGACAGCCTCCCCGCTGGGCCTAACACTCACACACGCCCCTCCTCACCACTTGTGCCACCACTGAACTGTGTACACACTGAGCGGCAAAGCCACACAAGTGTTTTAGTTAGCTGCACTGTGAGTTAGATATGCTGTAGGTTAGCTATGCTGTAGGTTAGCTATGCTGTAGGTTAGCTGTGCTTTAGGTTAGCTGTGAGAGTGAGTTAGCTGCAGTGTGAGTTAGATATGCTGTAGGTTAGCTGTGCTTTAGGTTAGCTGTGAGAGTGAGTTAGCTGCAGTGTGAGTTAGATATGCTGTAGGTTAGCTGTGCTTTAGGTTAGCTGTGAGAGTGAGTTAGCTGCAGTGTGAGTTAGATATGCTGTAGGTTAGCTATGCTGTAGGTTAGCTGTGCTTTAGGTTAGCTGTGAGAGTGAGTTAGCTGTGCTGTGAGTTAGATATGCTGTAGGTTAGCTATGCTGTAGGTTAGCTGTGCTTTAGGTTAGCTGTGAGAGTGAGTTAGCTGTGCTGTGAGTTAGCTATGCTGTAGGTTAGCTGTGCAGTGAGTTAGCTATGCTGTAGGTTAGATGTACTGTGAGTTAGCTGTACTGTGAGTTAGCTGTGCTGTAGGTTAGCTGTGTAGCCCGTGGTGTGCTGGAGCGCTCCACCCCAGACCGCTGCACACTCACAGTCCGCCTCTCATCTCCACTCCTCATGCTTTCTGCCCACTCCTCCAGCTCCTCCACCTTATCCACCTCCTCCTTGACCAGCCCTTCCTCCTCTTTCTCATCCTCCTGCATGTGGAGGGAGCTCCGTGCTACCAGCACCACCTTCACACCTCCTCGCCTCTCTACTTCACCTCTGCCTGCTGTCACACCAGTTTTTTGTCATCTATGTCTCTCTCTCGCTCTCCTCTTTCACTTTCTTTCTCTCTCTCTCCCTTCCTCCCTCTGTCTCTCAGTTCACCATCCTGCTCCACGAGTCTCCTCAGCCTTGCCGTTCCTCTGGCGTGGGCGTCCAGACACCTGCACCCTCTGCTTTGCAGATGTTATTGTTTAGTTGATGTCGGAGTAGCGCATGTGGGCCCTGCCTGTCACCGTCACCGTGAGGTGGATTTCTGGAGCCCATGATGCTACATTGCTGTGTGTTTAATGCAGTTTAGATGTTTTAGGAAGCTTATGCTAGCGTTGGTAATGGCGTGGGATTCGGGTGGAGCAAGTCTGAGGGAACACAGATGGAGCAGGACAGTAGCCTGTGGCTGTTTTCTTAGCCTTTGTTACATAACAGAAGAGTGGGAGAGCACTGCAGAGCGCATGTGTCTGTGTGCGCACGTGTGTGTGTGCGCGCCTGTGTGTGCGCGTGCAGCTGTCTGCCTGTGGAGATGATGGAGTTGAGCTTCTGGGGAGGGTTTGCACACGCATTTATTAACAGTATTGCCACTCTAATATGTTACAAAACCATTTGCCATTTTAAAACGTAGCTGAGTTGGAATGTCCTGTGCAGGGAGCCTGTGATGAAGCTGATGTGTGCCTGGAGCAGATGCTTCGGGCTTTTGGGCGCATGCACACTGTGACTCACTGTTGCACATTTAACACATGGATAGCAGCCCAGGCCCTGAGGTCACGTGGGGTCACGACCTTGGCAGTGGCCGAACTGCACGACTGCGCCACGTCTTGTCACTCCGTCCCCTTTGACATGCTGAACAGACGTTGCCGATCGCGCTGCTCTCTCCTCTCCTCTTGCTCCCTCTCCCTCCTCTCATTCTCTCTTTCTCCTCTCTCTCCTCTTGCTACCTCTCCCTCCTCTCATTCTCTCTTTCTCTCTGCGTTCTCTCTCTTTTCATCTGGTGGGTGGGCACCCTGCTGATCTACTGCAGAAGAGCAGGAGCTTGTATAAGCCACTGCTGCCATGTCATTACATAACCATCCTTTAAACTGTAATGCCTGCTCTCTTTTTCTCTCTCTCTCTCTCTCTCTCTCTTATCTTCTCTTCTCTTCTCTCTCTAATCTCTGCAGACCTGACCTTCCTTCATGAGAGCTGTAAGACGTTCCATGGAGAACTGGTTAATTTTGAAAAGATGGTGAGTATCAAGAGCAGTTTGCATACTCACACTTTCACACATAAAAACTCTCTCCTCTCCCTTTCTCTTCCTTCCTCCCTCCCTTCCTCCCTCCCGGTCTCTCTCACACACACTCTGCCTCACAACTGCATATGTGTACGTGACTTGTAAGCAGTGTTCATACAGACCTTAGCTCACAGGGAGGAGCAGATCTCTGGTCATCTGCAGGCAGGTGGTGATATTTTCTTTTCTGTATCTCCCAGCACAAAGTGGCCGAGATGGTGCGCAGCATCAGGCGATACAGGAGCGCTCAGCTAGGTAGAGTGACCACACACACCTTCACACACGCACACACACCTTCACACACGCACAGACACACACACGCACACACCTTCACACACACGTACACACGCGTTCACACACGCGCATGCACGCAAACACACACACCCTCACACCCATACACTCAGACTCAGAAACACATACAATCCTGTCAAGAAGGATTACTGTGAAAAGAAAAAAAAGAACATGACTCCACCCCCAAAGTAAACACCTCCATACAGATATGCATGCAGAGAAACACACACACACACACACTGTGTACAGTCACCCATCTGTCTGGCTGGGTTAATTTTGGGGGAGTTTGCTCCACCCTGCCACATCCCATCTGTCTAGAACAGCACAGCCCTGAAGGCCAGCGAACATACACACGCACACGCGTGCAAACACACCTTCAACATAAACATGTACATGCACACGATTTACATACAGCTGTCATGGCCGTCTGACTTAATAGCTCAATTAGTTATTGTGTCACCTGTTTTTTGTGGGTTTATTTTTAGATCTAATTGTTCTGCTCCTTGAGTCTGTTCATTTAGATCTGAAACAATATGCAGTGTCTTTAGGGACACTTCACGCTGAGATATATGAGCAGGAAGCTCTTCCCAGATAATCCACCACGAGTGGCTCTGAATGCCTCCTGACACCCTACAGTCCTCCCCTCATATCTCCATTTGAGATCAGGCCACTCAGACAAACAACTGCAGCGCTACCATGGCAACCATGACATCACTGGCAGCTAGAAATGCCCAAACCCGTCGTGCACGCCCACGCTGATGAAGCCGATGCAACCTGCTCCGCCAAAACAACTCTTTGTGTCTTCACGCCCATAGGAAATATGTCCGCTCATCCTGCGAGGCTCCGATACGGAGTGGTGTTGCATCACCTGCCGTTTTGGGTCTTAAATCTCTTCACCTGTTGGAAGCACAGGCACACGTGGGCGCTGTGATCTCAGGTGTTGTGAACGAAAGCTGTACAGTACAGTTCCCCAAGGCAGTGCTGCTCTCACACCAACAGGGGGCGTTCTAGGCTGTGCGAGTCATCCACAGCGTCCATAACTGAATTCCATCTGTCCACCGTCATATATTCTGGGCCATGCGTAAAACCCAGTGATTCAGCTCCTGAAGACTCCATGCACAGGCTGATGGGTGTGACCAGCACCTCAGAGTGTCTATAGAAAGATGGTCGTATCAGGGGCATTGCAGTAAATGGATATCTAATGCCAAATCAAACACACATTGCTAAACCCCTTTGCAAAGGTTCAAATAACGTTGAACTGCAAACTGGTACAAATATATTGTGAAGTCTCCTCAAAACAGACTCGGTATGCATCATGGCTCCTCACTGAAAGCTTCCTCTGTTGTGCACCTTTTAGCTGTGTAGCTTAGCTCAGGTTTGAGTGGTGGGTTCATTTGGTTTAATAACCTGAGCTTTCCACACCAGTTCATCCAACTTAGTGGACTGAACTTATTGGTCAGGTAATCACTTCCGGTCTGGTGCTGAGATGAAGCCTGTCTGCTCATTCCAGCAGACTACTGCAGACAGACCTCCTGTTGGATATCGTGTAGATGTTTCAGAGTAAACAGAAAAGTATTTAGCTTTGCATGTCGAATTGCGGTGCACATACCAGGATGCAGTCTGTCATTCTCTGGCTTTCTGGGACATCTGTAGATCTCGCTGATGACACATTATTGATGTGAGCGAGTCAGACAGCAATAATTAGTCTGGTCAGAGGCCTCCACTTGTGGCCATTGACATTTCAGGCAAGTGAGGCCCATCTCTCCGCAATGGACTTGAACTTTCAGCTGTAACTCAGATGTAAAAGTTAATTGCTCTGTAATTGCCTATAATGTGCACTTGCTGTGCGAGAGCTAAGAAAAGCAACTTTTCAATTTTGCTGTCGCAGCAAGTGCCTTGAAACTGCCCTCTCATGCTGATCTGAGGTCAGTTTTGAAACGTCTGCAAATGGTGTCTGTTTTTCTGCTACAAAAGCAGTAGCGCCACCCAGGCTAGGCTGACGTGTAGCACAGTGAGGAAGTTTGGGGGGGGGTGGGTTAAAATGTTTGTAAACAGCCAAAGCTGACGTTATGTCAGCTTAAGCTGGAGAAACTCCCTGACCGCACATAAACATGAACAATACACTCACTCCCAACATGCACAGCAACCAGCCCTATACCTGCTGTCCACAAATGTACAGTGTACACAAATGTTGGGTGGAGACCAGACTGTTTACAAATGAATCCCGCAGAGCTATCAAACTCCAAAAATGGCACCGCTCTCTCTCTCCCTCTTTCTCTCTCTGTCCCTCTGTATCTCTCTCTTAAGTGTAACTTAGCAAAGGATGCTGAGCTTCTTCAGTCGGTTGGATGTGTGTAAGTGTGTGTGTGTTGGTGCACGGGCTTTGAGCAGTCTTACATAAACACCTCCCCCGCATGGTGAGGTTGAGCATTCCATCCTAGTCATTGCAGATGATTCAATTGGGGTAAAGTGGCGCCACCTACTGGTGATTCTAGGGTGATTGGCTCAGCCTGGAGACTGGCGGCACTCTGCTCATGTTACAGACTGTGTTCATTCCCTGGTATCAGATGCACTTAGCAAAACAATTGTGTACACTTATCATGGTCCTAGTAGATTGATCTTCTCATCCATTTCTCTTCCCCCTTCTCTCTCTATCTGTGTCTCAGTTATGGAAGCCGAGCCCTCCCCCTCTCACCTCCAGACGAAGGCGTACGTGCGGCAGTTGCAGGTCATCGACAATCAGAATCTGCTTTTCGAAATGTCCTGCAAGCTGGAGCCCTAAGTCGTGTGATGGGCCCTATCACCTCTCATACACACCTTCCAAGCCCCTCCCTTACTCTACATAAACCCCAGCCAGAAATGCACTTTGGCCAATGTGCAAGTTACGTATAGTCTGTTTCTGCTGCTCCATCGCTGCTGGACGTCTGGATTGGCTCATGCTAATTGAGTAGGAGGAGCCGGCGACAAAAATGGCAGGAACACTTGCTGCTTGAGCCTTGAAATGTTCAGGATGCCATGGAATGCTCAAACCCGAGCTAAATGTTGCAGTACACGACTGTTCACCTGTAAGATGTATATGGAGACCACACCTGCTCTATGAATAACTTGTCTGTGTGCAATGCTCCAGTGTTCTGCCACTGAATATAGCCTTTATGTTTGTGGGATGGAGGTGTTCCCCAAGAGCCCCCTCACCGCCGATGGGCTGCGTTTGCTCTCCCTTTGACCTTCTTCTAATTTTTTTTGTATATTTTGCTTTTCACCATGTTGGTGAAGTCTGTCCAGTTTGCACTGCCGTCAGCCGAACTGAACCGAGTGTTATCCGAGCGGATCGGGTCATCAGCTGTTTGGGCGTTTCCTCCAGACGCTATGGAGACCCGGGCCCTGTTTTCATTTCAGTCTCACCTCACACTACAGACCTGCTGAAACATGAGACAATCGTACCTCTTGGACTTTCTCCCCTTTCTCCCCTTCCCTCATTCCCCCCCAACCAACACAGGCACTTACTGGATCACACCCTACTGGGCAGCAGCCTTCGGCTCTGCTCAGAACAGCGACGCAGCTGGGCCCTCAAAGCAGAGGTCTAATCTCAAGGCCTGCACCTTCACGGGCAAGTCTCAGCTCCTCCCCCGAGCCAGTCTCGGCCCCATCCCCGAGCCAGTCTCGGCCCCATCCCCGAGCCAGTCTCGGCCCCATCCCCGAGCCAGTCTCAGCCCCATCCCCGAGCCAGTCTCAGCCCCTCCCCCGAGCCAGTCTCGGCCCCATCCCCCGAGCCAGTCTCAGCCCCATCCCCGAGCCAGTCTCAGCCCCTCCCCCGAGCCAGTCTCAGCCCCTCCCCCGAGCCAATCTCAGCCCCTCTCCAGGCCCTAAGCTGCTCTATCTACCTATTTGTGCACATGTTAATGTTGCAGGACATCTGCACACATATGAGATGGCAGAATGTTTAGGAGAAGCCATGTAAGACGAGACAGGCTTTGATTTCTGTTCAGCGTTCATCTTCATCTCTCCATTTCTAACCTATGAGAAGCGTTAAAAATGTTCCAATTTTGGTTTGTTACAATTTTAAACTGATTCCTGAGTTTTAAAAACTCACATACAAATCACACTGCATTATCTGAGCTGTTAATGCAACAGCAAACATTATTATTATTATTCATTATTAATTAACACAAAGACATTGAAGTAACAAACTGATTCAACTATTGTCACATGCTACTTCTTTTGGATTGGGAGTGGAACAAACTGTGCAACAGGAAACGCTGCTCTCAACTGCAGACCATTAGCTCAATTCCCCCCACCCCGAAATCCTAAGCTGAACCATCATAAGCTATAAGGCAAGCCTGACCTTGGAGGGGCCGCTGTGACCTGCCCCGTGCGAGATGGCTCCAGGACCCGACCCTCTCAGGATTTCTTCCTGGGTCAGAGACCTTCGCAGAGGCCGTTCTGGAAGGCCTCGGTGTACATACGTGATGTAAATAGCTAAATAAATATGAAGACTCTATTTTATGTATGAGCTATGAGATGGACACTCCGGGAGAATATTTGTTTTGTAAATCTGCGGAAAACAAAAACGTATGTGTACATTTTAAAAGCGAAGACCGAGACTGAGTCTACTGTCCGCAATGAGAGAACTGTAGAGCTTCTTGGTTTTGTTGCACTGCGTTTTGATTCTGTTCCTGTTCGTAGTGGATGACGTGTGTATATATTAAGGTTTCGTTGCATTTCATCGGTTTTGTTCAATATCTGCGACTGACAAATTGTACAGCATGTATTTGTTTTAGTTGGACTTTGGTTTTAGATTTTTAAAGGCGGGTATTCTCTGGGTGGTGTTTTTGGTTTTTGTACAGAAGTCCGTGTTTACAGTGCGCTCCTGTGAAACGCAGACATGTCCACTGAGGTGAGAGGAAGGTGTAGCAGGGGGAGGCACTGCTTCACCTTCATCTCCACCCAAGACAAAAACGCATCTCAAATAAAAAGCCTCTTCTGATGAACCTGAGTCAGGGCTTTTGTGTGCACATTTTGGCCCATGTAGCTTCAGACAGTATAGTCACAAGTCACAAGCCTAATGTCAAGCTCCGTATCAACATTTATCAAGACTTTCACCCTAAGCTGCTATTATGTATTCCTTTATCTGTAACATACACAATACACGTTAAAACATTAAAACAGCATTTTCCGTTGTTCAACACATTTCTGTATTTATTGTTAATGACAGTAAATTATGCAAGATGAAAATGATGCTCATTTCAATCCTCTCATTCATAAATTTGCAAATCAAGGGTAAAAAAAAAAAGTTAATAGAGAAGGAATGAAGTCAAGTGTAGTTCATTTAAAATGAGAGTAAAACTAAAGACACAAGCAAGCAAGCCTTATCCAAGGCTACTGCATCTGCGAAGCAAGCCAAATGGAAGGCAAGGTTAAAATGTCTGACCAGTGTTTCACTGCTCTGATCATCTCAACATTTAGCTTGTCCTTCTGTCATCCGGATGAAAGCAGTATCTTTCACCCTGTCATGACTCCTGCTCGGATCTTACCTGGTCCACCCGAACTTCTGATACACGATCAAATCTGTTGGGATAATTCTAGTCATCAACAGGACAAAGCTGACTCAAAGTAAGCCCTCTTGCTCCATGATACATGACACCCCCCTCAGACACTGGTGCACATAGTCTGTTCTGTCCTGCTGTGGTGATACTGGCGCGTAGGTCAGTGTGTGCGGTGCTCATGGAGCATGGAGCATGGCCATGAGTCGCAGAGGGTCTGAACGGACGTCCGGTGTACAGCTGCTGATGTTGGTCCCCTCCCGCGGTGTCAGGATCCCACTTCGATGCAATCAACTGCCGTAAAGCGCCCTTAAACAAAAACTTCTGGACGTCGGCCAGTCCATGATGGTGTCCAGCGTCTGGAGGTATACTGGCCCCGCTCCCTCAGCAGCGGGTACGAGCAGCCCACGGCCCAGGAGCTGGCGAAGGGACTAGAGGGGCCAGCTGACCGCAACTCTGTCCTCAGGCCGAACGATGTCACATGCAGATGTCTGTAGAATGCATTTCACCAGTTCCAGTTATGAATGGCGCTCCGCTAGGCGCATTCGTTGTGCAAAAATATTCGGATGAGCAGGGAGGATAAAAACGAAAACCTGAGGTAGTTCAGGGACTTGTACACGTGTATGAAAACTTCTCAAGAATACGAGCGCTGTTCTACAATGAGTTTTACTTGTAGGATTATAAAGACACAAGTCGGCTGGGACACGGGGCCGGGGGCCCACACTCGCACAGTGTTAGGAGTGACCAGACTCGGACGTGCACTCAGACAGGTGCTGCCACAGGACGCACCCTGTGTAAAACTGCATGCTGCCAAATCAAAAGAATCAAACCAGAAATGAACCGAAACTGAGCAAATGAATCATTTTAGATCAATTTCCACACAATAAAAAGAAAATCTTTATAACCCACTGATATTAATGAAGCCCATTATATACTGTTGCTGAGTGATATATTGTTGTTAAAACGCATTTGTTAAAAGGTAAAACTGCAGACTTTGTTTTTAATACTGCACTGTAAGAGACTGCGCCTTCACTAAGCATACCAAGTGCACACAATGGCTTGAATTAAAAATACATATATGAGAAAGCCATGGCAACTACAGCTACTGTCTGACCTGGACCAATGTTCAATACTTACAAAAGAAATCCAGGTTAAAAAATGTAGTCAGTGGATCCATTTATTGCAACCAGAGATGATTCTTATCTTAATGCTGATCTGAGATCAGTTTCAGGGTTTCCTTCTAATGGTCAAGAAATGCATTCCGGTTTTGGAAAGCAAATCTGAGATTAGATTAAAGAACAATGTCTCCCTAAAAACTGCATTCAGTTCTTAACACAAGCTTTACTTTCCCCAAATATAATATTTGGGAAATACAATTATAAAAACCTTATGCCACATGAGCAGAACAAAAGCTAGTTAAGTATCACTGATAACAATCAGAAAAAGGTATAAGTCGGCAAAGTTGCTATTTCTCAGTTAATGACCAGGGTTGGAAATTTGAGAGGAAACTGGTCTTAGATCAGTGTAAAATGTCACATTAAACCTTCCTACCCTCGGAACAACAGGATCATTATTGCATCATAATTGGAACCACTGATTACGTCTAATGGGACCACGACGTGGCATCACTAAGCATCGATGAAGTCATACTGCCTTTAATTCCCTCAGTAATGAGACGCTTTCTGCGCTTAACTGCACAAAATGCATATTATGCCCATAAGAGAAGTACTGCACAAGACTGTAATGTTGTGCCCTAAGGAAAAAGGTGGAGATGCATGTCAACACTGACACGAGGCCTAATGTTACAGAGCCTACCGTGTCAGTTCTACAGTGTCTTCCTCTCACAGATGATCTGACATGCTTACAATGTGTTACAGTAGCTGAGCTGTAAGTGACTTGCACTGGTGGTGGTGAATGAATAGGCAGGGGCAATAGGTGAGGGTAACAGGCAAGGGTAATAGGGCTTTGGCAGGAAATGATGACTCAGAGCCCAGAATCACATTTCACTGTTCCATTAATACTGCCTAGACAAAACAAGTGAGAAATGTAAGTGACTCTGAGAAGGTGCACTTCAAGGACAAGCTTGCACAATTATCTCACCCTGTTCGCCATTTTGCCAAAAGAACATAAAAAAAAAGCTTTAATCAACTACACAGCTCTGCCCCCCCCTCTCCCTCCCCAACCCCCTGATCATTGCTTAAGCATTTTTAAATAAGCTGAAGACTATATATACAAATGGCATGATATCTTCTGTTACCGCTGTACAAACTACCCTGGCTCTGTTTAGTCATTTTGCCATTTTCGTGCTGTCGTTGGGAAGCCCAGGCCATTCGCTTCTGCTGTTCACGCTGGCAGCACGGCCAGCCGGCCGCGAGTCGCTGGGACGCGGGGTAATGCTTTATCTTCAGGGCGTTCAAAGCAAACAGAATGGAATAGTGTGTGAAACCAAGGAGTCGTGGGAGCTGCATTACGGGGGCTGTCATGGGGACGAGAGGTGGGCGGGGCCTGCGGCAGATGTCTGGAAGGGCGCCTTGTTGTGGAGTCTTCATCGCCGAGCCCTCCCCCGCTCTCCCCGGGGAACGTCCCCCTCAACGCTTCTCGCAGTATGTTGGTCGGCTGCTGTCCTACGCCATCGAGGGAGAGTGTGCAGGAGGGAGGGATGGCTGGGCTGTGAAAGGCATTTCTCTCCCTCTCTCTCTCCCTCCCTCTCTCTCTCTCTCTCTCTCTCCCTCTGTCTCTCGGTTGGACGTTTAGGAGGGCTCCGAAGTCTTCAGTGCTCCCACCTTCGTCTCCAGGTCCGTAATCTGGAGGAGACACAGACAGGACAGGGACACATTCAACTCCTGCCTCTACGAGCCCCTGGCAGACAAGACCGGGGAGACCCACCGCGGTGGGGGGAGCTCGACCCAGCAGGAGCCGTGAGTGCTGTACCTTCTCCTGCAGGCTGTCCGTCTCCTCCTTGTGCCCGGCCTCGGACTCCTCCTCCGCTTGCCGCTGGGCAGACTCCCGCTTCTGGTACTCAACCTCTCTGCATCACGCACACACACACACACACACACAGTGTTATCTGCCTGTATCTGATATGACAGTAACAATACAACCATGGGACTCAGCTCAAACTCAGCTCACTTCTGCTGGTACTCTTTGATGAGGCGCTTGGCTTTGCTGTACTTGCGCTCCAGCGTCTGGTACTGCGCTTGCGTCTCCTTCAGGTGCTCGTCCACGGCCTGGCACAGGCTCTGCGCTTCCATCCAGTAGCCCTCCAGCTTCTCCATCCGCTCCTTGCTCTCACGCACGCTCTGCTCCAGCTGAGCCTTCTCCATCCGCCAGCGCAGCTTCTCCTGCTCAGCATGCGCCAGCTACGGAGGGAGGGAGGGGGAGAGAGAGAGAGATAAAGAGAGATAAAGAGAGAGAGGGAGAGAGTTAAAGAGAGAGAGAGAGGGAGGATATGAGAATATGAGAGAGTGGATATGAGAATGATGGGTCGGAAAGTTAAGAGGAATATTGGAAGATGAATACTGAAGACGAAGGTTTTTCCTCAACCCTTTTATCACCAAGACTCCAGGACTAGGACTGCAGGACTGGGGTCTGAAACTGTGTCACATGGTCTGACGTTCTTACCTTCCTCTTCAGCTGGTGGATCTCAGCCTGGGTCACCGCATGCTTGATCTGGAGCTGGAGGGACAACAGTGGCAAGAAAGAAAGAAAAGAACAAACACAAAAGGTTACTGACATGGTGAGATGGTACATGTGCAGCAGCTCCACAGACAAACTACTCATACATCTCCTTGTATAGCTACATATTGTTTATAGTATTGTCTTTGGAGATGAAGATTTGAATGAATATTTCATTATTTTATTTAACAAAATTCTTAATGATTTAGTAAGAGTCTTCCACCCTGCCGGAGGTGGGGGTGGGGGTCCAGGTGGACACCACCCGCACTGACCTCTTTGAACTTGTGAGCGAGCTTCTCGGGGTCCACCTCAGCAGGTGAGAGCATGTCTTCGTTCTCGGCCAAGTCGAAAACCTCGATGGCATTGGGGAACATGGGGCTCATCTCCTCATCCTCGTCGGTGCCGTACTCCCCCGTCTGAAAGCACAGACAGAGATGGACGGCGTGAAACAGCTTCGGAGACACTTCTCCGTGCAACATGCCTGGCTCTGCTTTGGCTGTGTAATTCGTTAACTTTGTAACACTGACAAATTCCGTCACAACTTCTAGTTCTTTGTTCTTGCCGTTAACGATGACACACAGTCCATGGCGATCAGCAGAGAGTGGGAGCTGGGCAGCGGTCCAGAGCCCTGCGCCCGGTTACGCAACCCTGCGCCCGGTTACGCAACGCTGTCACCACTTTTTCAGCAGTCGCTTTGTAATGCACTGCTCTTTGGAAATGGCAGTTTAGGTTCATGGTGATTCTGAACGTTTGCAGATCTGATCTTTTGTCATTTAACTTGGAGCTTCAAAGCACGGGTCTGGACAGGGTCTGGACAGTTTTTGCAAATTGCTCCAAACATTGATTTATGATGTGTGTGTGTATGTATATGTATGTTACATCCATGCAACAGTATGGCACATGTCTGAGATTGGCCACAAGATGGCAGTGTTTCTACAGACCAGCTGGACATCCCAGTGAGCTGTTCAAGTTACAGCAGTAAAACTGTACAACTGAGCACCCACCATTTTGCATGCACTCAGTAATTGCAGTGTGTATAGTATGAACAAGCACATATTTCTGTGAAAAAGAAAGTTGAATACATCAACTGTATGCAGTATATATTGTTTACTAATTACTAAGGCAGTATGATCCTTTTATAGAGGACTGTAACAAACTGTAAAAACTACAAGACACAAAATAATGCTGAGAACATTTTGATCCTGTGCTTAATATCCTAAATGTTTGGAAAACCTGTCATGTATGTCAAATCTTCATCTTGTTCTAAAACTCTTTAAAAGGTTCATGCATTAAAGCTCATATCAGAAAATAATAGAACAATGCCCTATCTACCCCATGAACACACATAAACACACACACGCATGCACCTCCCTCCCTCTCTCTCACTCCCTACCTTCCTCCCTACCTCCCTCCCTCACTCCCTACCTTCCTCCCTCCCTCCCTCACTCACTCACTCCCTAACTCACTCCCTCCCTCACTCACTAACTCCCTCCCTCCCTCACTCACTAACTCCCTTCCTCCCCCCCCCCTCTCACTCCCTGCTGCATTTAAGAGGGTGCGGCCCTGGAGTGTTGTTGATGCTTGAGTGTGGCCTTTGTTGGCAAAGAACCAAAACCTGCACGGATTCCCGGGGCTTTAAACAATAGACTTCCGTCACAGAGTGCAGTTTTGGGAGCTGGCGGCCTCGCTCAGAAACACAATGGCTCTCTCCTCTGATTCACGGCACCACGTCACTCCGACACAGAAGGAGCACATCCTGCTTCTCTGAGCTATTAGGACGCTTGGAGTGACTGCAGTAAAGCTGAGGCTCCACTGTGAAAGCTGAGGCTCCACTGAACGACTCTGACCTATCTGAGATGACGGTCGTTATGCTGTGACAATAGCATGATGGTAGCATGTCAGCGCCGAGATCAACCTGGACTATTTGCTCAGTATCTGCTGAAACTCATGATCTCACAGCATCAAAAGCAATAAGTCGTATTTGAGATTTTAATAGTGGTCTTTGGTTCAAATATATTCAAACAGCATTATGTGCTGGGTTTATTACAATACCTTCCTTTTGCCAGGTCTACGATCTAGGTATCCAGGACAGCTTAGAGTGGCTAGAGCCTCAAGGCATCTGGAGCGAAGGGCAGCCGGGGTTCGGGGCAGCTGGGGTCCGGGGTGGCCTGGGTCCGGGGCGGCCGGGGTTTGGGGCAGCTGGGGTTCGGGGCGGCTAGTGCTGGGGGCGGTGGAGGGGGATGCTGGGCCTATGGCATCCTGCCCACACTAACTTTCACGTCCATGCGCCAGCCAAGCCGGTCACATCCGATTCTACAGCACTGAATTATTTACCACCTTCCCTTCGCGCCTCAGAGCTGACGGGCCGGGGGAAGGAGTGTGGCGAGGCTTGGCTGGACAGCCTGCCACGCAGGGCCAGGGTGTGAATTTGCACAAAAGCCCACTCCAAAAGGCCCAGCTCACTAGCGCTCTTGCTTGCTAAAGCCCTTACTTTGTGCACAGGTACACAAATTGATAAAAAGTACTTAAACTTGATCAACAATTGTTCTTAAGATTGCAGTTTAGATGTAAAATGCTCGTTGTAAAATTAGATGTAAAATGCACTGATAGTTGTTGGTACTTTCCCATGATCCCCTGCTTCATTACCCAGCTGACCAGGTTCTGGCATTCTGCCCCCCCCCACGTTTGGTGTGCGTGTGAAAGCTCTGGGTTATGTGCTGTTGGCGAGTGGCATGTGCAGAGCTGGTCAGGGCCGTGTGCAGAGCTGGTCAGGGCCGTGTGCAGAGCGTCTGGGTGAGTGCACTGACCTCCTCGTCATCCTCCATGTACTGGTTGTAGCGCTGCTCCATCATCTCCCTCTGCCAGCGCTCCTGCTCCAGGGTCTGCTGAATGAGCTGGGCCACCTCACTCTGCTCACCCGGCTTCTCTCGGCCAATTATGAACCTGACACACACACAGACACACACACACACACACACTGGTCAGTCCAACAAAATGGCCTTAACAGAGAGCAGTCTATGTCATTCCGTGGCCTTGACAGTATTTTCGCCCCCGCTCTGTGTTTTAAGAAGCACAAATTGAAACTGCAACAAACTGAGCCTGGAAGACAAGTGTCTTAAAGCCTTCCAGCCCACGGGCTGCTCATTGTGCAGTGTCTGGAGATGGAACCGATCCCCAGCTGTGCCATATGTCGCCCTTGGCTGAGGGTTCCTCAGAGTTTGGTTAGTGGTGCTGTCCCTGGGCGGGAGGGGCGGTGGGGGGCCCCTCTCTCATGTCACTGAGCGATGCTCTAGCTGGTGGGTGGGAGGGTAGGGGGGCGGGGGTTGGCTTGAAGCAGCAGTGCACAAACAAGACCAACGGTGGGAGGAGAGCACAGGAGGAGCAGCCGTCCCTGCGGGCTGCTGGTAGTGGTGGAGGACAAAGGAGATCTTTGACATCTAAAACACATGCGGGAGACGTGTGGGAAGACCGGGATCTGCTTTATGAACATTCTGTCACATCAGCCTTGCGATTGGGTGAAGAGTCGAATTATCCAGTTTGAATCCTGTTATTTGACAAAACTGTCCCACAGACCGACACTGCACGGAAGTGCTAGTGTTTCTATCAAACTTGTCACCAAAAAGTCTAACAATTATAATAAGAACAGTTGTAATAACAGTTGAATAATGTTCAACTGTTAAACATGCATACTGACAAGACACAGCCCACTCTACAGGGTCTTGGGCATGAGGTGGTTGTGTAAACATCTGAGAGTGATGTCTCATGCTTGACTGCTTTATTAAACAACACAGCACAACGGAGAACGGGATTACAGCCTGTGTGGCGTACAGATTAGACTGCAGGGTAATGTGCACAAAAACCAAAAGCAAAGGATAATGAGATTACAAATAGTTTTTGAAAGGGTGTCATGAGAAGCTTGAAAAAAGTATTTGTCATTGAAAACTGGGTCTAATCTCTCTATAACAATACCCAAATCTTAAACTACATACAAATACCCAGAAACACAGAAGCGACCTAGACATACACGGAGTCTAGTCAAAGCCAAGAAAGTCATTTGGTTAGGTAGAGAATACCACCAGGTTTACCAGATTCAGCTGTGCTAGTATGAAATGCATATAACTGATCATATTTCTATCTCTGGCTTAAGATAGAAAGGGCCTCAACAGAGTGGTGTGGAACTCCAGAGTGGAGTTACATTATAGTACATTATTTTACCTCAAAAGGGCCAATTTGAAAACACGCCATGTCCAGATCACAGAGTACACCAGGCCTCTTGGTTGAAAATGAGATCTAACGCAGGCCTCTTGAAACTGCTGCAATGCTGTTCTGAAGAGCAGTCATGGCGTAACAGCCCCAGCAGCTGCCCCTGAGCAGGGCGAGTCAGGCGTTTGCTTACTTCACGGTGCCGCTGGTGTTCCTAAGGACAGACGCTGCAAAGTTCTGAGTCACTCCGACCAGACTGGTGCCGTCCACCTCCACTATGAGGTCATTCACCATGATCCTGGCACAAGAAGGGAGAACAACGTAAGATTCACAGCATTCGTGTTAGACATTGCTACAGAGAAACTATATTTGGTCATTCATTACTTTAATTAATAACACTTTCATTTTTACACTAATGTGCACTATTGAATTAGGAGCATTAGAGTCATGGTTGCTTGATTAAATCATCATTCAACCGTTGCAGTAAAGTCAGTACATTTCCAGTTTGTGGCGTAGAGCAGATGAAGTTCAGTGGGTGTGTTAGGAGATTTAAGGATGGCATTCTAAAACCACGTCACAGCCAACACTCAGGCAGGACTCTGCTTAACTAAATCCCTCCTGTAATTCCACGCTATTAAAGTGACAAACGGCAGCTCTCAGCCATCGGCCGATCATAAACCACCTCTCGTCTGCAGTTTACTTGGAGGACTCCCTTTGTGGCCTGTTTAAGACACCTCAGACACCTTATCATTGCACACGCAAAACTGACTGACAGAGAAAGGAGCACTAAGATACCCCTGTTAGCTAATGAGGCGATAATCAAAACCCCAATGTGTGATCTGGCGTTAGTGCCACTGTCTGAATTAAATCTCTGAGCCTCACAGAGAGGGATGTGCACTTCATCCAATGGCTAAAACGGGCCTCCTTTGAAGCAGATGTTTTGGGGCACCTGCGTTAATGTTAAATACATAATACTGACATTTTCATTATCATCTGAATTTCTGCTGTAATCCACACTACAGTTAATCCTCAGTAACTGATGCCAGATCAGCTTTCATACTTAAGGATGCAGCGCGATCGTCATGCAAAGTTCACTGCAGGTCCATTACTGACCTGCACCTTCAAACTCTTCCGAATTCGAATATAATAAAACCACATGTTCCTACAGCATGGGGAGACTATACGTGTCCTCGTGGAATCCCCCTCCCCGTCCCATAAACGTCTCGCTGCTTTCTCATCAAAAGCCGCGACGCTCAGTTTCACTTCCAAGTCGGCTCAACTCGAGCCAAAGCCGTACAGACCCCACTAGTTTCGTTCCGTTGTGTGTCTGACCTTCCGTCTCGGTGGGCGGCTCCTCCCTCTGTGACGGTCTTGACGAAGATGCCGAGTTTCTCCAGGCCCATGTCCGCGCCAGCGCCCATCCCGATGATGCTGATCCCCAGTCCGTCTCCATCTGGCGGCAGGGGATCGCCCAGTTTAAAGACTCTGGCATTGGGCTTAGAACCTAATTCATTCATTTTTACTACTTCATGGGCACATGGGGAGTAACTGGATTTCTCATGCTCGGTAACTAACAGGTTGCATACTATGGTTCAGTTAAGTAATGCACATCTTTTTCAGAGCCAGTGGTAGCAACTAGAGGAGCATCTCTACATGAGAACAGACATTACGGATCAGATCTGAGCAAAAAGCAATCACGACATATTTGTGACTGCAGCAGTTAGTGAGTCCAAGCGTTAGACCATAGCCATTCATTATGTACATACAGACACTTATCCACAGTAACTTAGGCATCGATCAGTATGGTAACACATGCGCTCTCTATGAAGTGAAGCCATAGCGGCAGTGATGCTACCACCATGTGCTACCTGCTCTACCAGTGAGCTACAGGGGTGACGGTGCTTCCCAAACAGAGAGCAGGGCAGAAGATGTCGTGCGTCACCTTTCTCCAGCTCCACAGGGAAAAGGTCCAGCCTCTCCACTCTCTTCTCCAGCTCGTACTCGGCCGAGGCCGCCATCGGGTCCACGTCGTCATTGCGCCGGTCATAGTCCTCGTTGGAGTATGTGGTGAACACCTGGAAGTGGTCAGAGGTCAGAGGTTGAGCAGGTGGACTGAGTGCGTTATGCTGAGGATAGAGTGTAATGGTTGTTGTGGAACTGTCCAGGACGGATGTGATGATGCATTTAGACTGAAGGACCAAACGTGAGATGACCTGAGAGGACGTGAGGACACGCACGTGTGGACTATGTGCACATGCACCGGTAGCTGCAAGCCACATGCAGAAATATCTCTTATTAATAAACACATGACTCATGCTAGTTTCATGACATAAAACTATCCCCAAAAAGACTACAAATCCCAGCATGTCACCCCTACAGTGGTTTCACTGTTCGAAATAGTGAACAGCTCCAAGAGTGAGGACGTGGCTCTCTGGAAGGGAATGCAAGGAAGTAAAACTCCTAATAAATCCATCTAATCTGAGCCCTGCCCCACTCCACGTGTGTGTTTAGCCACAAAGCTTTCACAATTGGAGAGAATGTAAATTTTATTTGAATCAACTACTATAGTCTTGACCATATATAAATGAGGCATTTCAACAAAAATACTATGCTAAAAAACGTTTTGTTAAAATAGCCTCTTCCCTCATTTGGCGTTACACATGCGCCTGCCACAGAAACAGTGTGAACGGGGGAAGGAGATGGCACACGTGTGAGATAATTAAGAGCTCGTGTCAGGAGAGATGAGTTCATCTACTGGTCAAAGAAATCTCTCACACGGCAAGTCTCTGCAGAACGGTGAAGCGTGCAGTACGTCAATACAAGCTAATACAGAAGGCATGCGTGTGGTCATTCAGTCCGCAGTGGAGAAACACTTGTGGGGGATGTGACTAGAAGTCGCGCCATTGTTAGACTGCATTAGCTACACCAAATGACAGAAAGCAGATCCCCTACCAGCTTTCCTCTGATCACCACCTGATCACTGATCACCATGGCCACAGGATGATCAACCTCCATCTCTGATCATGCTGACATTTTCAAAAGTTTGTTTTGTTGTAAGTGTAGTAATAGCCATATTATGAATAAGTAATATATGTAAAATGTAATTGGCATATCACTTAAAACCAGATTCAAACTTAGCATAAAAAGTAATACAAATCCCAGATATGCTACCAAGGCATGCTTCCAAGGACGCAAACCCACCCAGCAGTTAACTACAGGTGTGTGTGTGTGTGGGGGGGGGGGGGGGGTAAGAAATAGCAGCTGGATCAAATCCATTGTGTTTCAGAGGGTCACTGTACTGGTGGGACAAAGGAAATACAGGAGGAGAAAGAAAAGGCAGGTTCTCCTCTCATTATTCCCAGCTGGGACACACTGTCCTAGTAAATGGGAGAGATCAGGAAACAGAATGTGTGGGCATTAAAAAAATCTCCAATGGTAAATGATGTGTGTGCAGATGAATAATTCTCTCTGTTTCTCTGTCTCACACCTTCCATTTTCACACTGCTCGTATGGGGCATTAATATTTCATCATCTAATGTTGTTCTACGGTCCTGCGCCAGTCCGTATCCCAGCATGCACTACCACCGGAACGGGTTTATCTTCCTCTTCTTCAGCTTCCTCATTTTGCCAGTTCACTTCCTACTCCCCGTTCCCCCCTGCTGCTGGCGCCCCGCTGTGGCCACACTTGTGGGTGCGCGTCATGCTCTCATGCCTCTGCACTCATCTCTTTGCCAAACCAAAGCCTTCTACACACACCGCTCTGTACACACTGCCCGGTCTACTGTAGTTTTACAGATTCCTACTCATCCTTCCCTCTGTCTCCCCCTCAGAGGCTCTCCTGAGCATTTGTGTGAGTGTGTGTGTGTGTGTGTGAGTGTATTGGTGGAGAGCAGCAGGCAAAGGCATCACCTCTCACTGTGAATGCCATCGCCCTGATCACATGATCCCATCTCCATGGTAACCGCCAGGCTTTGCGATTGTGAATCTACTATTTCTCTCTCTCTCTCTCTCTCTCTCTTTCACCCTCTCTTATCTCCTCTCTCCTGTCTCATATTTTTCCGTATTTGTCTCTAGCTCTCGGCTGAAATAAAAGGGCATGAGAGGAGTGTCTTCAACTGTCAGAATCACAGACTTACGCGGATATTAAGGAATGTGTTGTACTCAGAAGCAGTCTCACACACACACACAGCATGTAAAAAAGCAGCATGAATCTATCCCCAGTGTTAATCCATCTCGAATACAGTCAGCTGCGTTGTGCGTGTTTCTGCAGACGCTCTCGTTGGCTACAACTCTACATCATATTATGAGGCAAGTGGAGCTGGTACTTCAATTTTCCGAAGGTGCTCCTGAGGAATGTCGACTTGGTCACTACACGTTTATTATTTTGGCGTCCTGCATCCTTTCTGGGCCAATTTACACAAGCCAATGTGTCTGGTGATATCTGTAGGTCTTCAGGGACTCTCTCTGGGACACTCTGGGACACTCTCTCTGTCTCCAGATGTGGCTGAGAGACAAACACATGACCTTTCTGATCTTTCTTCAAGGGAACTGGGAGAGGAGGAGAGGACAGAAGAGGGGAGGACAGAAGAGGAGAGGAGAGAAGAGGAGAGGACAGAAGAGGAGAGCAGAGGACAGAAGATCCATATCAGCTGCTCATATGCTAAAATCAGCACAAGCAGAACTACCATCCAATCAGAACTGCATTCTGCCATGCTTATGTGTGTGTATGTGTGTGTGTTTGTGTGTGTGTGTACATGTGTGTGTGTGTGTGCGTGCTGTGTGTGTGGAGAGAGGGATGCAGCTGGTCGCACTGCTGTTATTTACCCAGATCTGCCTGCCTCAGCCATTCCATGGACAGCTAGAGGACGATGGTGTTTCAGCATTACAGTAAATGGCTTCTCCTCACACACACAGGTAAACAAACGTCCACACATACAGAGCTTGGAGTGATAATGATAAGGAAACACTGTCTCTCTCTCTCTCTGTGACACACACATACACACACACTTTAATTACGTGCTGCTTCCAACTCCTGCTGCTTCCCATAAAATGGGAAGAGCAGGGTAGATAACACACACACACACCTCCACACACCCTCCTGCACACACACAGAGACGAAAGCCACCTCACAGTATGTATAATTAAGCAGCAGAACATGAGAGAGAGTGTGTTACAGTGAATAACATCACGGCTGTTATTCAGCCCCTGGCATGAGGCCAATCACATCACTCCACCGGAACTAATGGTTAAAATACATGAAATCTAAAACCTTGAAATTCCACCATCACTGCCACACAAATCCTATTTCCCAGCAGTAACTGGATCAGCTCTCTCCACTAAAGATGTATCAGACACTAAGAGGGCAGCAAGTCATCGTCCAAACTGGATTAAGAAGAACAAGGACATCCACACACACTTACATACATATCATCCTTAATCCACAATCCACACTCTTTTTTTCTGATAGCCAGCAAAGATGAGAAGTCGTTGGGTTTTTCTTATACCGGTGATAAAATGATGCTTATAAAGCAGTCCGGTGCCTGAACAGTCTCTGAAATGATACTTTCACTCACTTTTAAAAAAGAGAGTGTGAACAGGCCAGATGTGCTTTTAGGACACTGTTAAATATGAGTTAATAAAAGTGTCACCAATATGGACAATGACCTGGATGCGGTTTGAGCAGGTTGTGGACGTGCGACTTCTTTATAAAGGCTTGTTTACAAAGGAAACTATTGCTGTTGTTGACATCCAGTGTTTGTTAGCCACATCAGCAGCTTTTTTTATAAAATGAAGAACCAATCGGGATTTCAAACATGTCTTGGCTGACGTCTTTTGTGTCTTGGAGTTTGGGGTAAGCGAAAATAATGTCGGTTAGATTTTTCTGCGAACTGTCCCTTTAAGTGGCACCAAAATGAGCAAAGAAATATGGTGTGTTATTCAGTCTGGTAGACTCCGATCATATAGAAACTGTGCTATATTTGGTACCCAACCCTAAAGGTGTGTGTGTGTGTGTGCGCATGTGTGCTGAGACACCTCTCTCATAAAGAGAAAACTAGGTACTCCTGGCCCTATTTGACACTCCTAGCCCGGTTGCTATGGAGATCCCCTATATGAATAGACAGGCCATAATGCACACATGCAAACCCAGACACATACACACACACACACACACACACACAAGCTCAAAGGAGAGCCCCTAGGCATTTTAGGAGCATGCAACAACTATTCTTAGCATGGTGGGTTTTGTCCATTAATTACAGTCTGTAATCACAAGCCTCTTGTAACTCTGGAAACAAAGAAGAAAAAGCATGCATGTGATTACACTGTAGGGTGGGCTGCTAGCTCACCCACACAGAACAGAGAGGGAGAGAGGGAGAGAGATGGAGAGAACTACACATATATATACTTATACATGCATGAAAAGAAAAATGAAATGGGAAAGAGAGAAAGAGAGGGGGAACAAAAGGGAGCGAAAGAAAGAGAGTGCGGGATCTGACACCTATTCATTTTCTATAACTATAATCATATATGCGATATCTCAGAAATGTCTTCGGTGTGTTCACAAACACCTCCCACTTCTTTGTTGGCTATATCACTTCTACAGGCTGCAGATTCAAATTCTCTAGATCTGCGTCTCTTAAATGTCCTTAAACACAGATAGTTGTCATTCCTACCAGGAGGTGTTTGTGAGGTTATGGTTAAAGACATCATCCAAGTTCTTGAATCAGAACAGACAAGTGAAGTGCAGCCTTGCTCTTTCTCAAAATCATATGGGCTGTGACCAAAGAAGAAACAGGAAGTCAGCTACCACAACAGGAAGTTGTGGATTATGATCAGCGTTATGTTCAACGGGAAACGACACAACGGCTATGTCTGTACGAGTCATAGAGAGTGAAGCAAAAATTAGAACAGACAACAAATGGAAAGTCAGAGAAGTGCTTCTGGATAAGATTTCAAACATACAACATACATTCAATATATTCTGCAGTGTTGATCAATATAGTCAGAGGACACTCACGAATACTGAAAGGAAACAGATTTTGTAATGTCTCATCAGTCTTGACAGTAATGGCTTTACAGAGCAAAAATAAAACACTTCAGAGAGAGGGGAGACTGCTTATCTCTGTGAGGAAAACTGGCAATATATTCAATTTATGGTGTTTGGATATGAAAAGAAACACACAAAGTCACTAAAAACACACAGGTGCACGTACACACACACAGACGCACACATACACGCACACACAATGCACACGCACGCACACACACACACATTCACTCTCTCTCTCTCACACACACATGCACACATTCACCCTCTCTCTCTCTCACACACACACACACACAAACATGTAACATAATTGTGTCATGGTGCTGATAAGCATGGTCTGCTGCTCCATAGTGGCAGGTTGGCAGGAATAAACCAATAGCTGACATAGTGTGGTCTGAAACATACAGATGGGCTGCAGACTGAGGAGCTTCTGGAGAATGACATTGTTAGACTGTAGGACACACAAAAGTGCCCCCCCCACACACACAAGGAATAGGATCTCTCTATTTATTGACTAGTGATGGATAAACCAGCAGGAGACAGAGATATGAAACCACAGAGATGATGCCAATATCCTAAAAACTGAAAAAAATATACCTTCATCTCTCAAAAAGGTGAAAAAAACAGAGATGTTGTCTGTAGTGTTTGAAGCATTTAAAGTGTTTATCCTTTGCAGGAATGTAACAGCATGGCCAGAGGGAGCAGAGTGATTTTTATTCACACTGACCGATCCAAGCTACACTGACAACAGGCTACATCCCCGAGACCCCAATACAGAAGCCTTCCAAACAAACATCCATCTTCTTTCAAATAACAGCAGACACTTCACAGCACTGTATCTAAACTACAACAGCTCAGTGTGGATTTCTCGCCGACCTCTGGCCATTTTCTTGAATAACCGCTATAATAATCTGAAACTAAACTAGTCTGCGTGTCTTTCAAACACATAAAGACACATAAAAAGACACATACGTTCTAGCATTCCATTAAAAATAAGGCATAGAACAGTGTTGTAGGGATATTTTTAACAGATGACATCATTCATTTAGAGGGGGTCATCCAGAATCTTTCTCAACAGTGAGGTGACGAAGCCTTCTGTGCAGACGAAGATACTTGATGTAGAGATCACTTCCTGTAGCCAGAATGGAGTCAGACGTGGGTTCTCCGCCCTCCTGCTGCCTCTGACTCTCACCTCCCTACTCACCTCCGTTCATCAACACCTCTCTCCTCTCATCCATCACGGCTCCAACCTTCACACTGCACCGCCTTTCGTCCTTCGTCCTCTCTCGCCTCCTCCCTTTCTCGACTTCCTCGTTCAACCTCGGCCATCGCAAGCCACTCCCCCAGGTCAGATCGTACGAGGCAGAGCTGTGAGAACCGTTTCGGCCAGCCTGAGAGCCAGCAGAGCCGGCTTCCTCTTTACTCTTCCCCTGGGCCTCAGATCTGCACCGCCACAGCCAATAACGTCAATGGACAGCAGAAGCCTAAACCCTGTGACTCACTCAGACGTGAAGCCCCACGCTGGCACCCAGGCACTGGAGGCAATGAGCCATAACATTGTAATCTGGCTGGATGTGGCGTTAATCTGTGTGAAGATCCAGGCTTAAGTGCACTCAAGAACTACATACGTTTGGTACCCCTGATCTGACTGGATGATGACTGCATTGAACATTTGTTTAGACTATATGTAGTTAATAGTTATAAGGAAGTTATATGGTAATCTGTGGGATGAGTGATCATGTGTTTCAAAAAACTAGATGCTGATTTGGACAGATTCTGCATTTAGAGCTAGTGATCTTATGTCTTCAAGAGCCAGAATATATGTATTTTCTTCTCATACGTCTTCCCAGAAGGATGCTGGAACTACTAGGGCACTGGCTTCCGTCACTGTTGTGTGCCCATGCTCTTATGAAACAGGTTTACACGAGGCCCAGGCTGCTAGCCACAGCACCATGGCTGATCTTCGGCTAGCTCTACCTTTGCTATTGATCTGCACGAAAAATCAATCCTATTCAATATGCAGCTTCTTTAGTTTCAAACATGCATTCACTCAGACTGAGTAATGTGGTGTAGGGTCTGTGATTCAGCACGGTCCTTTACACACATCTCCCTCAGAACGAGCCACCGCACCTCCAGCACGGCAACATCCAGCCAACTGCAGCACGGCAACATCCAGCCAACTGCAGCACGGCAACATCCAGCCAACTGCAGCACGGCAACATCCAGCCAACTGCAGCACGGCAACATCCAGCCAACTGCAGCACGGCAACATCCAGGCAACTGCAGCACGGCAACATCCAGCCAACTGTAGCACGGCAACATCCAGCCAACTGTAGCACGGCAACATCCAGGCAACTGCAGCACGGCAACATCCAGCCAACTGTAGCACGGCAACATCCAGCCAACTGTAGCACGGCAACATCCAGCCAACGCTCCCCCAGGGCACCAGCACACCCAGCACGTCACAGCACAAAGCTTATTTCAGAGTCCAATATAGAAGCACACAGAGGAATGGGGCTTGGTGTGTTTTGTGTGCATGTGTGTGTGTGAGAGAGTGTGTGTGTCTGTGGGGATGGGGGGGGGGGCTTCTTTATTACATGTCTGTTAAAAGAAACACTTCCACAACAATTGGCTGCATGAATTAATTATGGAGGAGTAGGACGCTGTTTCCGGGTTAACAGCTCCCAGCCTCCCCCTCCTACCCCACTTCCCCCTACCCACCCGTCCCCCCGGGCCACGCCTACCCTGCCTCACCAACAAGCAGTTAGCCCTCATAATGGCTGAGTTCAACAAAAGCGGAAGTGATTAGGGTGATGGGGACAGACGGAGAGGGCAGTTGTACATTAAAAGCATGAGCGTGCGAGCGCTAACACCAGTCTGTATCCTCCTCCAACACCAGTCTGTATCCTCTTCCAACACCAGTCTGTATCCTCCTCTAACACCAGTCTGTATCCTCCTTTAACACCAGTTTGTATCCTCCTGTAACACCAGTCTGTATTCTCTTCTAACACGAGTCTGTATCCTCCTCCAACACCAGTCTATATTCTTTTCTAACACCAGTCTGTATCCTCCTCCAAAACCAGTCTGTATCCTCCTCAAACACCAGTCTATATCTTCCTGTAACACCAGTCTGTATCCTCTTCTAATACACATCTGTATCCTCTTCTAAGTCTTTATGCTTGGTTTGTGTTGCATGCACATATGCATTCTCACGGCCATAACTAGCTATGATGACACTGAGGTCTGGACCATGGTGGCGTCAGAATCATTTCACCCCTACATCTGTAATTATCTCATATAATTGAATATGGAAACAGGGCCATTCTGACATTTTGGTGAAGAGTAACCTAAGCCACAGAAAAGATTGCATCCCAAGACCTGTAATTGTCATGTATTTGTCATTCATACTGGTAAACTAGAACTGCCCAAAGGCACATGACATTTTTACCTCTTATAATTGCCAGTATAATCAAATCATAAATCGTAAGCGACTAGTTTTTAATGTGTTAAAATCCATGAACATAAACGTGAGGTTCTACAGCCATTAACATCACAACCACAGTGACGCTGTAGATCAGTGTAGTGTATGTCACGCTCAGCCCCGGACCCCTCCCTTTGGGTGCGTGTTCCTGTTGTCGATGTCCATATGTGTATTTCCGTGGGTGTGTGCCGGTGTGAGGGTGTTCACCTGTAGCTCGTCTCGTCTTCACAAGGGGATAGTGTTGTTAGTTTATTTAATGTGTGCTTGCGCAGTGTCCCATGCTCGTCTTTGTTTGAGTCACCCATGTTAAGTGTTATATTTGTTCTACGTGCGATAGCGCTTTATGTTCTATTTGTGAATAAAGCACAGCGTGTACACGTTAAGAAGTACTCATCTTTGCATCCGAAAAACACGCTCCACTGTGACAGTGTAGCTCTATGTTTATATTTTCAGCTGAAATTCAAAATTGATTCATACATTGATAATGAGCTATTTATTAAAGTTAAACAACAAATTATGTAAACTTTAAATAATTAACTAAATAAAACAAAGTCAGGGGTGATTATAGTTATAGTAATGCAATAACAGTTTGCATAAAAAAGTGTGAAGGAAAATGAATGAAGTGTAATCAGAAACAGACCGGTCTATATAATTTTGCGTTCAACTTTCGGATGTTGAAAGGTAAAGGATGGAGGACGTGGTCTGAAGAATCTAACCGACATTTTGGATACAATGAAAACTACAAGTAAATGTAATTTACAACTAAATAGTAATAGTAATAGTAACAGTAAGTAATTGTAACAGTAAGTAATAGTAATAGTAACAGTAAGTCATGAGAAAACATTCAGAAGCGAGTGGAGAGCAGGAGAGTAGGCCTGCTCAGATTCAGCAGTGTGGTTCAGTATATGACGTTCAGTACACTAAACTCCTGAGCCTGCTGTTGGACCTGTGCGCACTCTTGTTGCCTTGTGTGTGCTGTACACTGTAGGTGTACAGAAACAAAGAGACTCAGAGGGGCAAGCAGGCTGTTCCACTGGGGGCAAGAAAGGTCAAGAAGGCGGGAAAATGAACACAGGAGTAGGTGAAAGGGCACTGGAGGGAGAGATGATGCAGAAGACTGGGAGACTGGGGCTAATGGGTCAGAATGGGGAGATATATTTAGAAGGACAAGATTACGGTGACCATGTCTGCAAGGGGGCGTGGTAGACGTAAGGCTGTGTTTCCGAGGCTGAAAGAGAGAGTGTGCAGTGGAAAGGCCATCAGAGGAGGGGAGGAGTGGGAGAACAGAGGATACAGTGTACTCGCTGTGGCGGGGGTTACTCACGAGCATGGCGGACACTCCGGCCTGACCATGGCTACAAAGGCCTCTTCAACCCCCCCCCCAACTCCTAAACCCTGGCGTGGAAACGGCCCCCGGCAGGACCACTTCAGGGTACTTTTCTAAAGGCCACGCCAGCACGAAGGCTTGGGCGAGCATGCACCAGCAGAGGCCGAATCGTTAGGATCCCGCTAGCATGCAGGGCCCAGGTCACACGGCCACACAGGAAACACCCGCTTCAAACAGGTGCCTCAAAACAAGCATTAAAAGGTACAGGCCGTCATTCAGTAAGGGAACTTCGTGCTCGTTGGATGCCCCTCTCGTTAGCGATGGATCTAGATCTCTCTAGATCCCTCTTTAATAGGGGTGGGGCCAAAGGGAGACTTTCCACCCCCAAAACAGCGTAAGCCATGGCAAGAAAGAACAAGCTGTTAGAGAGCAAGGCTTAAGGCATTCAGAGAGCAAGTATAAAACCAAGAGCCATTCCAGCCCATGCAACAGCCAATCTGTCCCTAGCATTCAGCTACACGCAGAAGGATCCCATGGGGATCAGAGCTAGTAGCTTGGCTGTCAATTACATGGCACAATGAACAAAGAGAACGATGGAGTCCGGTTGAATAGGCGCCCCATTACGAAGATAAATCTTTGTCTGGGGAAATAAGTTCCTAGTTTCAATGCACACGTGACGCGTGCCCTACAAATGTACCGAATGATGCAGTTTTACCATCATGAAAAGTGAAAGCCAGCAGGTCAGAGTTGCTGAGTGGGTGGCATCCCATAACTTCCTGTTTCTATCTCAATGCGTGTTTGTGTGTGTCTGACCTTCACGACACAAATGGTATCTTGCTGGCCCTCAACAAATCTCTTGTGTGGAAGAACAACAGCTAGCAGTGCAGCTACAACACGAGTATTACTGAGATAACCTCAAAACTGGCGCCACTGCCCTGCGGCTGCACGGCTGCCTGGCCGTACAAGTGTGCTTTACGCTTAAGAACCCTCCACCAAAGACCTGCATGAAGTATGAGGCACAAACAATTAAGCATGATTCAGGTTGTGCTAGACAGATGAGATTAGAGACTCCAGACAGCGAACGGAAGAATCACTCCGACGTTTCTGGCAAGTCGTGTCCAATGCATTAGGACAGCAGCCAATGACAATGCGAAAAATTCTGCACTGCCCCTCGTTTTGACTGGCATGTGTGTGCGTCACCAGGCTCTTTATGTGCTTATATAACAGCAAGGAGAGAGAGAGAGAGAGAGAGAGAGAGAGAGACAGACAGACAAACTCACACATTCATACATTTGTTACACTGTCTGTCCTCTGCTGGTGACCTTGGGACACTTGGCATTAAGATCACAACTGTTTCAATTTTAGCAGAAGGAAAATGATCAAAAACTGCTCTGAAGGAATAAAGAAGTCGATGATCGCACTCTGGGTTCTGTTGTGGACATCCCAGTGAAGTTGCTAATTTTGCCAACTTTGCATGAAAACAATGTGCTGATGCCAAAGCCTCCAGCAGCAAAGGCCTAGTTATGTACAATGTACCTTAGTTCTTACACTGCACTGACAAACCAATTCAGTTTAGTTCAATTATATTTTATAGCACTTTTTTATGGCCAATATGGTCACAAAGCAGCTTTGTCAAGGCCTGAATGTTCCCGGAGAGCAAGCCAGAGTCAACAGTTAAAACAGACCCACAAGGGTCATGTACACATGCTGAATGAAATAATACAATGGGAGTTTAGCATACACAAAAACGCTCAAAAATACACTGACCCGCTATCATCTCCAGTACCTGCAAACATTTGTTTTTGTCAGTCTCAATATGGAAACATGTAAAGGATTTTATAAAGATTATTTCATTTGTGGACTCCCAAAACCCCCTGTAATGAAGAAACAGAATTAGCCAATGGACTGTATAAAATGTAAAGTAATGCAAAGATGCACATGTTTACTGCATTACAGAGAACCCTGTAATGGCAGGCAGACAAAAAGTAAATGGGCCGATGTAACAGCACAATGTAAAACACACACATGTGCACATGTTGAAAATCTGATGAGCAGGCATATTTGGAAGGAAGTGCTTCTTCCACACTTGCCCAGATCAGACTCCATGATGCCAGCATTGTCGACTAGCACTGCAGCACAGGATGGGGTCCAGCGTGATCACGGGCGGACGGGAGTGGGCCGCTGAGATTCGAGGTCTCGTACCTAATCAACCTCTCCTTACAAGACCCGAAATCATCACACACATGCTCACACATGCACACTTCTAAGCCATTTGTATTCAGCCATCACACCAGCCGCAGCCGTCGCGCCCCGAAAGCCATCGCACGATTCGGTAAAACGAACTGGAGTTCTCCCACACTTCAGAGATAAAGGATGATGTTAAAGCCTCAAGAACGCATGCTGCAGCAAAAGTCTTGGCACCGTGTGGTATTTCTCTGTCACTTCCTGTAAAAGAGCAAAGTTTAAGCGTGTTGCTTCCAGTGCCATAGCCAAACATCCATAAGAGGAAGACAGCACAAATGTGTAGGGACATTATCAGAAGAGGGAGATAAGAGACGGAGCCTGTGGTCTGGTGGCTGCCATGTCTTCCTGCCTGTAGCCATCGCCTATTTCTTCTGTGACCTTCTTTTATATCTCCTCACTCCATAATTGACAAGAGAAAAAAAAAAACATGGGCTGAATCTGGACACCAGAGGAACCACATCAGGGTACCAACACAAATGACACAAGTGTAATTCAATTCCAGGCTTGTCAATCAACCGTTTCAGCCCACATCCCAAATGAAATTAGGGAATAAAAAGCCAAATGATGACAAATGTGATGAAAATGTTGATAAATACAATTCACATAACACAACAATTTCTTGTTGCAATATAAACATAACTCTTGGGTCACTGAAGTATCAAATAAGTCTGCTGCAGTGTTCTTAATAATTCTGATTTGCACTTGCAAACAGCAACGCAAGAGGATGCAAAATAGGCCCCGTGAGACCTCTAGTACTCTAGTCATACGATCACACAACTGGCAATGTGAGAAAGAGAAACCTTGCTCTGAAGGGCTGGTGCAGTGGTGATTAGAACTGCAGCTTTTTAGCGGACCAGAACCGACCATCTAAAATAGCGGGTCAAACAGAGAGGGAGAAAAAAAACAGTTAAGGTTTCATTAAAAAAAGGTCTTTGGTAAAGTGGTAAATTGTCCAGCGCTTGCAAGGATGCAAGGCCGTCTTTTTATTTTAAATGTGTGCGGAAAGGTCAACACTGATTGTCAGTGACTAAGAATAAAGCCATTTAGAGTAAACATTTAATGAATTTTACCTGCTCTTTTGTAAGGATACCAGCTATAGTTTGTGCTTCTGAAGTCAGCCACTTATTAAAAGGTTGGACAGAGCTATTTATCAAAATATGGTCATATATCAATCAATGGTAACACTTGAAACTACCCAGGCCTACAGAACTAAGATAGTCAATTCTCAGTGTTGTTTTGTCCAATAATTCATCTAACATTTGGGACTCTAAAATGCTCCCCCATCTATCAGTACTCAAAGCCAAAGCCTTTAACTAGGTTCAGCACTCCCATAGACATGAAACAAACTTGTTGGCTAACAAGATATGCGTAGTCATCTCCACCACAAGCGGCACTGCTAACTGCTGAGCCAAAACAGACACAGTGCTGACATGGAAGCATGGATGCTACCCACCAGCTCGACCATACCAAACCAAGTCGAAAAAATGTGTATGTATGTGAAGGCTTCGGTGGTTTTGATCTTGACAGGGCTTCTGTGGAAAAAGAAGTCAATGATTCAGTGGGCATGACTCTTCTGCCCTCGATGGCTTCAGGCTGAGGGCAGATCATGACACCACTGAGGGGTCTGTAGTGGAGGCTGGAGCCAGACTGCCCAGCTCTCACGAAAGCGCTGAGATCATGTTGGCTCCCTCATTTGTTCCACTGCAAAAGACATATGTTCTTTTCCTCAAATGGCGGGCACTGAGATTTCACTAGTGGCTAGTGTCACACACTCTGCTAAACATTCACACTGGGATTAAAAAAACAAAACAAAAGCAACCCAGGACTGTGGAGGACAGAGAAGAGTGAAAGGAGAAAGAAAAAAGTGAGTTTCTCGTTACAAGTGAGAAATTTAACGAAAAAACAAATTTGGAACCGTAACGCCCGTGACTAAGTGTGACTCAATGCAGTTTGAGGTAGAGATGGAAAGGAAATTCTCCCACATTTATATCACTGTTTTACTGACATAACTGCACTTCACAGCTTTAAATTTCAGAGGCGTCTATGTAATCTCCATACATGCTAAAGAAACGCTGTTCAACACAGAAAACCCTGAGCAAAGTTCAAAGTGAAAGATAACCACAAATAATTACAACACTAATCTTATTTCAATTGAATTAACATACGATTCTGCTTAGCAGAGCTAAATAAGAAGCTTTAATGAGAACTGTCTCTGCAGTGCTACGTCACTTTGATATGTGAATTTTTCCATGTATGCAGTATGCTACAATGTAAAATACAAAACATCAGAAAGAAAAAAATATGTTACAAGATCTGATAATTTCTGCGGTGCATGGTGTGGTTCTGCAGCTGAGGTGAAGACCAGCAGGATTACTGTGCCGGTGTCTTCAGGATTAAGGTACTAGGGCATTTAGCCTTCACTCACTCATGAAGACTGCAGAACAGTTCTGACAACAATCAGTGAACATCCTGCTGGCAAAACCAGTCAAGTAAAAATCTAGTGCATTTGCGTCTCCATATTCCAGAAGATAATCTGAGATTGGAAAAAACTGCAGTTACTCTTACAAACAATCACAAGACCATTACTACACAAGCCACACCATTTCAGTGTTCTCCTCGGGGTCAATGAGGACGGTCCTGAAGCCGCATGTGTTGCACAGACCAAGGCTTTCTCTCATGATTAAAAGTGTGCTATTTTTAACAGCATGTATGCTCTTAATCTGTTTACAGGATGCAGTGTTAGTGCACACCTGCCATCTGATGGAATATTTATGAGAAGGGTTCACATGTATGTGTGACCAGTACTTTTCCCGGACAAAGACTACATTACAGACATTACATTATAAAGATAAGAAGACACTACATATTCATGATCCATTACCCTGCCTACAGGTTAAATGTTGGCACTCGAGCAGTAACAGAGTTACTACTTAACACCAATGACTTGCTCCCACTTTCACTTATATAACACCAGAATTGAGTCACAACAGGACAACTGTCACTCATATATAACACAGTATAAAGAGCTGCCTGTAGCCGTTGTCGCTAGTGTGAAGAATGTGACACTAGCAGTAATATTAGTGCTACATACCTATGGAAGCTCACACAAACTCATCGAATCTCGGCCCTCTAAAACTAAATGTTATGCACAGACACAGATTCTAGAATCTCAGCAGTCATCATCAGGCCCTTCGTCTGTACACTCTCAGGAATGTGAGGCACATCTCCTGGCCTGTTATAAGTCCATCCTCCAGACTGTCCAGCCTGCCAGCTACAGAACCAGACTCCTCTAACTCTACCAGGGCCCTACGCCTTAAACCGAACAGCTGGACAAAGAGCGCGTGGCACTGTTCTCAGACCTGTACAAAAAGGACGCCTTCCAGCAGAGCTGCTAAGCCAGCCACCTCCTTCCCGGCGTCCAGTCAGAGCTTTTCCTGTCTTTGCGAGGCGGAGAGGGATCGCCCGGGGCCGGGTGTAATCAGGAAGCAGTTAAAAGGGAACTTGGCCCCAGAGCTGAGCGCACAGGCAAGAACTCCGCACGGACACGTTCGTGGCCGCAAACGTGCAAACCACAAGGACCAACGGGGCCGAGAGCTCGCCAGCTCCCTCCCTCTGCCTCCTCGTTCCGCGCGGGACATGGCTGCAGTGGCCCCTGCATGGCGGGGCCGTGGCGGCGTTTTCTCGGCGAGTATAGGCCCGCAATCCTACTGCTCTGGCTTTACAGCTGGGAGATAAGAGCTCACAGATGAGCCTGGGACAGTGCGCAGTGCCAGAGGGACAGAGGAGAAGCCAACCGGCAGCTCTAATGAAAGACAGAGGGCAGAAAACGAAAAAGTGAACGTCTGGAAGGCCAGGGTCGGGGGGAAGACGCCCTGTACGGCCGTTCAGCTCACTGTTGCTTTCTTGTTCGTCTCTCGACACTCGTGATTAGGATGTGTGTAGTGAAAGCAGGTCTTAGCTCAGCATGTGAACAGGGATCTGGGACCCTTTAATTATTCGGTGACGTGACATGAAAGTCACAAGGAAAACTGCGGGTGTGTGGATGGCCCATAGTGAACAGCCTTTGGAGAGTAGTGGCCCTGTCAGTGGGATTCCTGGAGGTGCGTTTGCTGTGACACACATTCACTGTGCGCCCAGTCAAGCCGCCTGCTTCCAGGCTATGAGTCTCCGTGCCATTCACACAGCACCGGCCACAAGACTCAGGCCAATACACGTCAACAGCAGAATGCCAGCGCTGATGTATCCATGGAAATAGCCTAGCAGTGCATGAAAGGACGAGACCACAACATTAGCATCCCTCCCAACTAAGACTAATAAGACTAGATGTGAACGGAATATCCTCGAGCATTTAACAGAACCACTTATTTTCATTTACAGAGAATTCCTGAAATGATTATGAAGCAAGAGGTTCATCTTGCACACGCATCAAACAAGTTATCTACACATTGCAATATCACATTTCGCAGCGTGGTCATAAGCATAAGCGCCTGCAGCACTATGGGAACAGACCCAGCAGGACCCAGTCTGAGCAGGTCCCAGCAGGACCCAGTCTGAGCAGGACCCAGCAGGACCCAGTCTGAGCAGGACCCAGTCTGAGCAGGACCCAGCCTGAGCAGGACCCAGCAGGACCCAGTCTGAGCAGGACCCAGCAGGACCCAGTCTGAGCAGGACCCAGTCTGAGCAGGACCCAGTCTGAGCAGGACCCAGCAGGACCCAGTCTGAGCAGGACCCAGCAGGACCCAGTCTGAGCTCTGAGAAGGAAGAGAATCAGCAAATCAGGGCACTTCAGCTGCCTCAGGGCACTTCTGCTGCCCCAGGGCACCATGGCACTGGCTACAGACTGAGGATCTGAGACTGGCTTGCTGTTTCTGTTTCTGTGTGTAAGGCTCGGTCAGAGTTAGAATGCAACATTGTCAACACACACCCATGGATTTGTTTCATTTCCTTGGTCTCCGACTCTCAGCTTTCATGTTCCAACATTTTGAAGACTTTTTTAATGTCACTACAAATTACATATACAAACACCATACATAAATCTCTTCAGTGTGCTCATGCAAACAGTACAGAACATCATACCACAGACATTCTATACATGAGGCAGAATCCTGAACCCTGTCACGGTTACTCTGCCCTCCCAAACTGATCCCCTTTGTGCAATAGCTTAACAATTGAATTAATATGCAACATTTAGGATATTCTTTATTTCACAAATATACTTGAGAGTTTCTATATTCCCTCCTCTTTCCATCCTCTTTTCTTATGGACTTCAGCCCATTTCACCCTACCAAGGCAGCACTGGCCGTTTAGCCTATGCTGCCCTGCCCTGGCTTGAAAACAGGCTACACAAGTTGTGATTAGCAGTATCTAGCGCTAGCTAGCGAGGAGCTACTCGTGACAAACCTCTGTGCACAGGTCTGACTGCTGCCCCAGGACACCACAAGAGCTCACTGCACCGTGACAGCTCAGCCATGACACGCCCATTACACCGACTGGTGCGCTAATGCCAGATGCTACTGTACTGGTTTGACAGAAGGGCTGGCCAGACAAGCATCCCGAGGCACAGGCCCCGGGCACTCTGGGGCCAGGTTACACCCCACCCTCTCCTGCACCGTCTGAAAAGAGAGAGCTGAAATGATTACTTAAGACCGAGACTGTTGGTCCTTTTACAGAAAACAAAAGTGGTTCTATTATTGGCTTCAACGATTTCATATCCTGTCACTGCGGTAAACGACTGGCAGAGGAAAAAAAAAAAGAGCTGAATAACTTGAATCTTTTTGAGCACCCAGATGGCGGGGTGGTAGTCCTGGTAAGAAGGCACAGGGCGCAACCATGTGATCCTCACAGGAAGCAGAAGGAGAAGCGATGCCCTGGAACCCGTCGAACAGGGCTGGTAGCAGCAGAGCTGGGCCACACAAACGCATGCAGCTCACACCTGCCAGCCACAAATACCACATGCGCTCAGTCACTAATGGTCATAAGGGGCCGTAACCGAAATGGCTGTGATGTACCTCATGTACAGGGCTGGTACAGGGCTGCTTTGGTGTACATTACAGCCATGGAATTTTATCCACACACTGTACTTTCAACCTTAAAACTGTCACAGATGGCACAGATGTTAACAACAATGTAGTTGACATGGTTATGATGCAGGCGTAACATACTAAATGACCAATGCACAAAGCATTGGGGCTGATCTTGACAAAACTGTTTCAGCTCAGATTTCATCACACCATGGAACACCCTGGAAACGCCTCTGATGAATCAAGAACCAGGAATACTAGTTTGTCAGAAATGCAGAAATATTTGCAATCAGTCAGCAAAAAAATCTAGCATTAAATGTGAGCACAGATTTTCTGATCTGCACAATTTATGTGTTTCCTGCTGCACAGCAGATTGCTTGATAGCCTGCCCTGTCTGCCTTTCATTAATCCAGAGGGCAAAATCCTACTATTACTATTACTACTATCAAATTAATCGCTGCAGTAAATGTTTGGTTAAAGTGTTCTTCGCTCAAGCTGTGATTGGGTTTCAGGTGCTCACCTTTATGGGCCCCGTGCTGAAGCGGATCTTCCGGCTGGGTGGAGTCTCGTCCTCGTTTGGCAGCCCCGGGATTTCTGTACAGCTGGACTCAGGTTCGTAGGCTTCATCATCGTCTGCCTCCTCATCCTCATCCAGCTGACTCCCGCCAGAATCCTCACCAATACCGCTGTAGGCGCTGATGTCCACAAGGTCAGCCTCGGAGTAATCCTCCTTATGGGAATCTTCCTCGGCCGCTTCCTCCCCTTGGAGGCAGGTGTCTCCCGAGGCTGAGCTGCCCTCGTCTTTCTGCTTGGCATCCTCACAACCACCATTGGCGTCCCCGTTCTCCAGCGAGGCGTGGACATCCGCACGCACCAGCCTGCTGCCTGCATCCTGGCCACCAGGGCCGGAGGCGTCACATTCTCCTGGTACGGTCTCCTCCACCGCGTTGGGGTCAAAGGACTCCCAAGGCTCCTTTGGCCACTCTTTCTCCAGCTCCACAGGGGGACCGGACGAGGCACCCGCCGATGGTTTGTTCCCGGCGGCATCAGCTTGGCAACCCGTCCTCCTGGGACTTCCCGGAGCAGCCTCCTGTCCATCAGCTTTCTCTTGGCTCCCCGCCTGGGGGACAGTTCGCACCTTTTTGGGGGTGAATTTCGAGCTGGCACCACCCACTCTGGCTGGGGTGGAGCCAGTGCCACGAGAGGGCAGAGGCGAGGTGGACGATGGCCGACTGAAACTGTTGCGCAGCTCGGCCTTCTCAAAGACGGCGCTCAGCTGACTGACAGTAGGGGACACGGCCTCGACGGGACCGGCCTCGGCATCCAGCCTGTCAAGGGCCTCCGTGCTGCCGTTGAATCTCGCGACCACGTCCAGACGGCTGTCCTGGAAGCCCGAGGCACGTTCCTTCTTCAGCAAGATGCGGTTGGTGGCGGCCTGCTTCTCTTGCAAGGTACGCTGCTCAAAGATCTTCCGTGTCTCCTGCAGCTTGGAGTAGCCGGTGGAAGGTCCGCGGATGGAACCGCCCTCGCCCCTGCTGTCGAATCGGCTGACGCGCTCAGAGACGGTGCCGCCGTGCTTGAGCAGTGCGCTGTGGTCAACGTTCTCATTCAGGCTGCTTGCTCGGGGCAGGGACAGCCGCACGGCCTGGTCCTTCATTTTCAACGCCTCCTCTTCATCCCCAGGAGAGCCCATCTGCATGAACATGTTCTTGATGCGGTGGACGTTGGAGCCGTACCGGCGGCCGCGGCCCAGGACTCGCGATTTCCCCTCCTTGCCGTCCTCCCCGTTGGTGGTACCGCCATCTTTGGCTGGCTGGAGAGCCTGGATTCCCGCCTCGTACGCGTTCCGGTGCGGGGATGCACTCCGTGATCCGATAGGCGCACCAGCATTGCTGCTGGCGCCGGACGGGGGTTCGGTCTTCATCATGGTTAATCAAACAGCAGTGGAGAGGAGCTTAAACGACATAGCCCCCTGCCTCACCCCCTGGGAGGAACCCCATCCATGGTGGCAGAGGCAAACAGGAGGCAGAAACAAACCAGGGGTCACTGTCAGTCACAACACTCAATATAAACTACATAAATAAATAAATAATAGAAGAAATAAACTAAAGAACCTATAGTGAGAATCTGAGCAACCTTTTACATACATGAAAATTAGGGTTTCCTCAAATGTGTAGGGCGAGTGTCAAAATAGGACAAATATGTAATGAAAACCTTCAAAGAAAGCACGTACTTCTGAACTGCCCTCAAAATGGCACTTTTTATTCATTATTTGTATAGGCCATATACACCTACATGCACCAGCTTTTTGAGAGCTACCGACAGCTAACCACGCTGACACGCTTTAGATTAGTTACGTTCCGTCTAATCCTTTTTAAAATATTTTTTGTTTTATCAAACAAGCACAACATATGTTAAGATTTTAAAAAAAATATATAAGCATTTTAAGACACTCACTGTGGAAATTAATTCATTTGTTGAGAATTCTAACGTGTCACACGTATAGCCTGCTACAAAATTGCCTACAATTGCGTTCAACTCAAAAGCTGTGCGATTCCAAACGCACTGCTTTAACACGTGCGAGCACTGCCACATTTGACTTAATTCAAAAAGCGTCTGCACGATTCCATAACAGAAAATAATACGCGCCCGCTTACAGACTGACATGAGAGGCTTTGTTATGAGACTGCTGCTACTGATGCCACTTATTTGTCTAGGAAAGCTAAGGTGTAGACTTCCACTCCGAAACGACATTAACTATTCTTTCGTGTCCAAAATGTAAGACTGTCACAAGCATAGCCTAACTGAAATGTAATAACAATTATATAGCCTACTGCACTATTAACGGTCGCGTTGTGTGTCAGCTATCAAACAGCGGTTTGTCAAAGCACGACAGTAGGACCCTGCGGAACCATGAGGCCCTGCCTGCCTGATGCCGAGGCTCGGTTACGTCGCTTCCTGCATCTTATGCTGTCCAAAATAACTGTTCTCTTTCAGAATCAAAGATGGCAAGGAAAATACGCCAAATCACCGAAATAACGTTTCACTCTGACGTCGCTGCAGGGCATTACCTTGTTTCTTGTGTTCATCAAAGGTTCGGCGCGTTAATCAAAGTAAACTCCGTCTCTTTGCGAGTCCATTGTGTCCACAATTCGTTTTCAGCCTCTTGATTTCCCCACGAGCGTACAGAAGTGACGCGCCTGCCCTGTCTCTAGCTCGCTCGTGCGGTGGCTACTGCTTAGGCTTGCCCCCCTCCTCTCACATGGCATCACAGCTTCCACCACAGCTCCACTCTTCTTCCTGAGCAATAAGCGTTTGTCTCAAAATTACATTTAACTCAAGTATATTTATAAAAATAGAAATTGTATTGCTAGCTAGCTAGATAGATAGATAGATAGATAGATAGATAGATAGATAGATAGATAGATAGATAGATAGATAGATAGATAGATAGATAGATAGATAATACTTAGGCAGACGAAATTATTTTTTCGAAATGGTACATTGCTTTAACGATCAATTAGCGTTTGTAGCATCATCGTATGGAATGTCTTCATTAGTACATTTGTGTCTGTTTTTTTAAATCGCGAGGTAGACTAAAGAGGCGACGCGATTCGGTTGACTTTCTTCCTAATTTCTAGTATCAACGTCCAAGAACTTCGGCAGAGAACTTCGGACACGAGGCCGGCTTGTTGGCATATCCACAAAACAAAGCATACACTCGCTCACGTCGAATATAAAGGGCAATCATGATCTAGGCGTATTAACATAAAGATGATGAAGTCATTTATTCTAATTAAACTAGAGCAATTGAAGTAAACTCTCAGTATATTAAAGCCTGCAACTAACGACTGCAGTCTTCGTTACACTTCACACAGAAATGTTACATTTCTCCAAGGCGCCATGAATTGACCACAGTCGTTCAGAAGGTCATTTAGTATACTGTTTATATTCGGGATCTTTAAAGTCTACAACCATTTCGGTTTCGAATCCTTAAATGATATTCAGTTCATCAGTAAAATCAGAATCTAAAGCCTGACACCTTCCGACCGTACGAGACACACTGACCCGTTTTCGCGATATCCGCATCTTATTTTTAGGGAGTGTAACATGAGGATGGCGACGCGAAGCGGCGTTTTAGAGAATTTTTCAGGGAAATTAACTCCCGCCAAGTGGCGTATTTTCACCACGAGTCCACCATTGGCGATTGTTCAGAGTGTCTTGGTTTATTCTGTGGTATAATAATCCAGACGACTTTAGCATCAATCTATTGCTGACCTACAGCAGTGTTTGCAGATAAATTAGATACAGTCTGGGAGGTCTTCTCAGCATAATTATCAAAAGGCGAACGGATATGCCTTCTTGTAGAACACACCAGACACATAATTGTTGATAGGCTAATGAGAACTATAGTATTGATAAATCTAAAGTCTAGTATTGCTAGTTTAAACAACCCTGACATTAGGGTACACAAATATGTTATAAAAAAACTTATAGCCAAGAACAAGTACACAAAAAATAATGAATTTCTCAATATCTTTAGAAGAACTTTTGTTGGAAGAACTCGACTGTCCTATTTGACCAGGTACTTAAAATAATCTACGCAGGCCAGCATACAAAGACTAAAACAAAGGATCATTTTGTAAGTAAGAAAAGTGGCCTATTAGGCTGCACTGTGACATTAAGTTGTACAAGGGTGTCTAATCTACTGATGGGAGCTACTGCCCGTCTTGGAAAAGTTCAGGATTCAGAACACGTCTGTTTACTTTTACATGTATGGATGAATGAATAAAAGGGGGGAAATGCATGCCTTGCATGCTTTCTCTCAGTCAAAACATTAACAGTGTAAATAGAACAAATCAACAAAAAAGACAAAAAAACATACCTAGACTACATAGACATTTACAACCCCAAACAGACATATATAGACTTATATAGACATATATAGACATACACACTGCCTGCATACACGGGATCTGTTCACACTGTGCTTCATAATTCTTCTGAGAATGCAGACACAGCTGAAGACTGCACAAACCCTCCTTGCATAGATCTACAGTTGCCATAGCAACACCTCCTCTGCACTGCTGCCTTGGTGACCCAAATTTCCTGTATGTGTTGTTCCGTTGTGCCTATGCCCTACACTGAAACACGGGTCTTCTGATGAGCTACGATGAGCTAAAGCGTGCAGAATCACAGAAACTCTGTTATACCTTCTCACAAGTCTTTCAGGACACACCATTGATCGTCGTAATAAATAAATCGAGGAGTTCTATAGATAATGTCTGCGGTTATGCTTTTTGCTTTAGGTATCAGGAAATTTTCCAAACTATCAAAAATAGAAGGAATCTATTTGAACAGGGTCATGTGAAACATAATCATGCATGAAGATGATCATCAAAAAATCTGTACACATCAGTATAGAAATATAATTTAGAGTCAATAACTAAGACATTTAGTAATAACTTACATCTTTCAGTTTATTTTTACAGTAATAGTGTATATAAAATATATTTATCTTAAAAATGTTTTTTGTGTTCATATTAAAGGTCTAGTTAACAAAGTAAAGGTCTAGAAAAGGTTAAAAACATAGCTGTAACCATATAATCAGAAATAAATAGTTAAAATAGGTATATTTTTATAATCATGCAACATGTATTAATGTTATTGGTATTAGTGTTATCAGTATTAATGTTATCGGTATTAGTGTTATCTAAGGGGTATAGAAACGTCTCTTTTATATTCTATAAAAGGTAACAAAAGTTAGAATTTTGAGGTTAATATATAAAAGTTATAAAAGCGAGATTGAATCAAAGCTGATTCAGCACTGGCACGCCCAGTGAGAGAATTTGTTTGTAAAACACTTAATTTGCTGACACTTTATCACCACTAGATGTCGATATTTATCTGTAACGTTAAAATTACCGTTGATTGAGAGTAAAGCAGGCTGTTCTTTACTATCTCGAGAGCGCAATCCTATTAGAAGACACTACGATGAGAAGACCTGCCGTTTTGCCTATATTTGTGGTATTTTGCGGCATATAATGCTATCAATGGATGTAATATTTGAAGGGTTTATAGTAATTGAATAATTTTTGGTTCAAGTTTATGGGGTATCGTTTTGCTCTGCGTGCAAGTGAACTGGCTCGCAACTGAACGAATCATCTAGCCAAAGATTCGAGTTATTTTAGTGTGCTGAACTAAATCATTTGAATCACTATTCGAAGAATCATCACCAACTTTATCAACATTCATAGAAATGCTGATGTTAAAATTGAAATTTCAAAGTAGAGTCACCAGACGTGGTATGAAGAATCTACTGTATAAGCAAGCCAATTCAGTCGTCTCATTAACTTGTAAAGTCCCGGCTTTCCCGATGAAGCTTCCCTGAGAAATGCGACGTATGTAGGCGTAGTAGCCTTGCTACTGTAAGTATTTTACAAACTAGTTCACAAGGCAAAATGAAATACTAATTCATGAATGATGCCAAGTTCCACAATACCTCATGCTTTTAAATGAAAGTGGAGGATATGGGTCTCGTTTCAGGTAGCCTCCCACTACGGAAGACTTCGCATACCTTTCCAGACAATGGCTCTCTTGTATCAAGCAAGACCAGTACCAATTTCACTCTACCAAGAGAATCATTCGACAGTGTACCGAGGGATACAGATTACGAAGGTCCAAAAAAGAAATGGCCAGTGCTGGAAGACTTGTGCGAGCGAATCCGAATGTATTGCCTGGATTCATAGCGCTGTCTTCCAAGTGACTTTGAATGGAGCTGCATGAATTTGATCGAATGGGAATAATCTTTTCGTACACGACGTTTTTATCTGTGAGTGAGGAATTCTGTTCATGAGATTAATGTTTTCCACACTGGATGGGATTAACAGTGGATTATGGTTTGGATTATGCACGACTAGATTTAATGAAGAGTCATTCCGTAGTTCAGGCAGGTATGCGCAAACCTGCAGGAGAGGAACGGTAAGCATATCCTGTGCTAATCTTTAAATACCGTTACACATGATTAAGGTCTGTGAATGACCGCTGTACACTTCAAAACTTGCATACATATTAAAAAAAATTATTTGACAGACATTTCTGATATTTCCTTTAATCTTCCTTTCAGTCAAAACAACTGTAACAGGTGCAAGCTGTGCTTCATTCAAGTCCATTGGGGCAAACAGGGATGAGTCAAGATCACTTCTGACAAACATAAGATCGACCACTTGACATGCTTTATTTCAGCACTCAAAATAATTAAAAACATCTCAAATTATTATACATATACAAAATAGGTACAGATCCTCTTGTTTTAACCCCTTATTGTGTGTCTGCTTCTCTCTACTTTGGGGAGATACTCTATTTCTCTTGCTATCATCTTTCCCAAACCCTTGGGCAAAACAAAAAACAAAAGAAAAAAGTCTGATAAAGTCTGAAGTAGGGGCACTGCAAATAACCACTGGACAACATTTCGGGGGCATTTCTTGTAAAGAAACCAAAAGACAACAACCAAAAAGTGTCAAAAGGTGCTGGAAAATAAAATAATAAAATAAAATAAAAAAATAAATCAGACTCCACCTGCTTATTTCTACACTTAAAAAGACTATGTGCATCAAAACCTGTTATTCCCTAATCAAAGGGCTGCTGCAAAGACACTTCAGCAAGAGAGGCATCTGTTAGAACTGGACAGCAAGAGAATATGGTCGTTAGCACCAAAGGCCCAGGAAGCATGAATGACAAACAATACATAGCTTTTTTTCTTTTAAAAAAGCACAACTCCAACACATCCCACTAACAGGACCTCATGAAATAGCACCTTTTGCAGCTGTTACTTGCTAGTTTATACTTCTGCCGTCTAAAATCCTAACCTGGTGTTGGTCAGCAATGGACAACAATATAGGTTACTTTTCTGAGGTAGCCGTAAGATATCAAAATTAAGTCGAACCCCTGTCTCTTATTAGTTCAGATGTTTCTGCGACAGTTAAAAAGGAACAATGGTGTTTCATGCTGGTCGGTCACTTGTTCTGATGGGTAGAACACAAAGACACTTAAATGTCATTTTACAGATTTATTTAACACCCGAACATGGTACAAAGCATTTGGTTTCTCTTTTCATTGTCCTTCCGCAGTGGTAAAAAAGTCACCTGTTTCTGTGATGTTTTTATATGTTTTCCTTTTTTTAGTCCAGGGGGATTTTATACTTTAGAAGTATATATTATTTTCTTGTTGCCAGTGAAACAAATGAGTCTTCTAAAGTATCCTCCATGTAGGTGATGGTAAAATAGTGGTCCCAAAAAAAGCTTTATAACACAACCACTGTCTTCTGAAGTGCAGTTCTAAGCAAGTGGACCATTTGGACAGCCAAATCGAAGTCTAGGGTTTTTTTAATGCATAGAAAACATTTTTAGAGAGATGACTGCTAGAAAAACACACACACAAAACACACAAACAATTTCAAGTCCAGATTTCTTTTTTACAAGAAGCAGACAGGGCCAACTTCAATGCCAAATTCCTGATCAGGTGCACCAACATCCATAGGAGCGATGTCAATAATCGGCAGCCGAGATGTTTTCGTTGTTTTGTAGTCGATGACTGTCTTGCCCCATGCACCAGTGTGCGACTGTAAGGATTAAACAAACAAAATCAGTGACAATGAAAACAATATCAAATTCACAAATTGCCACCGACTGTTCAATATGCTGTCTTGTATATGCTGTTTTGTTTGTCAAGAAGACCAGCACATTTAACCATTTGATCCTTTACACTTAAAACCTTCTTGATGCCTTTTGTATTTTTAAATGACTTTGTAATTCCTGTCAGGTTAAGTTGGCCAGCATTTATCACTAATTGCATGCCATGAGTTTCACTGTGCTGATGTGAACACAGTCCTTCAGATGTATAGTGGAACACATCACCAGATTTGTATTAGAACGCATGACTATATCAGATCTAGATCATAAACAGCTTAGTGTTGTCAGTAAGAGAAAGTGAGCGAAGACTCACCGTGCAGCCATCTTCAGTGACACTGTATGTGAAGCGACTGTTGCCCTCTGCTCTGATCTCGATCTCATTGGAGCCCTGCAGCAGCAGAGCCTTCTTAAGGTTGCCAGTGGCCTGGTCCATGTAGGCAATGCTGTTCTTGCAGTGGTATGTGATGTTCTGGGAGGACTCGGTGGACATGAGACGCAGGAAGGTGAGTTGGATGTTGACATCCTCAGCCTTGGAGCCCTCACCGCCATACTCGAACTGAAGGGCAGAGAAAAGAGAGTCCAAACGTGAGTGAGGAAAATACTTTAGTGGTTAATTCTGGGTTAATAGTGTTTGAGTCAATGCACAGTTGAAGAGAGTCCTCACCTGGAAGCCATCGGTCATGGCCTCACCGAACCAGACATGCTTCTTCTCCTTGATGTTCTTGCTTGTGTACCAGTTCTTCTTGGGAATATCAGCCTGTGTTGGGTAGACACAGGTCTCACCAGTCTCCATGTTGCAGTAGACCTTGATGGAATCCTGGTTGCAGCCCTGGTCAGGGTCAATCCAGTACTCACCTGTTTGTGAACAACAGACGTACCAGTATAACTACTGAATGTTTAACACAAATAACCAGATTTTTTTAATCTCCAAAGTGTGATTTTCATTTTACAACAATGAGGTATGAGGAACTCTGAAAACCAAGTATGTATTTAAATGTTAAATTCAAGTATTTCTATTATCATGCTTTGCAACGATTGTTGCAGTTTACATACCACTCTTCCAGTCGGGATGGCACATCTTCAGGTCACGGCAGGTGCGTGCAGGGTTCTTCTTGGTGCCATCGGGGCTGCGGATGCTTTCGATCTGCTGGCTCAGGGACTTGAGTGTGGTGTCAACCTCCAGGTCACGGTCGCGCATCACATTGGCATCATCAGCGCGGAAGTGACGGAAAGGATCAGGGGCCTTCTCCTGGGGTGCAGCAATGAAGCCAATGTCAAATCCACCTCCAGAAGGTCCAGGGGCTCCGGGAGGTCCGGGTGGTCCAGGAGGTCCCTAAACCAAAGATTGACAGAAAACAGGAGTGTCAAGTGGATTTCAGATGCATGAAACTTGAAGGCTTGAAACTTGAAGGTTAAAAGAGAGCATCTCACAGATGGTCCAATTTCACCAGTGCGACCACGAGGTCCAGGGGGTCCAATGGGTCCAGGAAGTCCGCTCATTCCATCCTTACCAGCAGAACCAGCAGATCCAGCAGGTCCCTAAATATTATAGAAAATAAAAAAACTATGAACATTACAAAACACAAATGTATTTGGCTTTGCACAACTATTCAAAGAAGAGGATAATATCCGTGCAAATTCTTGATGAGAACAAAAATTTCTTACCTACTAGCTATAAAAAAGGTGAAGGAATTAAATAGAAACTCACTCTAGGTCCAGCAGGGCCAGAAGATCCAGCAGGTCCAGACTCACCAGAAGGTCCCTATAGTAAAAATGAAGCAAATTATGAGAGTCCTTCATTTTTTACAGACCATGTACTAAATATGTTTTGCAAGGTCTTGGCTGGTATCGTCAGGTAGCACATATTCTGTATATTTCTGACTTTGTACTTTCAGGCATGCAAGCACATTCTAGACTATAATTAGCATCATATGTTGCTTGACAGGTGGTGCATTTTCTGCAGGCAAATCAGGAGGTCCACTTACAGGAGGTCCAGGGGGTCCTTGCATTCCAGTGAATCCTCTGTGTCCCTTCATGCCTCTCTCACCAGCCTCTCCACTCTCACCCTTGTCTCCACGGGCTCCAGCAGGTCCCTGCACAGGGACATTTCTGCTAAGCCTGTGGTCTCATTTATATTTCTTAGGTATGACATTGGTAGAGGTGTTCATGTAGTGGGTTTTTGCCTGGTCACGCAAACATAGATGTAATCGCTGGACTTTCTAGACCAAGCAAAAGTAAGTAAATGAAGTTTAAGCCATTGTTGTATGTGTGACAAATTTACTTGTGGACTCAAGATTGTTGCTTTTGTTTGTTCATAAACTGTAATGTGGCAGCTCAGTAATTGTTTGGTTAATGCATAAAGGTTTTAGCAAAAAATCCAGACTTTGCTTAGATCCTCCAGTGTTTGGTTTTGCTGCAGGTAGGTTGTCAAATACAACGTATGCCTCAGCTGGCCCTTAACCAGTCAGACAATAACAAAAATATTACAACAAGAGCTTACAGAAGGCCCACGGGGTCCAGCAGGACCAGCGGCACCAGCAGGACCAGAGGGACCCTGAGAGAGTAAAGAGACAAACAATGCTGAGTAAAATGAATTTGGGAGAGTTTCATCATATGAGGACTGAAGAAGACTGGAGTTGCCATCTGCTTTGGAATGAACACTCACAGACTCTCCACGATCGCCAGTCTTTCCGGCAGGGCCAATTGGACCAGGAGCACCAGGGGGTCCAGGGGCACCAGGAGCGCCTGCAGCGCCAGTCTCACCACGGTCGCCCTGTAGAACAGAGAGAGAAGATTTGGTCAAAAAATCATCAAAAACAAAAATGTTCTGCTGCATTACTGAAGATAACACTGGGAGATGCTGCTACTGCATGTGTTGAGGTGGACAAGGAAGGCAGGATCTGATGAGTTCATCTCACCTTAGCGCCAGCAGCTCCATCACGGCCAGCAGCACCCTCGTTACCAGGAGTTCCCTGTGAGGAAACCCTTCAGCAGTTATGTCTGTTCTATCTTTGTGAACCAAATCAAATCTTGAAGACACTTTACTGAAACCACTGTGATGTTCAGTCAGTCATTCTCTGAAACAGGTGCGCAAGTGTGGGTGCACATGGGAATGTCCTTACCTCACGACCAGACTCGCCAGAAGGTCCTGCCAGTCCAGGAGGTCCCATGGGTCCAGGAGGTCCACGCTCGCCAGAGGGGCCACCAGGTCCCTGCTTGCCAGGCTCTCCCTAGAAGATGATAAAAAAACATTTGGCTAGATTAATGGCTGATCAATTCCACAATATATACACTATCTGGAGAAGCATCTAGATTCTATATCTATTCTATATGGCATCTAAATAAAAGATTATTTAGGTTTTATTAGATTAGCATAGCAAAATACAAGAGCCAAGTCAACAAAATACAGTTATAGCATAACCAGAAATGGCAAATGTGGACATGTAATGCAATTTAGAGGGACATCTGTGATCTAAATTTGTCATGTAAGTACAGCATGCATGTTTTTTGTCAGTGGGCTTGACTAGGTGAAAAAGTGAAATTCGATCAACTCTGTAGGTTGATATAATGATTGGAAATACTAAAGATATGTCTGGACATTTCAGTTACTCGGAACACTCACAGATGGGCCAGAGAGACCAGGGAATCCCCGCTCACCCCTCTGACCAGGAAGACCAACAATACCACGCTGTCCAGCAATACCTTGAGGTCCGGGGATACCCGAAGGTCCCTGTAATGGAAAGCCAGTGCTGAAAACATGCTGAAGACAAGGGTCCTGACATTGTCTGTGTTTATTTCTTGGCTGAATTTTGAATCCAAAAAAAATATGCTATGTGTTGGATTCAAGAAGTTACTTGTATGGCTAAGATTCAAAGAGCCTGAAATCCAAAGAGAATCATGGTGTTGTACATGGCCACGTGTGAGACTTACGTTGGCACCTTCAGCGCCAGGATTTCCCTTCTCACCAGGTGCACCAGGAGGACCAGCAGCGCCAATCTCACCAGGGCGACCAGCAGGTCCAGTCTCACCACGGACACCCTTTGCACCTTCCTTTCCGGCAGGTCCAGGAGGTCCAGGGGGACCGGAATTACCCTAGGAGCCACGAAGCAAGAGTGAAACGTCAGTCGATTGTTGAGCTACGCAGTAATGGCTCAGGTTCTCTTGCAGAGACACACAGAATGTATTGAACATCATATCCAGTTAAACAAATTTGGAGCTGTAATGAAGAACTTACAGCGGGGCCAGGAGGTCCAACTCTGCCAGCAGCACCAGGGAAACCAGTAGCGCCCTTAACAGAAGAAGAGATTTGATTTGTCAAAACATAGTGTCTGCAGTGATGATGATACATTAGGATGGACTATATCTAGAAATTCATAAACGATACTCACAGGTGGACCAGCAGCACCACGAGCACCCTTGGGTCCAGTAGAACCAACAGGGCCCTGTAGGAGGCACATTGTGTTATTTGTTGTATTTAAAATTCATAGGGATCATTCAGTCTCCATTTTTGTAGTTGTTTTGTGCGATTATTAAACAATAGAAGCTATGTGGTCAATGTATTCAGAGTTCATAATGTCTAATAGATACATATTTTTTATGTTTAATGAAGATAAAAATTAACCAAACCGAACACTTCAGTACAGCATAATTTCTTCATCTGTATACTACAGATGCAAAATCTGCTTGAGCCAGGCTGACTGTCTTGTTTACCTGAGGCCCAGGGGCTCCAGTAGCTCCAGCAGGTCCAGGGGCACCAGCATCACCCTTAGCACCGGTATCTCCAGACTCTCCCTTAGCACCAGGCTGACCATCAGCACCCTATGTAAAGAACACAGTCTTGATTAGCCATCTTGCTAACAAACCATCATTATTTTGGGGCCATAAACTGTAGCCGACTGACCAAATATTGTTAATAAAGACTTTTTGTTTGGCTTTTAATTTAATTTAATAGTGACTTCAGCTGTATAAGCCCGGTGCAATTATGGATCATATATTGTATTTTATTCTGGTATAATATGATTACTTTGACATTACATTTCAAGTAAAATGTGTGTGTGTGAACGTATGCAGGTACTCACAGGTGGTCCAGCAAATCCAGCTGGTCCTGGGGCACCATTCTCACCACGCTCACCCTAAAAGTGCAGATTTCGGTCATTCATAGGCTCTAAGACAGGAAGACTTGCTTGCTTGACTAGGCAGACAGTAGTAATTTCAGTTTTTCCTATGGGATAATATGGTCTATCATCAATGTATCTTATTTAGAGAACAAGTACACTAATCCATGTGTGTGCAGTGCATATAATTCTTTAAGGAAGCAATGGTAATGCTTGATCCCCAAACACAAACAATGTGTTAAATGTTATCCAGGGATGGGAGAACTTACAGGGGGTCCACGGGCTCCAGTAGGTCCAAGAGGGCCAGCAGCACCAGGCTCTCCCTTGGTAAAGACAGAACAAATACAGTTGGCCTCAAAGAAGTGTGATGTTTCAGTAATAAGCAATAATACATAATGGATAGAGGCACTGAAGCAAGAGCAAATAGAGACCTACCTTGTCACCCTGAGCACCAGCTGGTCCAGGAGGCCCAATAGGTCCAGTCATACCACGGATGCCATCCTTACCATGGGCACCTTCAGCACCCTTTGCACCTTGGTCACCCTATGAGGAAGGAAAACATGTATGTTTATGTTAAACCTGTATGTTGATGGTATGCCAAAAAACGGGTTATCATAATAATGATTCTCATCAAAAATGCAAACCTCAAAAACCTGTTGTTCAGGGTGTATGAAACCCAGCATCCTTATATGAGAACATTTTGCAATTTGGGTTTAATGTGGACCATCCTTGTTCTCAAGAGGTCAAACATTAACATGGACATGAACAGAAATGCATGACTCTATTTCCTTGTAAAGCGTTGACTAGAAACATAACATGATGCAGATGACAGTACTCTTCTAAATTATCATATCTATATATGATTTCAGTGATTTATTAATTAAAAAGTGGCAAAGACGTGCCTTTCTCAAAGACGTGCCTTATTGTTTGCCTACTTGTTTTAAAAACCAGGCTTCAGGTTCACTACTAACAGCATTAATAACGACTGCATTTTATTTCTGAATATATTATTTTATAGTCTTTTCAAATGCTGAATACTCTAGGCCACGCAAAAACCTGCTTGACTGTACTGGCACGGCAGGCCAGTCCCAGAGCGCAGGGGACACGCCCCCTCACCAACACACCTCCACAGTGCCACTCCCCCACTCACTCACCCACATACTGACACGCCTGTCATTATCACCTGCACCTGCATCTCGCCTCCCGCTGCCATCACATGTACTCATGTCATCACATGTACTAAACACTCTGATAATCCACCACATTTTATAAATGATCTAATTTTTTTAGCCACCACTTTATTACCAGTATTACATTATGGTATTAATTTTGTTACTGTTTATGTATTTATTAATTTATTGCCATCCGCTATTAAAAGGCAATCAATCTGGTTTGTCCTTTATACATCATAATATCAACGATTTGGGAGTTGACAGAATATTATAGTAACGTTTTATACTGCATTATGGGCAGATGAAGTTATAATCCACTACAAGTGGAACAATAGAAGTTCTTATTTAAGTAATGGGAATCCTAAGGATCAGATAATCCTAAACCATTAGGAACGCCTTTACCAGCAAAACCACTCATCACTGGGAAAGTTTTGCATGTGCTGCTGCAATAAAAAAAAAATCTATTTGCAAAAGCTGAATGAAATCCATTGTTGGTGGAACTCACTCTGTCACCCTTGAGACCTGGCAGACCAGCAGCTCCACGTTCACCAGGCATGCCCTGGAGACCAGGAGGACCCTGAGCACCAGGAGTGCCCGCGGCTCCACTCTCACCCTGCACGCCACCAGAAAAGAGTGTCAGCATTATTGTGCTAAAGGCCATGGCCATGCTAACAACATATCCTGGAGCTGAATTAAAAGAGCAACTAGTTGCATGATTGTCACAGATCATTTTGCCTTGATTTCACTTCCTGGCACCGTCAATAAAACTGAAGTGAAATTGGTTTCATTGTGTTAAACTGTGTTAACCATGTTAAAAACAGAGCTAACTGTTTGAATGTGGTTATCTGGATGGCATTCATTTGCTCTGACACCTGGGGTCATCGGTGACTCTTACCTTGGCACCATCGTTACCAGCGGCACCAGGAGAACCACGGGGTCCTGCGGGACCAGCAACTCCAGGGGCGCCACGCTCACCAGGGAAACCTCTGTCACCCTGAGCAGAGAAGAGTGAGAGTGAAGACCGAGCTTTTCATTGTGATTAGTTTAGTGCTACACATTTTGGCTGTGGGGAATCCGGTGTTTTAAGGGGTTGAATGCTCTGGATACTCACTCTGGATCCAGATGGTCCAGTAGGTCCAGCCTCACCAGGCAAACCCTGAAACAGAAATGATTATGTCTGATTTACTTCATGTTTTGATGTATACTGATGCTGACCACTGATTACCACCACTGCCATTTTCATGTCATTTTAATGTTGAGAAACACAGGCAGCCGAAGACCTGCTGTTCTGTTCTATCTTTCCTCACACACCAGTGATCAAAAATCTAAAAATATATTGTAATGGTTAAAAAGACAGCAGGATGTTAATCAACTTGAAACACAACCAGTTCCTAAAAACATGCATTCCAGTCACACAAATTGTTTAACTGATTTTACATATGCTAACCTACTTTGTAATGCTAACTGTCAGGTACCCCTGAACACAACTGCTCAGAGGTAATCGTAGATCGACAGAGTTTGGATTCAAAGTGTTTTCCTAGGATCATGCCTCACCTGTTCGCCGGGCTTGCCGGACTCACCAGTGGCACCCTGAGGTCCAGGCAGTCCCTGTTACAGCAGGACAAAGCGATATGATAAGGACGTTGATCTTAGAAATCGTCTTATTAAAGGAGACTTCCAAAGTCCTGCCTAGCAAGGTGGACACTTACCTGGAATCCAGGAGGTCCAGCAGCACCTTGCTCACCTCTCTCACCAGAAGGTCCCTACAGTCAAAAGGAAGAAGATTATGGCAAATAACAAGCTGAAGGTATATGAAAGAAGTGACATATAGTGATATATATATTTATTAGATTCAGTGACATTGGCCATGTACTGCATCTATATCTGAAGTAGTGGGATTAATAGTTATGTGCAAGTTTGTATAGGGTCCATAGGGTCTAGACTCCAAGACTGAATGGTAAGTAATATGTTTATTATTAGCTACAATGAAACACTGAATCTGATGTGATGAAGACTTAAGTCAGGGTTCAGTTCTATTAGATATTAAGACTGATATTGAACATGATGACGAGGGCAGTGTCCGTGATACTCACAGCAGGGCCAGGGGCACCAGGAGCTCCAACATCACCATCCTTACCAGGAGCACCCTGCACATGTGCACAAACACATATGATGGCTCACTATGAGCAAGGGTGAAGAGAAACAGCAAGAAAAACATTGCAAAAGTGTCTGTGTTTTCAGCTTGAGAAGGACAGATGTCAGTACTTACAGTAAGGCCAATAGCACCCATCACACCTCTCTCACCAGGCTTGCCTGCCTCACCCTGCAGGAAAATGTCGTCTTTTATTCATTTATCGTCAATGGGTTACATTTTTTATCTTTATTATGAATTACTGATTTAACACTGGTCATCGTCTGTTCTTAATATGACCTAATGTGCACATCAGAGGTTTTTCACTGGACAGAAGTATGGTGATAAAGAGAGAATTCTTACACCAGCACCCTTGGGTCCAGGGAATCCCATGACACCAGGCTGACCTCTGGCACCAACAGGGCCTGGGGGTCCGGGGCGGCCATCTTGTCCAGCAGGACCCTACCAGAAACAGGAAAGACATCCGGTGTCTTGTTTATCATGGGATTAATGTTCACATTCATGACATACGTCTAAGCAATCCAGCAAAAGTATATTTCTGCTTTAGCTCTTTTTGTGCAGTCCACTCAGCTGATCACTATTTTAATATCATTCTCAGCATTCTCAGGTTGCTAATAGCCACTGGTTATCAAATATAGAGAGTTACTCCAAGATGATTTTTGTATTTCCACTTATGTAAAATATGTACTTTGCATAACTGAATTAAATGGTAAGTGAGCCCCATTTGGAGAGTTGGACATAAGTTAATGCTGATCATTTGCACCTAATGGAGGTCTAAGGTAGTGGATACGTACGGAGGGTCCAGTTTTTCCGTCAGGGCCAGGGCTGCCGGGGCTACCAGTCATACCCTGCAGGGAAGAGAGGGTATAAAAGGTCAGACGAGGTCAAAAATGCTTGAACCAATATAAGCTACAACAGCTGGGCAAATTAAAAGACTCCAGCAACATACAATGTATATTCGAGTTATGAATTAATTAAAAAAATCTGACTTGAGAAAGGTTTACATAATTATAATTACATATGTCATCTTGTTTACATAATTATAGTGCTCCAGGCAGCCATCTTGGATACACCCGCTTCAAATGGGAAGGTGCTCTGTGAGTGTTCACTGTGTTTGTTTCTGTTTCTGTGTGGCAGGACACAAAGAGAAGAGCCAAGTGATATCTCACCTTTGACCCGGGCATGCCGGGTTCACCGTTGCGGCCAGGCTCACCAGTGGCGCCCTTGGGTCCAACAGCTCCAGGGCCTCCACGCTCACCAGGGACACCCTATCACAAAGGCCAGGTGAGTGTGACATGAGATCTAACTAAGTGTCATCAGATCAACAAGATTAGTTCCACTGTGTTAGTAATAGGTTCAGGACAGCAGACTTCACTCTCATCCAAGCAATCACCCAAACAAACCAAAATGATATATTTGAAACGGTAGACTCACCTTGGGTCCTGCACCTCCATCAGCACCAGGGAAACCGCGAGCACCAGGAGCACCCTTTAAGAGGACAGGTGGAGCGAGGTTATGCCTACATCCAGAGCTACATTCAGATCTACATCCAGATCTACATCCAGGCCTACATCCAGGCCTACATCCAGATGTACATCCATATCTACATCCAGACCTACAGGACATCCAGAGCTACATCCAGATCTACATCCAGATCTACATCCAGGCCTACATCCAGATATACATCCAGACCTACGTCCAGATCTACATGTAGACCTACATCCACATCTACATTCAGTTGCTTCGGATTTATTGGTCTGCAGTATGTGCTTACATGACTACTTACGGTCTGAGCAGGAAAACGACTGAATAGTGCAGCTACATACATAACCAATGAAAACCAGTACACACTAAAGTAAAATGATATCAGGCATGACAGGAAACTACTGTGGCATTCCTGTGTGGCGCTATCCCTCTCAGTACAGGGAAATCGCAACAGCACTAAACGGCCCCCTGGTGGCCTGCTGAACTGAATGGCGGATGGAGAAAGAGTTAAGTGCAGCCATCAGGGTACGTACACGCTCGCCAGGGGGTCCACGTGCACCTGCACCACCAGGCTCTCCACGTGCACCTCTCTTGCCCTCCTCACCAGGGGGGCCGGGGGGTCCCTGAACTCCAGGTACACCCTAGATAATCAGAGGAAAGTGAGATGGTCAGTCGGATGGTCTGATGAGTCACTGTCTGGCATTGAGGACAGAGAACACCAAATCCACTTCTTTGGCAGCAAAACAGGCAAGCGATTTTATTAGGATTGTAAATGGAGTTGATAATGATGATGTACTTACAGCCTCTCCTTTGGCACCAGACTCTCCCTTAGGTCCATTAGCACCAGCCTCACCCTTTGACAGAAGAAGCAAAAAATTGTAATTCCTTTGAGTGGACCAAGTGGCTACCCAGATGACTGGACCATCATTGCTTCATCATAATCTTGCTTATTCTCTTCATCTTACAAGTTCAGAAAAAAAAGGTTACAAAAAGATAATTTTTGGAGAAAAAAGTATTTAAATAAATTAAAGGTACTTACAGTGTTACCCTTAGGACCAGGGGCACCAGGAGTACCAGCAGCCCCAGGAGGACCACGGGGTCCAGGGAAGCCTGGAGCACCAGCAATACCAGAAGCACCCTGCAGAGGGCAGAAGAGGGTCAGTACTGGATACCTTTGCTGGTTCTAAGGAATTGCAACATGTCAAATGTACACTGCTAAAAAATATTACTAAGATCAAACTTACAGGGGCGCCCTTAAGACCAGGAGCACCGTCAGCGCCATTGTTACCCTAGAGGAGAAGAACAAAATACGTGTCTCATCAAGATGTTTCAGCTTCTCCGAAAAGTCATCATCATTTAAAAAATCAAGAAGCTCCACTCACAGCGGGTCCAGCAGCGCCAGCAGGTCCAGGGTTACCAGGCTCACCACGAGATCCCTGAGGTCCCTCACCACCACGGGCACCCTGAGGACCGACCTCTCCCTAAAATGAAGAAAACAGCAATATGATGTCAGTGATATTTACTGAGGACAGAATGGCTGTCATGACCAAATGCTTAGGTCAAAAACCCAAACTACAGTGAGGACCCACTGATATTAACGCTATCTGTGACTGTACATTGTGACTGTAGTATCTCACAGTGAAATACAACTGAACTTTGGTCAAGTGCACTGTGAGAGAAACAGCTTCGTTTTACTTTTAACAGACCTTAACTAAAATAGAATGTGGGCTTTACACTTGTAATAAAAGACATATATTACTGTATATGAATTTATAAATATTTTTTATATATTAAATCTACATAATTTTATGTAAATGTATACATTCCCCCCCCCACCCCGTATTGTTGTAAAGCGACCCTGACTGTGAGAAAGGTGCTATATAAATAAATTACTGTTTATTATTAAGTACATGATAGTTTGCTCAGAAGAATTGGCCTCTAAAGTGATGCAGTGTTTCAGCTTCACATAAGACCAGAGGAGTCTCACCTTAGCTCCTGGGCCACCGGGGAAGCCAGGAGGACCAGCAGGGCCAGTTGGGCCCTATAAAACACAGGGGTGGAAAACTGTGTTCAGCCACAAACTGATCTTGTCCCATACCGACACGCGACTGAAGCAAGGCTGAAGTAATCAGCGTTAAGTATGAGACATAATAACATGTCGTCTAAAACAGTAAATGGCCACTCACGGGAGGACCAGCAGCTCCGGCGGCACCGTCGTTACCACGAGCACCCTGCGGAAACAAGCAAAGGTCAGTGTTGAGATCCAGAATGCCATGCAATTCACAACTCACCAGGACAAAGTGCCAATGCTATGCTAGGCAGGAAGTTATTACGTCAGGCGGTAATTGGTGGTTTGGCTGAAGCAGCACGGCCCTTTATCAACAGTTTCACATTAGAAGTGCAGCAATAGAAAGAAATGTGTAGGGTTTGAAGGCTCTTTTGTTTTAGCCCATAATTCAACATCTAATAATGAGACAAGTCTTGAATATAGATGGGATTCAAGGCCTATGTTGTCTAGGGATATTTGCTCTAACCATACACAACTCCACCTGACTATTTGTATGAGTCCATTAACTTAAAAACAATAAATGAGCAAATGCACAATGTGTGAAATCAGGTGTCTGATTGACTGGAATAGAAATCTGCTGCACTCTTCAGTGGAGTAGCTCAGTAACCTCACACCACAGGGACTACAGAGCTGCTTATGCATGTGTGTGTGTGGCCAGGTTTACTGTGAGCTCAGGGATGATGGACCTATACTTACAGCAGCACCTGGGGGACCAGCACGGCCTCTCTCGCCAGGCAGACCACGAGGACCCTGGGAAAGTTAGAGAGAGAGAGAGAGAGAGAGACAGAAAGTCAGCATGTGGCACCAACATGGCAACCATCATTACTCCTTATTTCCTATTCCTCATATCTTGCATCTCTACCTGATGCCCAGCTAAGTTTTAGAACATTTTAGAAAGTCTGGTAACACCTACCATAGCGCCAGGAACTCCATTCTCTCCAGATGCACCAGGCTCTCCCTGTGAAACAAATCAAAACAAAGCGAAGTGATTAAATCAGTGTGCGATGAAAATTGCCATCTCTAAAACAAGTGTGATGAAAATGTATAGACTGACACTAACCTTAGGTCCAGCAGGGCCAGAATCTCCCTTAGCTCCATCTAGACCACTGAAGCCCTGTAATAGAGAAGGGAATGAGAGATCTGGGATGAAACTGACATCACCTTAGCCAATGAAAAGCCTTTCCACTGGCATGATCACTCACTCTGTGTCCCTTGATGCCAGGAAGTCCAGGGGTTCCAGGGAAGCCACGAGCGCCCTGTAGAAGGGGAGAACAACGAGAGGTGAGGAGAAGAATCTACACTGGAAAGCCATCACACAGGTATATGTGAGGTGGCACCATTTCACTGCCCAATGCTGAATAATGAAGTTAGATGCAAGGACACCCACCTGAGGGCCAGAGGGTCCACGCTCACCTGGGCGACCAGGCTTACCAGACTCCCCCTAGATAGAGACAGAGGCACAAAGAAAGGTTAAAGGCAGAAGACAGATACATAATCAAAAGGACCATGACTCTTCTGCAAAATAATGCATCTAATTATATTATCTAATTACTGATGTTGAAAGCAGAAATATATCTGGCAGTTTAGACTGACTGTGACCGTATAAAATCTTAGCTGAACTGTCACTGTCTCACCTTACATTTCTATCAATGCATCACAAGTATTTTTTATGCAGTCATCAGTAGTAATGTCGTTCTAAACTTGAATTATGAAACTCAGCAGGAACAGATAGCTGGAGATGTCCATGTAAAATAGATATTCATTTCTTTGGAGAGTGGAACTGCAGATCTTAAATTATCTCGACTACTCACATCTTCTCCATTCTTTCCAGGAGGACCAGCAGCACCACGGGGACCCATTGAACCCTACAGAAACCAATCAGGAGAATCCAGGTTAGCCATTTGTGTGTGTGAGTGTGTGTATGCATGTGCTGTGTGTTTCTGATACATAAACTGGCAGCATAATTCAGAAAACAGACTTTTTTGAGAACAGACTTTAAAGTTCATAAATTACTTTGGAGGAATTTTACTAAGAGACTAAGTTTTACCAACTCTCATAAAACCAATCACTTTTTTGACCTTTGTTAATCTCAGTTCGGTTGTGGAACTATGAAAGCTACAAATATCTACAAATATAAAGAAAAAATAATGAAAAGAAAAGGGCTTTTATAGACCCAACAGAAGCCTGCAGATATTAGCCTGTGTGCTGAGAAGAGGGTCTGTGTTTATGTTCTTATTTGTTAGAGTGTTGAAGACACTTACAGGGGCACCAGCCTCACCAGGCTCACCAGGAGGGCCAGTGAAACCTTGGGGTCCCTGCGTGGGCAGACAGAGATCAGCAGAAGATAAAAATCATGACCAAAGCATTAATTCATGCAAAAGAATATGAAGTTATCTTGTCAAATCAATTAACTTGATTTGTGCTTTATTTAACTACATTAACCTGATATGTGCTATTGCAAAGCATGTCAAAGAGCACAGTACAAAAATGGAGTACCCTAGGGTGAAATATATACAAACATCCCCAAAAACACACACAGACTTTTGAGCAATATTTACCTAAAACGATGTCAAACTCTACTGTGCCTCTTAACCAAGAATACTGAGTAAAATCAATAAAAGAGGAAGAGAATACTTACAGAAGTGCCTGGAGGTCCTGGGGCACCACGGGGACCTATGGGTCCCTGTCAGGCAGGAAAGAGAATAACAGTCAGTAATGACTTCTCCATCCACTATTCATAATGCATCGGGTAATAAGATCACCTGTTCATGTCACATTGTATAATCAAAGTCCAGTGCATGTGATAATCCAACATGGATCAATGTGTGAAAGTTATTTTGTGGGATTCTAAATCAGCTAATGCCAGATATACATGTAAATGTAAAAGGATCCTTCATGCTGCGTGAACATTTCTCTGTGATTATAGTGTAAACAGTAGTGTGGGTTTGATGTTAAGGTCCAAAATGCTTCCAAACAGGAACAGGAAATGAAACAGGTGGTTCTAGACCAGTGGTGTCAAAGTTCCCGTAGGTCTCAACACTGCATAAAAGGTCACGCAGACCTCAGCACTGCATAGCTCAGTAAGCCCTCTGCTTTAGCATAACTAAAACAGCTCATTAGCTAAGCTTTCAGGCTAAAGTGGTGAGGATCCACACTAACTGTGGCTTTACATGTACTTTATAGAGCAAAAGCATTTCATGTAAACGGTCAGCACTTGTTTTGGCTGAATGCACCTTACATATGTGTATGTTTGTGTGCACATGTGTGTGTGTGTGTCCTTACCATGGGGCCTGGGATGGGCATACCACCAGACTTCTCATCGAAACCTCCAGACATCTGAGGAGCAAAGTTCTGTGGAGAAGGCAAAACAGAGACATTTTTGTACTTGAAAAAAAACATTAATCTCAAGCATCAGAATCTATAGAAGATGGGTCTGCTCAATGTCCCAAAAACAAACTAAGAAATGCTAACAAATGCTACTACACAAGCAGGGAGTGAGAAACACTCTGAAGGCGAAGGAGTTTGATATGCTTTATGCATACATAAACAGGTCAAAAGGGTCTCTTAGGTCTCACTGACATATGACAAAGTTGATGAGAGAGTAGTTTAGTGGTATTGAGATGCCTCTGAACAGCACTTAGCTCAAGAGGTAATGGATGTTTAATGTGGATATGGTCTGTCTGTGCCTTCCTGTGGACTGACGCTGTCCACTCTACTGGTGCTGAAATGTTTCTGCACTCTAATGTCTAAGGTTCCATGAGTTTGCTGTGATGTAGGAATCTTGCCCCTCTGGATTCCTTTGGAGCATGTCATGATCATTTAGTGTTTCAATGGTAATGCATGGTATACCTGAACCGCAAGGGTAGTAGAAGCTGCACCTATCTCTCTCTCTCTTTCTCTCTTTCATGTTTGGTATTTTTCTTCTTCAGATGAACCACTTACTCCGCCAAGGCCAGGGGGTCCAGGGGGGCCTGGGGGCCCAGGAAGTCCAGGCTGTCCAGGAATTCCATCGTTGCCGGGAGGACCGGTTGGACCCTGAGGGAGGAAGAGAGAAGAACTGTGAGTGTGTGAAAACATTAAGCTGATGCATGCATGATGTTGCATGCCACTAACTACTAAGTCAAGTCCTATGGTGCTTATTTATGCATTTACATATACAGATACATATATCAACCTCTATATCAGTTCATACCTATATAAACCTTTAAAGTTTAATTATTTGGGCATCCAGCCTATTTACAATAGCTATGCTGGAAAAAAATTCCTTTCCTAAAAGGTATTTGACCTGTGTATAAACAGTCATAACAAAACTGCTTGATGCCAAATGATATCAACATTTATCTTGCTCGAGAATCAGTATTTTTTCAACAGTGAAATAATAATGTTTTAAGCTACATATTAAAGCAAACTAATCAATAATTAATTCATTAACATTCTAAGGGAAAGCCAGTGTTGTTGCTGAAAATGCACCTCTGCAGGTGACTGACACGATGGCCTAGCAGGTGTTAGAATGCAAACATGCTTCATTTTGCCATTAACTGCCCAAACACAGGACCCTCCCCAAATCTACAGAGCCCAGGCCTCTGTGGGCTTACTGAAGATGCAACCAAGAACTGCCTATATGGAAACCATGGATCATTACAAAAAGGTCAACACCACTCAGGGGAAGATGTAAGGAAAAACCTACCCTGTCTCCCTTTGCGCCACGCTCACCTTTGGGTCCCTAGGAAACAATTCAGCAATATGAAAGAGAGAAATTCAATGTAGTTTTCTCCCTCAAGGAGCTTCGTTTATTTTAATCCACTAAAAATGTTAATAAAATAATTTTAAAAACGATAACAAAACCATTACCTCAACTCTGGGTTCTTGGTATTCTACAAAATAAAGAAAATGTAACAATTAAAATCATGGAAAAATCAAACAAATGTTCTTTTTCTAAATCACATCAAAAGATATAGCCCTAGTCAGTACATTATATTTAATGACACAACAATTAACAGCATGTCTAAAACCTTGCTCTCCATTTACTAAAAGGGTCAAAGGTTAGTCCTAAAGGTAATATTGCACAAATTCTGGTATGGGAGGTCAGTGTTTATTCCAGTGAGGGAAGAACAAGAGGAAAATCTGGAAAATCTTAAATCCGGAGAAAACTGTTGACAGTTTGTTTTATAGGCCTACATTTATCCAAACTCAAAATGTTGAGGTCCAAGCATTAAAAAAAATGTCGGTCGTGTAAATTCCCCACGGTAAAAGCAAGGCCCGCGTACCATCGTCAGGGCAAACGGGGCAACACTCATCAGGTGGAATCACGGGATTGGCGCAGTCGCTCGTGTCCTCGCAGATAACCTCGTCGCACATGACCGTGCCGCTGTCGCACACGCAGATCTGGCATGGCTCAGGTTTCCAGACGTCCCTGTCATTGTAGACCTGGCCGTCCAACGTGCAGCTGCTGCCTGTGCCTGAAGACGAAGCGGACAGGCTGAACAGTCTGATTTAACGCATCCTAGCACTGCTGGATATGCTATAAGAACATTGTTCTTACACCCTCGTTTTATGTCATTTTGGTTTAATATTTGATCTTAGCCTAATAAGTGCGATATATCCGGCATAAACTATTTTTATTGTTGTTGTTGTTGTTGTTGTTAGTAGTAATAGTAGTAGTGGTAGTAGGACTCCTTCCAATAGTAATGTTAACAAAGCGTCGGGCCTTCAACAGAAATTGGAAAAGTAGCGTAAGAATCAATTGTTAGTTGTTTTTAGCCTTCTCGGGTCAACAAGCTATAACGACTTATAGGCTAAATTATATTGCCACGTGGTTTCAAGTAGCTACGACACGTCTGATACTGAAATGATCTGAACGAAACGGAAAACGGCGATAGCGAACAAATTGCATTTAAGTACACGGCCTCGTAACTGAAGAATGCTTCATTAATTATCTTTACGTGCCTCCAGGTGGCGTTGTAGTACACAGTGTTGTGCTAGCAAGATAAGAGTTCGGACAAAATTGCCGTGTCTTCTGTGCTTCAGTGTCTGCCATGGAATAATTAAAATCTGGAGGGATGGCAACGACCTAAGATTACCTTTGTGGAAGGCCTGCAAAGACTACACGTGTTTTAAATTATCACAAAAATAAAGAGGTGGGGTGGGGGCCTTTAGGGAATTTCAATAATGACCACTTGGTGGCGCTGTAGTATTACGGTAATAGCCAACAAAACGCTTGCGATAGTGAGAAATATAAAAAATCTAATGAATTTATTTTTCATTTTAAACAGTATATTTAACTCATTATCAAGCTTACTGAACTTCTTCTGTTGTTGGCCTGCTAATACGTTTAGCAGACCTCCTTTAGCTTTGGTTTGGACCTCTTTTCAACTAGGTAAGATGCTCCGTATACTAGTCCAAAAATGAGATCATCTTTTTTCCAAGAGTATAACCCATTGTTTATATATATATTTATTATATAGATTATATATATATAAACATTACATGTTGTCAACTTATTAAATTATTCTGATGGGATTCACCTTAAGCTACATGTCGACTTAATTAATTAAACTTCTAATATTTCTCACCATAAGCCGGGGCAATGAATCATCTAAGAATGTAAATGTTAAGCCAGACACCGCAACAATACGTAGCTCAGACGTATTTTTGCCACATCTCTTTTCTGGCTCTTTGTCCATGATTCTGCAGCTGTTAAAACTTAGCTGCAGGGCATCTCATAGCGCGCGGGGAGGGGGCGGGGGTGAAGACGACAGTCGAAACCTGTGGCAACTTGCCTCCAAAGGCTCGCGCATGCAAAGGATAATTGAGTGCTAGTGCACTTTAGAACTGGAGCCATATCTCCCTCACATTCAAATGGGAAAAGTCCACAACAACTGCATCAGTCACCATAAAAAGAAGTAAAGACTGAACACGTTGAACAACCTTCCTGGCCAAGAGAACATGCAAGTCTCCACTGATGGCTTTGCCTGTTGCATCCTGAGCACAGCGTTGCTCTTTTCCCATCAGTCACACTACAAAAATCTCAAAAGACAGCCTTTAGAAAACTCATACTTACGATCGTCCTCGCCTTGTCCCCTTGCCAAAAGCACTGTTGCGCTGAGCAACAGCGCCAGCCGAATATCCACAAAGCTGAACATGTCTAAATATTAGACATGTAGACTCTTTGAGGCGAGGGAAGTTCTTTTTTTCCTTTAGACTCCAATCATACACAGTAGGGTCCGGTCTTCACTGACTCCAATCCAGACCCCAGCAGAAACTCCCTACTGCCTAAGCGAACTTTTTGCCCAGGCTTTTATACTCCAAACTTTTGGGGAGGTGCCGGGTACACCAGATAACTCAGACATGTTCCCATTTAACAGGAAAAAAGAGTCCCTCCTTCAGACGAAGGGGCTGTCTCAGGAACCCTTTCTTTACCCTAACATCTAAAGAAACTTGATCTTTTAAAGAAAAGGTGAGAGTTCTGGGTTCAGCGGGACATCCTGCCATTATTAAGTAGCGGTTCCCAAGACAGGCCTATAAGCTGCCTGCGCATATCTCAGCTTTTAGGTGTAACAAACGTATAACACAGGAGAAAACAAGGAAATACATTTGAAGACATTTATTCTCCTACCAGGTTAATGTTCTTAATGTGTTTTCCGTTCTTGTGTGAATGCGACTGCTATTCTGTGCATATAATTATATAGCTGTAATTGTTTTGTATGTATTCTTGATGGATGATGCGCAAATTGGTCTTACCGTGAATTTTCACTCTGATTTTTTAGTGCGCTATATCCTGCATTAAATGATTGTTCTTCCCCAAGATTTCATCTGTTTTGGATAATTGTGCTCTTTGCCTTTTGGATTTTACTCATGCAGTACATGACCTTAACGGATGTGGTGTTGGCAGAAAGTTTAGTGTTTGTTTTAATTAATATGTTTAATTGCACTGAGATTTGATTTTTTCTTTTTCTATTACTACGTCCACAATTCATTGCAGATTGTGGCTGTCTCATTTAGTTTAACGGGTATTTGTATCCATATGAATTCAACTGGAAATTAAGTTATTAAGCTTAATAATATTTTAAACTCATTGCAATTGCAAGTCTGTCACCACACAGGGTACCTTATTCAAAAATACAGATTTGAAAATGTAGGCCTAATAATTAGAAGAGGGTGCATGCTCAAAAAAGGCTGCAACGGTGATGTACGAGCTGCTATTGGCCGCGCCTGCGTATTTAGGTGATGTAAAAAAAGGGAAAAAATTGGATCGCGACTCGATCCATCGCTCTTCCGCAGACACGTCGCACCTCAGCGAATATCCAATCACAGTACACGTTATCTCCCTAATTTGTGTATCTTCACGTATTTTCATCATCATCATCATCATCATCAAGAAAAGTCTGCCTGCGTTTTTTCCTTTGAAACAGCGGAGGTGAAGTACAGCGTGAGTACTGCGAGAACGCCACCTCATCGCCTTCAGGTGCGTTTAGAGTCCTCAAACTCTAGATTTTAATGCAAGACTGCAACAACAACAACAGCAACAACAACAACAACAGAAACTGCAAAAAAGAAAAACTCAAAACCAACAATTTTTATGGGTGTCTTGTTTGTTTTAAAAGGCGTTTTAAGCATGGCATTTTCTGTTTAAATACAATCATGGAATTACTATCAAGGAATTAATAGTGAACAACTCATTGACTAAGGACAGTTTAATAGGATGTTGTTAGCTGATGTATATTGTAATTACAGCCAAATTTCATGGGCGTAACTAAATGTGTTGTTTTAAAAGTGGTTAGAGAGCACGTGCAAATAAAGGAAAATAGAAGTGGGTTAGTTTTACTTAGCGTTAGTTGTTAGAGTGTTAGTTGTTTCTGTAGGGTGAGCAAAGACCTCTGGGAGCTCCCACATTATCCAGGAGCAGAGAGAGGAGGGTAAGACCAAGATAGCACAGAGAGCCTGACGGCTCCGGCCTGGATGAGACACATGGGTGAGACACACGGGTGAGACACACGGGTGAGACACATGGGTGAGACATGCTCCAGACATCCTAAGAGCTCTGCCATGATGACTGTCTTCTAATAATATAAAATCTTTATTTGTATAGTACCTTTCATACATACATGCAACTCAAAGTGCTTTACAGAATAAAGAGAAGAAAGCAAACATAATAAAATAATGAAATAAAATAATTAAATGGCATAACTATAATAAATAGAAGAAAAGAAAAAAACAAACATAAAATGTAATTATGTAAAATAATGTGATAAAATAATAAACCATTGAAGTTCCTTAACTAAATGCAGCTCTAAACAGGAAGGTTTTGAGACTCTTCTTGAAGCTGTACAGGGATGAAATGTATCTGAGTTCCTCAGGAAGAGAATTCCAGAGCTTTGGGCCATAGTGGCTAAGAGCACCCTCTCCAATCTTTAACCAGGTTTTAGGAATCACCAGTAGATTGCTGTTTGAAGACCTGAGAGATCTGACTGAAATATCTAACCATGATTTCACTAAGGTAAAGAGGAGCACGGCCATGAAGACATTTAAAAACCATCACCAGAACCTTAAAATCTATTCTAAAACTGACAGGTAACAGTGCAGTGAGTGGAGTGCAGGTGTAAAATGATCCTCCTCTTTCTCCTGCGTGTCAGGACCCTTGCAGCAGCATTCTGAACTCGCTGTAGGTGTGAAGCAGAGCTCTTTGGGAGAGCAGGTAAAACACTGTCACAATAATCTTCATGTGATAAATGCATGGACAAGTTCCTCACTATCAGCAGGAGAGATCATGCCAGCAGTTTCCATCAGAAATCACTGATGGACGGCCATTTCAAAATCATCTTAAAGCCTCTTGACATCAATGCAGGTTTATTAAACAGAAGATATGGTAACACAGAAGACAGCAAATAGATAGATACATATTTAGATAAATAAATTCATATAAATAGATAGATAGATAGATAGATAGATAGATAGATAGATAGATAGATAGATAGGTAGGTAGGTAGGTAGGTGGGTAGGTAGATAGGTGGGTAGGTAGGTGGGTAGGTGGGTAGGTAGGTAGGTAGGTAGGGTAGATAGGTGGGTGGGTACTGTAGGTAGGTAGGTGGGTAGATAGGTAGGTAGGTAGGTAGGTAGGTAGGTAGGTAGGTGGGTGGGTAGGTAGGTAGGTAGGTAGGCAGGTAGGTGGGTGGGTGGGTAGGTAGGTAGGTAGGTAGGTAGGTAGGCAGGTAGGTGGGTAGGTAGGTAGGTAGGCAGGTAGGTGGGTAGGTAGGTAGGTAGGTAGGTAGGTAGGTAGGTAGGTAGGTAGGTAGGTAGGCAGGTAGGTGGGTAGGTAGGTAGGTAGGTAGGTAGGCAGGTAGGTAGGCAGGTAGGCAGGTAGGTGGGTAGGTAGGTAGGTAGGTAGGTAGGCAGGTAGGTGGGTAGGTAGGTAGGTAGGTAGGTAGGCAGGCAGGTAGGTAGGTAGGTGGGCAGGTAGGTAGGCAGGTAGGTAGGTAGGTAGGTATGTAGGCAGGTAGGTGGGTAGGTAGGTGGGTAGGTAGGTAGGCAGGTAGGTGGGTAGGTAGGCAGGTCTGATGGACGTGCTGGCAGGTATGCGCTCCCCCACCATCGTGTCATTAAGATGGCCAGCTCGGGTTCATAGCTTCTGGAGTTTGATGAGCAGGCGGCTGTCAAACAGGTGTTCTCACCCTCCCTGCACTTTCAAGATGCAGAAGGCCAGCATGATAAAAATACCAGCTTCACCGAGCTCATGAGCTTCTGCAGCTGTTTCTCATCCTCTCAGTACTCTGCAGGTCTGCTTCACACACACACACACACACACCAGAAAACATGGCGAAGAATGTCCAGGAACCCGAATAAACGAGGCTCATATGGCATGTGAAATATTAGGTGCAGCATCGGTAGTCACTCCGATGGGGTTGTCTGGGCGGGCAGGGAACTCAGAAGAACTCACCTTATTTGGAGGACTCTTTGGGTTTTCATCTTTGCTCAGTTTGTGTAGATATTTTCAGTGAGTTCATGTGGTACATTTGGTTTTCCTTTGTGCACCGGCACAATCATAGGCACCGGCATATAGAACACACAGCTGCAACATAGGTCAACTCCCTAGTCTGAGAACTAAGTACAAAAACACACATGTCCTGGACAAAACAACCAACCAACAACAAAAAAAAACAATTAAAGGACAAGCAACCAGCCTCCAAAATAGCTTGTTTTTGGCATCAGAAACATTCAGAAAACATTTAGGATGTTTTTAATTATTGTGCTTTCACAGCGTTACGCTTTTTGACATATGTGAAAGTTCGTGTTTTGCATTGTGCATAAAATAGTTACTGAAAAAAGCATCAAACAGTATGATTAACGTTGCATTGCCATGCTAACTGTGCTATAGGTCGGAAAATGGGAGCATTTAAAATCCCCGGCGGAATGCTGCCGTGTTGGGCGAGGCACAGGAGCATGACGTTTAAGGTTATTCCTGCACAGAACCTTTCAAACCTTTGCTACTGATTCTGTGTTGCATTTCAGTGTTGCATTTCAGTGTGAATTTCAGCAAGTAGTGCTCATGAATCTTTTCACTTATCTTGGCCATAGCTAATTTGGAATGACACAGGCTTAGTGCTATGGATCCTTGTTCCAAATCTAGTTTCAGGAGGCCCTTTTAGTTTTCACACGTCCAGCAATATTTGCTGGTTGTTTAAGACCCTTCAACTCTGTACTAATGAGATCTATATGCTTTAATGAGTAATTTTGTGCGATTTTCTGCTGAGACATACAACACTCCCGAGGCTACAGTAGGTGAATTTATGTGATAAATGTTGGCTCAGTGCAGACGGCATGAAGAAATGCTCCATGCTGGAGTTCTGGCATGCCGGCAACAGGAGCAGTGACCGTCTTGGAAAGTCAGGTGGGGGAATTTGAAGAATGGATCATGCTTTCTCCTGCCAGTTATCTGGTGCGTTTTGCCATTGAAATTTCCTAGAGTTCCTCTGAGATGAAGCTTTCATTGTGCTTTGTCACGTTATTTAATGAGAAGTGTTAATGAAGATGATCCAGGTGTGATGACGTAAACCACAAGGTAAGGATGGTTCTTCTCCACTTGTGCACCTGGCCCTGGTACCTGGGCTCCTCCCCCATTGGCTGACTGAAGTTCCAGGCTGGGAGCAGAGCAGGCCAACAAGGCTTTTGTGTGGAAATAGAAACTGCCATTTTACAGAACCTCCTCATCCTGGTCTTTGTGATCTCCAGTTCTGCGGTCAGTGCCTCCCAGTGTCCAGACTGGTGATTATGGGTGGAGTGCTGCTAGACTGTGTAGCAGGCTCGAGGTTGACGGAGACATGCGGGAGCTGAACTTTACCAAGAGGACGTTTCTTCTTCTTCCTCTCTCTCTCTCTCTCTTTCTCTCGCTGTCTTTCACTTTCTCATGTGTAACACAAGAAACAGTAGAGGCAGATTGAGACTGCAGGCAACAGGCAGTGCAAGTCTAGGATGACGGGTGTGGGTGTAAGGATGTGATGGAGGGATGCATTTCTAATCGGGCTTAATAGCAGCCATAGCAGTGAGGTTGGGATGACAGTTGACCTATGACCTAAAACAGTGGACTACAGGCACGTGGACATGTGTGAATGACATACGACATGCGGATGGCTGTATGACGGCTGTTTTTTCATCACTCTTAAAAAGAAGTGGCTAATGAGTAAATTTTTAGCTGTGCTCACAAACCGCCTGACCTGAAAGGTGGCTGTTTAAAAGCACCCTGCTTTTATGAACGGAAGCCTGTCGTTTGAAGTGTTGTCAGAAGCCATATGTGTGCTGAGAGTGCTGAGTAGCTGGTAGGGAGATGGTAGGAGGGGCAAACATAACACTGAAGCCTAATAATCATATACTGCACACATACACACACACACATACAAACACACACACACGTACACACGCACATACATACAACGCAGAGACACACACACCACACAGACACCATGCACAGTTTATTCACATCTGAGAAACAGGAACCAGGACACCCATAAGTTGGATATTTTGTTTGTCTGTCTTTAGAAGCCATTTTTAATAAAGCAGGCCTCACTTAACAGAACCCTTTATTCTCCCATATCTTTACTTCTTGAGCTATGACTTACCATTGGTTTTAAACCTGTGTTGTAACGTTTTATAGCCTTGTTTCCCAGTGTGTCATATTTAATCAGCATAACTTGGACATATCAATACCTGCTTCGTATAGCCTTTGATTATGCTAATGTTTAACAGTTTTGCTTAATGACAGTCACATGCTTTGAATAAGAATCTTTTAATTGGGCTGCTGGTGCTTGAGGATACCATAGGAGATAATCTGATGTAGAATTTTTTACAAGGCGTACCTACCAGTAGTATGCAAAAACCTTTCAATTAAAATGAATTTTTATGAATTGGATATTATTATGAACATTTATTAACATATTGTTTGCATATTTTTAAACATCAAACATTTTTTTCTTTTTATGATCAAATATACCTTGTACAAACACATTTTGAGAACAAAGCATTCAAAGCAAAGACTTAAATCGACATCAAGTATCATTCATTTTAATGTCATTTTAATTGAATTATGTTAAGTATGATCATGACATGATGTTTAACAGCTTCCACTGACCCTTATGTAATCCCATCACGATCAGATGCCCCAGATCAGCAGGCAGATGCTGGAGGAGTCAGCTCCCTGCTTGCAGCAGCTTGTGTGCAGATGTTTCAGCATGAGGCGTTTGCCCAAGGCACTCCTGAAGCTTCAGCATGGCTTTAGATTGGGCATCATGTAGTCGCCTCATTAGCAGGGGTCTTTAAAGCTACTGTATGTGACGTTAAAGCAATACTCCCCTATGCTATCGTGCATCTTTCGATGTATATTTACCCAATACAAACATATTAAGGGTCCCTCACTCTTAATTCACCTTCACATTCAAATTAACAAAAAATCACATGTGGGTTTGAATGGACGTGTGATTTTCTTTGAAAGAACAACACTCGAAAAGCTGTACCTTTCTCTCTCAGCAGTCCCTGAATTCAGCTCCATTTATCAGCACTGTGAGACGAATGCTATTTCCTGTACAATGGGATCCAAAGAGGAGAAAACCATGCGTAGATTGTGCAGCTCAACCGCTATTAGCCAAAACTAAAAGATAAGTGTACGAAAATAACATACCGGTGTCCGATTATTCTGCAAAGTACTTTTCAGTCCTGCACTGTGGCATGATCTGTGTGACCTCCCTGCAGTTCCTAAGTGCTCTGCATCAGGAACAGTGAAGTTGGCACAGTTTGTATGGGGCAGAGCTAGTTCCAGTGTTTGTGTGTGAACGTGTGGTGATAGTTTGTATACACGTGTGTGTGTGTTTGAGCAGTTAGCTCCAAGCTGTGAGGCACACTTCACAAGCTCCTGCTGAAAGTTAAGGGGCGGGGAGGATCAGCCACTTGGCGCCTGTTTTACCCCAGCACTCCTGTAGCCCAGCAGGTGAGCAGATGAACCCGCACACACCCAAACGCATGCATGCACACACCTACACTCACACCCTCATGCACACACATGCAAACACACACACACACACACTTCACAGCACCAGGCCTCACTGCAGAACCACGGTACAATGCATAACCTGCAACATTTCACAGAAGGCACCATTTGATGAAAGAAGCATGACCGCTTGTGTAAGGAGCTGCAAATGTGACCAGATTAAAATCTATTCCTATCTAATTAATGAAAGTGTAATTCACTCCAGAGCACAGAAAGTGCACAAAACAAGCTTTTGCTGGTGGGAAGTTCATCATAGGCTGTGTAACTCCTGTCTGTCTGTTTGATACAATGCCACCTTGAAACTAGAACTGACAGGTTTGTGTACATATCATTCCAGTTTGGAATTCTAGAATGTATTTTATTTACTAATCAACCTGCTTGGTACCTGCATCTTACCGGTAGCATGGCAGAGTTATCCTTTCATGTGAACGTGTTAAAGTTGGTGTCTGCTAGTCTGCGCTTAATATAGTTCTAGGCCTGCAGCATGTGAAGTGAACTATACTTTTATTAATGTCATAGGATGGATTTTAAGGTTTTAAGATGTATTGGCTACAGTGCATTTTTATTTTATTTGTGTCTGTGTTGCATTCATGTGCATTCATGGAAGGTTCAGGCAGAGGACTGAAGCTTCTACCACAGGACACACAGGTGAGAAGGTAAGAGCCCATGCTGCAGTGTGCAGGCTCAAACTCGCACACCATCTCACTGGACATGCCGAGACAACGCCTGCAGCTGAGTGGTCTTTGTGGGTGGGTGTTTGGCTGGGTGTGTGCGAGGGAGACAGAGAGAGTGGGTGATACATTTTTAAGCGACATAGACATAGAAACGAGGAGTAGGTGGGACAGTTTAAACTAATGGCAAGATGTCTTGCTACACCAAAAGAATAATGTCATTACTACAATTTCACCCAGACGTTTTAGTGTTATTCCTCAGTTACTCATCCACTGCAGGGTCAGATTAAACCCAAGGTCAGCTGTGGATTCCATTGAAAGCCATTGTGGTAAGACCTGTCTCACAGTTTGTGAGCAACTTTGATCATTCTGCAGAGTACTTCTCTCAGTCCTGCACTGTGGCACGATCTGTGTGACCTCCCTGTAGTTCCTAAGTGCTCTGCATCAGGAACAGTGATGTTGGCACAGTTTGTATGGGGCAGAGCTAGTTCCAGTGTTTGTGTGTGAACGTGTGTGTTGGAAATGGAGGACATGGTTGTAAGAGTTCCATGTGATTGTATCCATATACTGTACATATTTAGAATTCCCCTTGGGGAAGACCAAAAAAAAACCCATGTATTTACACACATAATCAGAAAATGGGAAATGAGAAGAAAACTAATCTGACTCCGGACATGGAGGGAAGTCTGGATGCCACAGGGCCCCACTGTGATGACCTCCCCGCGTTTCAGACAAATAACAGGGTGAATAGGGGGAGAAACCGTTCTCTCCAGAGCCACTCCAGCTCTGGAGACGACTGGAAACGTCTGTCATTAGTGCTGGGGTAAGAGCAGCTGTAGCAATTACAGGTAGCCAGCGAAGCCTACCTCTGAGCTGCACACACAGATGCAGACGAAGAAGAAGAAAAGATATAATACACAAGGCACAATATTCTCTTTGTAATCTTGAATAAAATACATTCAAACAACAAAAGGTTTATGACTGGTCTATGATCATATCAAAAAACAAACAGAACTATCACATTTTGGATCGTTTTAGCTAGCTTGATTCAGAAAGATGATGACTTTTGAAATGCTGACTCATAAGCATCTAGATGAGCTAACTCTAGCCATAAAAAGAGAATATTTACAAGCTACTGTTTTGGTTATTATGCCACTGATACTACCACTGAAGTCAAAACTGTGATGAAATGCCAGAAAAATGCTTTGCCCCCTGCCCTTTACTTCCTTGTGTTGGAAAATAGTCCAATTCAGTCTTCAAAATTCAGTCTTCTAGCAAAACATTCCAACATTAACATTCAGAGAGTGTCTGACGCCAGCAAGGACTCGATGCTGGAGTTCCAGTACACCCACTGTATGGGTTTCCGGTATACCCAGTGTATGGGATAATTCCAGAGTGTCTCTGCCTCACGTATTGTTTGTGTTGGTAGGAAGACAGCGGTGTGGCAGACGGGGACACGTCTGGACGGCCACGTGTGTAAGACTCAGTGACATGAAACCAAATTTACAACGTGAGCTCGACAACTGCAGAACACAAAGGTTTAAAGGTTTGATATTGATATATCAGGTAACTTGCCAGTCAGATTCCATCTTACATGTGTGATAAAATAAAAGGAGATGTCTCCTGACTGACTGGACTTGCCAGGCAGCGCCCACCAGCCAGGTAGACACCTGTTTAACACGTTGTGCCCTGTAGGCAGCGCCCACCAGCCTGGTAGACACCTGTTTAACACGTTGTGCCCTATAGACAGTACCCACCAGCCTGGCACACACCTGTTGAACACGCTGCTCCAGATACCTGCTCCTGTGCTATCCAACACAAACACAGACAGCTCTAATGATTAGGCTAACGAGGAGCCTAAGCCAGTGCCATGGAAACTCCCATGCTCATGCACATGTGTATATATATATGTGTGTGTGTGTGTGTAAGAAGCGAGACTCTTCCCATGCCAGCACAGCCCAACCAAAGCAGTGATTTTTGGTGAAATGAGAGGGGAATGTAAGCTGGTTGGGTGGGGCCCAATTACAGGGTTGTAGGGTGTCTTCTCAGTTCACCGGCGGAATAGAGGAAATTAGAGTTTTTTTAAAAAGTGCTTTTTCATTTTTTTACATTTGGCATGGCTTAGAGGTTTCTGCTTCCTGGTCCTTGGAGCTCCCTTGATGCAGGAATGGACTGTGATCAGTATGAGACATGTTTCTGTTGCTCAGCACAGAGCACTTTTCAACTCGTCTTGAGGTGCTGAACATCTCAAGATCACTGGGACACTCAGCCCTGACATTATTCAGCATGCCTGCTAAATGGATGACAGAAAATGTTTCTCTGTGACCTTCCAGTCATTGGTGCCTCTTATAGCTGATCTCAGATGGCCCCTGTAATGTGAGGGATTCAGAACCACATGAACCTTAATTCATGTGTTAGCCAAAAATAAAGATCATATCTAGGAGTAACAGACTAACCAACTTCAAAATCTTCGGCATGTTTGCAGGTGTGTCTACTGGTGAAAGAACATGTGAATTTGGGCCAGATGCGTGATCATGTGTCAGGTAAGTGTACCATGTTTATATGTGACTCTGCCCTTCAGCAAATAATGAAGAAGAGAGAAAGAGTGAGAACTAGAGAAAGAGAGAGAACCAGAGAGAGAACCAGAGAGAACCAGAGAGAGAACTAGAGAAAGAGAGAGAACCAGAGAGAGAACCAGAGAGAACCAGAGAGAGAACCAGATCGAGAACCAGAGTGAGAACCAGAGAGAGAACCAGAGAGAGAACCAGAGAGAGAGAGAACCAGAGAGAGAACCAGAGAGAGAACCAGAGAGAGAGAGAACCAGAGAGAGAACCAGAGAGAGAGAGAACAAGAGAGAGAACTAGAGAAAGAGAGAGAACCATAGAGAGAACTAGAGAAAGAGAGAGAACCAGAGAGAGAACCAGAAAGAGAACTAGAGAAAGAGAGAGAACCACAGAGAGAACCACAGAGAGAACCAGAGAAAGAGAGAGAACCAGAGAGAGAACCAGAGAGAGAGAGAGAACCAGAGAGAGAACCAGAGAGAGAGAGAACCAGAGAGAGAACCAGAGAGAGAACCAGAGAGAGAGAGAACCAGAGAGAGAACCAGAGAGAGAACCAGAGAGAGAGAGAACCAGATAGAGAGAGAACCAGAGAGAGAACCAGAGAGAGAACCAGAGAGAGAATGGGTGAGATGGAGAGGGTGTCATTTGTTGAGGCAGTTTCGAAAGGGAGGAAGGAGAATCATTTCGTTTCCACTGTGTCTGATTATGTGTTATAGGTACAGTCACAGCTCCATAGCCACGCCCCCTTCCACCGAGGCCCCTCCCTCCTCCTCCAGCAACCTCCTCTCCACACTCACTGAACTGCAGCCATGCCTGAGCCAGGCTGTGGGTGCCTGTTATGTGTCTGCAACGCACCGAGCTGCCAGCACCACACCATTATGAACCTTCTTGTTATATTTCCACTGTAAAAAGGAACAGTGGCAGAACAGCAAGGTCAACGCTGTTTAAAGCCTGGGCTGGTAGAGTAGGAAAATACACTCTACACTCTTTGGGTCTTGTTTTCCCACCACTGCCCCTCCCACACATATGCATGTACTTCTAATGGCATTCGTGTATTTCCCATGATCCTGTGCTGATGTTGAACACGTGAAAGTAGCAGACGCGCGCACACACACACACACACACACACACCCCCCTTGGGTCCCCTTGCAGTCCTTTACCCAGTGTGCGCAGTGAACGCTATAAGGCAGGCAGAAGAGCAATGGAGTTTATGGAAAATATGACTGTGCCTGAACTGCCAGGAACAACAGTGCAGGAGAGGAATGAGAGGAGAGAGGGAGAGACCGTTGAGAGAGCGTTGAGAGAGCATTGCGAGAGTGTTAGTGGAGCCTCTTTTTGAAGGGGGGAGCATGAAAAGGCAGAATCTGACTTGACAGAAGTGGAGATATGAAAAATGAAAATGTTGGGGAGGACTAAGGAATGAGTGGGGCTTCCAACACGGAAATAGGTCTACGAGAACTTTTGACATGCAGGAAGTAATCTCAGTATAATTTGTGACACTGTAAACATCCCAAAATTCTATATACTTTAAATATATGTTGTCAAATAAACAAAGTGCCGGTAGAACCATGTTGTGTTTATTTAGGTAGGTTCCAACTGTGGTGAGATAAACCTGGTTTTGCCACATGTTGAATGTGGCAATATGTGGTACTCTCATTAACCTACAGTACTGTGTTCAGTTCTCATAAACCTACAGTACTGTGTACAGTTCTCATAGACCTACAGTACTGTGTTCAGTTCTCATAAACCTACAGTACTGTGTACAGTTCTCATAAACCTACAGTACTGTGTTCAGTTCTCATAAACCTACAGTACTGTGTACAGTTCTCTTACATCTAACATTATTGTGTTCAGTTCTCTTAAACCTACTCCAATAGTTCTATGTTCAGTTTTCAAATCTACTTCAGTTAGAGTCCAGATAAAATCTCAGAATGCAAAGAATCCTGGGCATCTAGAACCTCACAGTCCAACCAGTAATGGTTTTTAAATGTTTTTAGAGCTAGAATTCATTCACACTATTAATATATCAAAATGGTTTCTTATGAAACTAAAGTTAAAGTGAAAGCCTACCAGGGAGCAGGCGTGAGGAGCAGGGCAGAGAGGATCAGCACAGAGAGGATCAGCTCAGAGAGGATCAGCACAGAGAGCATCAGCTCAGAGAGGATCAGCACAGAGAGGATCAGCTCAGAGAGGATCAGCAGAGAGGATCAGCTCAGAGAGGATCAGCACAGAGAGGATCAGCACAGAGAGGATCAGCTCAGAGAGGATCAGCACAGAGAGGATCAGCTTAGAGAGGATCAGCAGAGAGGAGCAGCACAGAGAGGGTAATGGAATGCTCATGACTAAATGAAGAAAGCAGGTGAATAACCCTGGTCTACAACAGGAGTTATTCCTTTACTGAAAAGCATGTGTCTTCATGCAGTCCGACAAGGCTTTCCAAATCTCTTGAATCCTCACTGATTCACCCTGATTTACTGATAATTGACTCCATCTTTTGTAACAGCAATCCTGGTAGAATATCCACAGCCTTTGAGCTCAGGGACACATGAGGGTCCTCCAGTTTTCTTCTTGAGACAATGGTTAACGTCACACAGCATACAAGCAAATGGCGAACCAAAATGTCTTTACCACATGACTCAACTGAAATGGGCTGCAAGCCCTTCTTAGTTCCCACTGAATAAGGCTTTGGACTTTGGGCTTTCCGGTTTTAACAGGTAATCACTTCTCAAAGCTCAAAACTCCATAAAAAAGGCTAAACCTACAGTTAGAATATGACTATACTAGCAGTCATATCAGGTGCTGTAGGATAGCTTATGACCAAAGAATTGCAAATATTCCTTGTCAGGTCATCACATATTTTAGCTTCAATCACTGTAGTTCCTGTCTGTAATATGAAATGTCTGATTATGAAATGTCTTATTTGCATCACATTTTTTAGAGAAACAGCAATTCAATTTCTTTCTTTGGTTTACAGATTTATTTGTTGTTCGCATTTCCTGACACAGTTGACATAACACAGCCATACATGTTTACAGGTAAACAGGCAGTAGTCAAATCTAATCTAAACATACAATAAAATTTGGTATATATTTGCAAATAACCATAAATCTCAGCAAGCTAGAGATGAAGACGTACTTTTTATAATATCTGTGGCTTACACAAAGCATAATTGTGACTGTTCTCTCTCTCTCTCTCTCTCTCTCACACAATTTTATTTCTCTGGCCTGCAGAATATTTTTTGCCCAGACCTGTGCTCTGCTGGAAAAACTTCTCACAGCAGAGTGATCCCTTCCCCCTGTCTGTGGTGTTCCAGTTGGGAAAATTAGTCAGAGAGTGAGCTCAGCCGCACGTCTGGAGAGCACATTACTGCCCTTCCTCCCTCCCTCTCTCTCTCTCTCTCTCTCTCTCTCCTGTCTCCCTCCCTCCTTCCCTCACTCCCTCATCTCTCCCTTTCTCTCCTTCTTTCTCTCTTTCTGGGCTTCCACGTTTTCTGAGTAAGAGAAAGAAAAGAGTGAAAATAGACTAAGAAAAGGGAGAATGGAGAAAGGAAAACATTCATCCTCTCTTTTTCTCCAGTCAGAGGGGGATGTGTGCTGTATACATAAGGGCACTGAGACAATCATACTACAATAGGGTCAGTGTCACGTTTCTAACAGAAAAGGGAAAACTATAATTGTGCACAAACAGTACTGGGGTACCAGACTGAACCAGACTAAGCCTTCATGGCCAGTGGTCCTGAGAGCTAGCCGTCAGATGCTAGCATCCATTCCGCGCTGCTGCAGGAATCCTTTCCCAAAACTATTTTCCTTTTTGGCTTGCTAATCTGGTAAACATGGAGGTCCTCCTAATTCCTCAGAGGGGGGGCGTCGGCATGAGTGATACAGGCAGTCGGGACCGTGCGCACAGCCCCTCTGGAGCTTGTAGTCCTGTTCAAGGGACGTGGCATGAAATGATGAAAATGCAAATGAGGAGGGGAAGGGACACAGGCCATTTCTGCCAATGTCCTGTCCCTGATTTGCATCATCCAACTTGAGCATTCCTCAGCACAAATCATGCCATCCTATTAGAATCAGTGCTCTTGTCCAGGGCTAGGTGCTCGGAGCCGTCTCTGCAGCGCTGCCGGAATATGGATAATGCATTAACAGTCTGCAAAGTAAAGGAGGTGGAATGCAGATGCATGCAGACGTGCCAAGAGCATTTTACTCCATTACTGAGAACAGTGGCAGCAGTACGAGAGTAGCACCTGCTAACTAGTCATGTGTCAGCAGTCAGGGTTTCTGATGTTGCCCCCACTTTCAGTATCCAGTATTATCGACCCCAGTGTAATATGGGAAAGTAAATCAATGACATTTGAAGTCATCCAGGCACAATTAGTACCATTTGCGGTACTTCTATAAAGTGTAGGAAGAAATAGCTTTCCTTTATAACCTCTTAGCTCTTAAATACATTCTTCACCTGAACAAGCTGAAGTTTAAAAAAATAATTGAAGGTAGTAGAAACTAATTACAGAAATGAGAGCATGCTAATTAACTAACTTTCATTAACTGTCACATTAGCATGTTTTATGTTACCATTAGCAAAGTAGGCTGTTAAATAAAGTTTACTATAGATTATTATATGAATGTATTACACTTTTGGCATGTATTATATTTGAGCATCAGTGAGACTTATCAGTGAGAGACCTTTGCTGGTCCTGTGTCACAATCTCATGCTTTAAATCCTTCAGAAAAAAGGAGATGCTCTCTAGATGGACTTTGCATCTAAGGTACCATCTGCATTGGCCTCTTTTATTTATGGAACATGTCAAGTGTCTAGGTAGGGCTCAATAATAATGTCTCATAAAGCCGAGAAGACCACTGTTTCCTGTGCATTTAATTAGCTCGTCCAACTGTTTCGTTTCACTGGAAGGTCTCTTCGGTTCTCTGAGGCGCCTTCTGTAAGCAAACAGCTCTCTTAATCGTCATAACTACTGGCTTCAGGTCGCCGATGGTTACGGAGAACATCTGTGATATGTGTAACCACTGGTCAATGGTGGTTGTTAAATCATCAAAAGTGGAAGTATTCGCTTTTCCTCTCTGTTTCACTTTTTCTGCATGTTCTTCCCTGTTAATTGCTATACTCTGTCTATGAAAGCAAACTTTCTATTATATCTGATTTATGTCCCTTCAGATTGTAAATTGACTAAGACGGGCACAGATGGACACCTTGCAGCTGGTAGGGAGGCAGTGGTTGCTAACTGCATAATTTTCACCTATTGCCAAAACAGTTGGTTGTGTTTTAGGCAATGCTGCTCCGCTGACAGCTGTTTGGTCCTGACTGACCTTTTGGCTTTATGACCATAAGAACTGAGGAGCTCTGTTAAAAGATAGAAAATGGAAAACCCTGCTGAAAACTGACAAAATAACTGAGCAAAAATGAGATGATCATAGATAGGAGGTGCTACATGTGCACACACAGACACACAAGCCCAATCACTAAGGCAAGAAAAGCAGTCTACAGTGGCACCAGCTACTCAAGTGCTGCCCATATGGAAGCTGTCAGGTTAGACTTCCTTCAGCTCCTCAAGCCCGCCTCTTTTGGCATCCCTTGCTTCCTTTTGTAAACAGAAAATACACACATCTTTCAAATTGCTGCTTAATGACAATTTGGTGTCACAGATAGTCTGGGCACTAGTGTGTGGTTGTGTGTGTGTGTGTGTGTGAGAGAGAGAGATTCTATTCTCATTCTATTTTATTCTATTCTATTCTGTTCCCCATGCTAATGCCATCTAAGATGAAAATATTATAGGTGGTGTAGCCTGTGGTCCCGAACCCTTCTATCGAATGTGGACGTTGGACCCGGTTCATCCTGACCTCACAATCGTTCTTGGCTCTATTCTGTTAGGAAAACAAAGGAAAACCTAGTTTAAAAGGAGCCACATGACCTCCACCTGAGACAGAGGGAGAGATTGACAGAAAAAGAAAAAGTTGAAGTAGACGTGTTGCAGTGGAATTCCCTGGATCAGCCCAATTTCCCCCCCCAGCTTAAATTTTCACTCATAAGATCAAACCAGCGAAACGCCCTCCAGGATTAGTTCTGCCTACTCACTGTGCTTATGGACAGCCCACATCCCTGCCTCACTCCCATTGGCAGGTACTCAACAGGAAGTAGCTCTCTGGATTCGACTCCCTTCACAGCCACGTCTCGCTTGGACGTTTCTCGGCTTCGGCAGACAATAGCAGGGTGAAGTTTGCTAAACTGCGCCTTAGGCTTCCTCCGTTATGTTGGATCCAACTCTCATTGCCACGACCATCTATGCAGACATCACGAGGATTAGGAATTTATAGAGAGTCTTTACAATCTGTATGCGTCTTTGGCTATGCAGCCTCTTAAGATTGCATCCAAATGCCTCAAGTTAGATCCTCTTTCTCTGTCTATTTTCCACTAACATCTGCTAGCACTTAGCTCCACGCTGCCAAGAATATATCTCATCTGTCTTAAGCAGCGAAGCATTATGGGAAACAGGCCTCAGAGAGAACTGGCAGACTGAGCTGGAAGGAGTGGGGGAGGGGAGACGCTGATATTGGGTCACAACGGTGCACTGGTGAAAGTTCATCACCTTTAAGGTCAAAGTGGTCATTATCTCCTGAGCCATGTGTGGCCATCAGAGTTTTTCAAGTGTGTAGAAATGCCACCCCCTTTAATCTGAGCCTACCATCGAAGCTAATTGTAGGTGGAGAAGGTTCCAAGCCAGAGATGCAAACAGAGGGAATGAGCATTGTAGAGAGAAAAAAAATCTAACTGAAATGTTAAAGTATAAATTATCCCTGTTCTTCTAGCATAACCCTACCATAACACTGAGCCATGCAAATGCATGCAGGTCTGTTCTGAGACATTTTGTACCAAAGGGCTGTTAGTTTTCCAATGCAAAGCTCTCCCTACCTAGCTCTCTGGGTGATGACCCTCCACAGGACAGGAGTCATATAATCAAGGTCTAAGCTTCTATGGTCTGACAGAGGGCCATGTGGTCACTCCTGGCCACAGTAAAGCAGGACTTCATTGCTTTTGTATTTTATGTACCATGATCAAAGAAACTAGGCCCTATATAGCCTTAGAGTTTTAGCTGAAAGGCACATGCTAATTACACTTTGTGATTTCACCTGAGGATTGGATAACCACAAGTGAACTGACCAGACTAAAAAAATAAATATAATATAGACATATAACTTCTATGAGTACATTTAATAAAACAAAACCAACGTAGGTATCTTAATATCAGTCCAAAACTAAACATATATATGATTTTGAATGGTAACGTTCACAGTCTACTTATGCAAATTCACTCATAGTAAAGCCATGATAATTAGGAGCCAACTATTAATTTTTTTTTCAGTATTCAACATTATTTAACAGTATCTAACAACTATTCAATTCTGTGTTCACAGAATGAATAACTTCAAAGCTGTATTTTGAGAAACAGAAGAGATAATTTCATAAGTTACCATGGCTGTCCTTTACAAATCCTTACTGCACCTAGGAATAAATACAGTTTCAGACCATTAAATGCCTGTATTTTAGCAAGGAGCCATGGAATAAATGGTGAATTAAGGATAAAAAAAGGCTTTGGCTTTGCAAATTGTGTCTTAAGTAGGGAGAACCTTCCCTTGACCATACCGCAGAAATGTAAGGAACGCCTTATCCCTCTAGAATAGCCACTCCCCCCCCCCCCTTTACTCTCTGTCTGTCTCTACCACTCAAATTGAATAGCCACCCCCCCCTTTACTCTCTGTCTGTCTTTACCACTCAAATGCAGCACACATCTCTGTAGCATTAAGAAAACCGGGTCAGAAACAAACCTGTACTCATCATGAACACACTCATGCATGCACACACAGAATGAAGGAAAGAGCCTCTCCTATGTCTTTCAGTACATTGGACTCAATGAAGAGTCCTTTCCAGACAAGGCCTGGCTCTTCCAAATGGTGTAAATCTGATCTGTTCATACTGAATTTCCGTCTGTAGGAAAAAAAATACCAGTTGAAAATGTGACTTTCCGATAACGTGGCGCAGTGACGTTCTGAGCCCAGGAGAAAATCCAGACAAGACAGATGGGTGAGAGTGAGGGAGAGGGAGGGAGAGAGAGGGAGGGAGGAAGAGAGAGGGAGGGAGGGAGTGAGGGAGAAAGAGAAGGTAATTGAAGGGAAGAAAGAGGGAGGGAAGGAGAGAAAAAGAGCCAAAAAGAGAGCAAGAAATTTCAAGAAAGAAAAAGAGATGGGGAGAAAGAGGAAGGAAGAGATGGGGAGAAAGGGAGAGGGTCAGAAACATATCAAGGGTCACAGAAAGAGAAACTGGGCATGGGGGTGGGTAGTCAGGAGAAGAGGGGTGCTGATGAGGACTGAGAGTAAGATGAAGCAAAATCACAGCAAAGCTCCTGTTCAAATGAGCGCTCTTCTCCATTACAGTGCGAAAAAGCTTCGCAGAAGACACATATTGCTTGAATTAAATGAGAGCGGAGAAGAGGGGAGGAGAGAGGCTTTGAATTCTTTTCCATTGAGGTCAGCCGTTTACTGCCTGATGTGAGCAGTCTGGGAGCTCGGTGCAGGCAGACGCAGCCTTCCACGTCTGAGCCGCTGCGCTGCTTCTCCGTGACGCCGCCACTGACGCTAGACCCTTCCCATGATGCCCTGCTGCTCTTAGCTCCTTCTAGCCCCCTTAATGTAGAAGGGAGGCTACCTGAAATCAGCTCTGGTTCAGTTTTGTGTATAATTAGCCATAGTCACTGTGCTGATCATTCGTGATGCCTGGGCAGATGACCGGAACGTTCCAAATGGCCTGTTTTTATGCAGACTCATCCAGCGAGTGCAGCTTAGAAAATGCTTTTGCTATAGAGAGTCAGAATATATTTTCATCTCCAGAGTTAGCGGAAGCATGGCAGCTGAGTACTGAAAATGACTGCGGTCCAGCAGTTTCAACTTAAGTTACCAATCCAGCGCTTATGTGTATGTATCCTGCACAAGTACAGAACTTTCTAATAGTCTGGACTTGCATGACACGTTGAATCTCCAACGGCAGATGGTGATTAAATCCTAAAACTTGATGGAACTAAATTTACTAAACAAGATTCTTCTGGACTATGAAGGACGTCTTACTGAATTTAAGCACCTTTAAACATAAACTAGTTTATTTAATAAACCATCACAAATTATTATTATTAAATGGATTAAGAGCATAAAATATATTATGGGGGTTGATTATGTCAGTCAGCAGTGTTCAGATGTTACCTGTATTCCAGATTGAAAACATTAAAGTTGCATAAAGACGGCTGACTGTATGAGTGTATTAAATGTCATTTTGTTGTACTTTTTCTTAGTTTTAACCTTGAACCAATGACCCTTCAGTATGACTTCAGTAATGGGTTTTACTAAGTGCTATTAACTGATATGTAACATCTTTGAAGCTGAGGAAGTGATTCTGGCTCTGGCTCACTGAGGTTGTAGGTTGTAGTTTTCATTCATAGCAAACTGCATGAAGTGTGAACAGGGCGTGACATAAACAGGCTGCAAATGCTCGTATTCAGCTCGTTCATACCAAAGCCGAACAAAAAATGCTAATATTAATATTAATTATTTTGGATTTTCTCTGCTGATTTTACGGGGAAAAAATAACCTGATTTTGAAGTGTCCCATGAGGAATCCCTGCCTGATATTAAGTTAGTGGAGCTGGATGTCATTGGAGGGTGGCAGGACGCATTGTGTAGCTTCCTCAGAAGGAGGGCCTCGTGTTTTTAGCCCAGCCCCTGTGGTCATCTGTGCTTAAGACCAGCCCACTACATCCTAACATAAACAAAGGCAGATGTCTGGGTATCGTCAGCACTCCGAACCCCTCTCACCCACCCACTCCATACCGATGACCATTTCTGAACAAACACACATTCACACACTCCTCCTCCTCCATCCCTATCTATGCTCTGTCCTCTCCCCTCTTTCACATTTTCGTGTGTTTGTTTCGTTCTCTCGAGGTAGGTCAAGAAACCCAAAGGAAATTGCTGCAGTTTGCTGCACTATGTTATATGGACAGGCTATCGAAAACAAACAAGAGTTTAGTGAATTGAAACCATTTGCCTTGATGCGTCTTCGCTCTCACACCGTCAACGTGCAGAAGTCCATAAGTAAAATTTAATTTCCACTAACTAGTGACCACATGACTTGAAAAACCAATGACATATGCAGCAGAACCAAGTTCTGTCACTAAAAAGCTTTCACGGAGCAGACGTGGCCATCCAGGTCTGAAATGAGAGAGACAGAACTGCAGTGCTTTTAGACAGGGGACTCAGGCCTTTGACAGGGGAGACTTTTAAGCGCAAAGACTTTTAACTGTCTTTCTAAATCTAAACACGTCAGTATTAATGCATATTCCAAAATAATTATTTCTTCCAAAAGAAAAAAAAAAGGCTAATAGTTTCATCCATACTTGGATTGAAATGCAGTAGCTCTTTGGAGACTAATGTCAACACTGTTTGGGTTATTGATTTGAAATATTAGCAGTGGTGAGTGTACCACAGACAGCTGAATGGTAGCTGCAGGTGGGAGGGCTTTATGTAAGGAGCCCTGCTCTGTGCAATGAATCACAACATAAACTCACCAACCTCTCAGAACCAGCCAATCAGTAAGCCAACAATCTGAAACCTCACAATCCAAACTCTAACCTGCTATTTGTCCCTATTTTACTTGCCATTTCTGTTTCACTATATATATATATATATATATATATATATATATATATATATATATATATATATAGCAATAGCTAATTAGCAATAACTAATTATATGTGTGTGTGTGTATATATATATATATATATACACATACATGCGCACACACACACACACATATAATTAGCTATTGCTATTTTATTGGAATCTTCTCTGGCCATTCCCAATTAATTTAATTTCTCATATTTCTCCTGTGTTTTACTTTGTCTCTCTCTCTACCTCTGTACCTCTTCCTCTGTCTGTCTGTGTCTCTCTTTCTCTCTCTCTTGTTTATTTGGCAGGATCTCATGGGTAAAAAGGGTCACTGCATGGACTTTGTTTATAAGAGGAAGTGACAGAGTGCTGCTTTTACAGCAGCCTCTCTCTCTTCATGGGCACGATCAGCTTGCTAGGCATCTCAGCTAGGAGAGACAGGGGAACTGAACATGCCTTAAGGACGAATGATCTCAGAGTAAATATAAAAAGCTACATTTAGCATTACATTTATCACGTTGTTTACCAATATGTTTACATTTATCCAAATGTATATACTTCCCAAAAGAATCTAATTGCCTTGAGAGTGTCTTAATATTTCACAGACCCCATGTGTTTGTCAAAGATGCAAGCAGATATCAGTGCAGATGCAACTGCATCAAGTTTGATTCCCATTGGTGATTTGTGATATGCCTTTTCCTGGGGGTACCAGTAGAACTGACTGTGAACAGACTCTTACTGGTAACAACATGAAATTCCACAATGATTAAACCCACATGCACAAAACCACACATAAATAAAAGGATGGACTATTGCCTTTTACTTACTTTTTGTCTTCAATATAGAGCTTAGGTATACAGCAAAAGTACACACTTTACTGTCATGGTAGATAAACAGCAGTAGGTGATGCCACTGGGAACTGGCTACATCTAAACTAGGAGGAAAATGGGAAGAAAAATGTATGTATTTTTTAAATGTATTAGAAAAGGTTATATATTCCACTTTTAGAGAGAAAAAAAGTAATCTACTGTTTATCTGCTGGCTGATACACATAATGAATTAATATTATGTAAATAAAATTTGATATAAATACATTAGGCAATATAAATACATCAGTATAAGGAATTACACAACTAGAGGGGACGTCTGGTTTTTGTCCTAATGTGATATTTCGGGCATTCAGAAATGCACATTTTTATTAGCACACACCTATGGAGTACCCTGTCATTTCCCAGAGAAACAGGCACGCTAGTGAGGAAAGGTTAGAGGTAGAGATGGGGCATACCAATGCATGGGCTAAAAGAAGGTTTGCCCTCCAGGAGGTTGAGTCCAGATGTTGAATGGCTCTTCGTACATGCTTCTTTAACATATGGACACACGTATGGTTACAACCGTGCTGACCTAGGTGACAGATGTGTTGTTCTATTGTTATACTCTGTTTTAAGTCATTTTTCAGCTGATTACATCATGTCCTTTTTCCTTATCTGTTTGTGGACTTAAGATGGATTTAAGGTGGAATTCAGGTAGGATTCAGCAGAATCAGCCTTAGTGATTTCTTTCCCAAATTAAGTATAACCAGGGCCCAAAATGAAAATGTGGGACATGCTATTATCAAATATTTCATAATGATTTCTTTATTTGTTCTTAGGGCATTATCTTATCATGGCTTTTTGATAACATTTAAACCACACACAAACTTGTTATAACACTTCTGTGTCTGTACAATAAAGCATGAGCTGGCAAAAAAATGTGAGCTGCACATTGACTGCACAGATCCCTTATTTACCAGATACGTCTTGAAACAAAAAGCTCTGGGTTCACGATCTAACTGACTGTAGGTGTATTCAACGCACAGGAAGAGGCCACACCAGGTGTCAGGGTATGCCAAGCAGAAGAGCTGCAGGAATTTCCACGGCTCCTGGTTGACTCTCTAACTGCCCATCGGGTTACAGATGGTACCCTGACATGAAGCTCATCATCGTGGAGCTTTGTGCAGGTTACAGAAGAGCAGCTATAGCAAAAGAGGTCCAGAAAGTGAGTGAATCAGCACAAAATCATCAAATACTCTTTTACCTGGTCTTAAATAACAGCCAGAAAGGGAACAGGAAGTCTTGTTTTTGAAAGGAAAAACTGTGAAAACATGACTGCCATCCCTGCTCTGAAATTGTCTTTGGAAATCTTTACAACTGTTTGCAGCATCCATACACATTTAATGTTGTGAGAACAGTATTAATAGGATGATTTCTCCAGGACTGGAATTCCTGAGGACAACCTGAAAAGAGAGTCCAGCTTTCTGGTAAAATCTCCTCCAGAAATCTCCTTCTCCCACTCACGGACGTCAGCACAGCACAAAGCTCGCAGGCCTTCCCAGTAGGATTTGGAAGCTGTTCTAACTGGACTTACTCTCATGCCCTAAATCAAACTGCCCCTTGCACTTTTCTACGACCTCTCAGAAATACCTGAAGACACAGAGAGATGTAACAGGTGCACTGCACTCAAATTAAAGGACACTAAAGAGTAGAGTGCTACATTTTTAAGAAGCAATAAATAGACATGAGCCAAACTTTGCTGTTTTCTTTGGTGTGTTCTTTGGTCCCTCTTAATAACCGCCTAATTTGAATGGGAAATCTGTTTTCTGCCTTTTCTATATTGATCCCAAGCACGTTTTACAAACAACATGTTTACATGCAGTCAACACACTGGCGAGAAGTGGCACGCAAAGTGTGAAACCCAGCCCCGTGGGAGACTGCACCAGACACAGGATGGGGAGAGAAGACAACGCCCAGGACACAGCACAATCCATCACTGCACATGCAGGCATGCAATCATTCATATACATATTACAACAGTTTTGTGAGGGTAGCCAGTTTTACCTAATCTCCATGTTTAATCTCCTGTGGAAGGAAAGTGTAGACCCCAAAGGAAACCCACATAAACGTAGAAGGGAACATGTCAACTCCACCCAGATAGGGCGGCGAACCTGACGACCCCTTTGCCGTACCCCTTGTTTTAATGCTGCTACTGTTAGCACATTCTTGTGTTAAGTGGAGGTTTCGGGGGCTTGGGGAGTGAACCCCTCTCTTTACAACAGCACACCTGGACTGTGGCCCACAGGTGGTCATTACGTGCAGGTATCTGCCTCAAACAGGAAGCTACACTTCTTCACTGGCTCCAATTATCTGCTTCAAGTTATTCTAACTACACACATGGCACTCAGAAGCCATATGAGAACCGTAAATCAGTGGCCGTTTACACTACATTATGAACATTAAAAGGTGATGTATTTGACCATAAGGCCTTCGGAGATTTAAGCATAAGCATGTATCTGAAAGATGTTGAAATCTCAGGGGCAAACGGTATGAACTGATGATCTATGTCCTTTGATCATACAGTACAGTGACATCAGAGGGGAATTTTTTTCGGATGTCTTTTTGATCATACAGGCTAGTAAAATGACACCTTCAAATGAGTCCATATTCTCCGTTTTGTTTGTTAGTGTCAATAGATTCAAATGTGCCCATCTTCCGCCTTTCACACAGGACCATTTTGACCAATCAGCCCTCCGCACTGTCATGCTCATGCTGTTCTTCAAATGTTCAGATGTTCCAGGGTTCAGTTCAGTGTGCAGTTTGACAAACTCATTTTACAGTCCTGTGGCACCGCGTTGCATCTCCTTCAAAAGTTTCAGTGCCGAACTTTCAGTGCAACTAGGATTAGTATATGGTAAAACAGTAATTTGATAGTTACTAACAATCTTTGACTATTATAATGGCTGACTTGATGCAACTGAACATGATTTATTTTGCTCTTCACTGGTATGGACATATGAGTACTCACTAAATCAATGAAGATTGTGCACTATAGTAATGGTAAAGATTCTAGAAACACTTCTAGTGTGTAAAGATATTGCCTATGTCTCCACCGCTTCTCTTTTTGAAAGTTTCACTAAGTTTCATTAAGATAAAGATAATGAATGTCAATATACATAATTCAAGAATTTAAATTTATATATATATATAAATATATACACACCAGCAAAATGTCAAAGGTTTAAATGAAATTGAAGGCTTTTACAGAAAACAACTCAAACCTTTGTCTGCGTGCTTCCTCTAAATTTAGGCTCTAATTCAAAAGCACTCTAAAAACCCATTAACCTCATACGGCAAGAAAATAGCAAAGCTGTTTGATGTTGGGGGACTGAAGTAGCTGGTAGCCTGTGCCTGTCAAAGGTCCTGAGAGAGAAACAAGCCCGATGTAATGGTAGGGGCCTTGTCTTTGCCTTGGCAGAGGGAAAGGACGCCCAATAAAGGGCTGAAAATAAACCAAAATGAGAGGCTACAGACGCAACTGCACCTCTCAGCCTCACACAGATTACAGTATAGGCCAATGGCCCAGAATGCTCTGACCATGAGCCTCCTGTAAGGTCTTCTCTCTCTCTCTCCATTTCTCTCCCCCTCTCATATTCTCTCCTTCTGTCTCTCTCTCTCTGTGTCTGTCTTTATTTGTCTCCCCCTCTCATATTGTCTCCTTCTGTCTTTCTCTCTCTGTGTCTGTCTCCATTTCTCTCCCCCTCTCTCATATTCTCTCCTTCTTTCTTTTTCTCTCTCTCTGTCTCTATTTCTCTCCCCGTCTCTCATATTCTCTCCTTCTGTCTTTCTCTCTCTCTCTGCCTCTCTCATATTCTCTCCTTCTCTCTCTCTCTTTGTCTTCCTGGCAATCAATAAAGAAACGATTAAGAGCCAAAGAGAAAAGAAAGAACAGCTGGAGAAAGGGTAAAGAGCAAAGGGAAGAATTACAGGGACAAATGAGGATGAGAGGAGAATGGAAGAGGGAGACGAGTCTTTCCTGGAGAAGATGATTCTGAACATATTCACCATAAATCCTGATCTAAGAGGTCCTATAATAGCTTCAGACTGTGCGTATTAGGCAGCATTTTCTGAACTAACACTCAGCAAATCTTTTGGGGTAAGAGTTGGACCTCTTTTAGTGACGGTACAGACCACAAACACTTGGCAAAGAAGAGCTGATGAATTGTATATTAAAGACCATTAAAAATTACAGGCAAAATGTTTAGGTGTGTTTTTTTAAATGTTTATGTTGTATGTAATATAGTGGCTGTTGTTTTTTGTCAGATTAATAGTGAACAGTTCCTCATAAGTGCAGGACCATTTAAAGACTGATGCAAAGACATTATTAATAAAAATATTTAATTTTAAATAATTAAATAAAAATTTTAAGAGGTCAACAAAGTGTGTTCTAATTATGCAATAACTTTATTCAATAACTGCAAATTTTGATCCTTAGCTTTTACTAAAAACTGACAAACACGATTACTGTTTTTTTTACCGTTTTTTAATTTATGAACCAACCCGAATCCAACTCAATGAATTGATCCAAATCAAATTCTGCTATGCTGGGGCAGTGTACTCTGTTTTTGCCATCAGACAGAGAGACTACCCCAGAAAGAAAGAAAGAAAGGTCGCCATTTTCTCTGCTCTTATTCTTCTGTCACCCACTCTTCCTTTTTCTGGGTTTTTTTTCTCTTGGACTGAAACAGAGCAGTTATTTTTCTTCAATCCTTCCTTTACTCCTGTCCACTGATCTGGTTAATTTTCAGCCAATATCAATCGCCTTTCCTACAAATCACTATTTCTCTACATTGCTTCATCTTCTACTAGTAACTTCTTTCCTTTAATATTCTGTTTGGAAATTGTAAGCTATGAAAGAGTATCTGAAATAGACAGATTACTAAATAACATTTAGATCTTGGCAAAATAAAATAAAAGTTGCTTTTACTTGCACTGAATTCAATGGGAAGTTTTAGGGACCTGGACATTATACATTCTTCTCAGACCCTGTGGCGGTCAGACATGTTAGAATTGTATAAATACAAAATAGGTAATAACTTGTGACTCATCCTCTGACAACCACAAGCCAAAAACTCTTTTTCCTCAGATCGGTCAGCACAACACCCACTCAGGTAAGATCAGGTGATGAGAAAGTGACACTGGCTCTCAGACGAGCCCGCAGATCAGACGACAATAGCAGACAGCTCCACCTTCCTCAGCAACCAGAACGAGGCATCCGCCACATGGCCCTGCCTCAGCACAGCCTCTGGGAGAAGCGAGCGCCACGATCCCAAGATGAATGATGAGCTCGATCCAGGGGAAGAAGGTGGAAAAAGGGATTTCAAGACAGAGACCCTCCGGTTAAACGCTCAACTTCCATTTAAAAGGATTCCAGAAGCTTCTGTACTTTGGAAAGAGCAGGCCGATAAATATGCTGCAGTCTCGTCCAAGTCTTCTCCATCAGGAGGGAGGAGCTGTTGCAGGATGATGGAGATGCTGGACTTTTCTTCAAGGAATTTTTCTTTTAGTATTTGGCTATAAAGACAATACAATACTACAGGATAACTATTCAAATTATTACACAATTACAAATTATTGAAGACTCTGTAATACCTTGGCATTCACACAACCATAACATTTCATTAATAAGTAGATATCAGCAAAGGCAAACTGTTAGACAAATATTCGTAATTTTAGAGAATATCAGTTTCAATATGAAAACATATTAGTATCACAATTTACTTTTGAAACATTCTCACAAACAATAACAAGACAGTGAACTAAATGATAAAATGGAGGCATGAAGCACTCGTTGAAATTTGTAACAGCCTGATGAACGGTGACTGCAGGGGCATTTGCTGCTATTATGAGGAGAGGAGGCACAGTTTGTGATTGTGCTGGCTTCAGTGAAACCTCCCTCAGCATTCCAGAACTGTTCCATGAGGCCGAGGCCTGATGGGAAAACATTATGCCAAATGTGTCTCTCTTTCAAACAGTCTCTGTTGATTCTTGGGAGCTTTACCCTTCTAAAGTGACAGCTAATAGCTCCCTACTGCAAGCACCCTGCGCATTTTAATTCAGACCACAAAGGTGTACCTGATGACCGGTAAATGACCCAGTATATACATGTGCTTTAAAGATTTGAAAGCAAGCATCAATTTGGTGATTTCACCCAGTTGTGTCCAGGAGACGCCTGATAATTTGCCATTCAGGTTGCTGAATCTAATCTGGTGAGGATATAAATCAAAGTACTTAAGCTACTGTGAGCTGAGTATACTAGCCTGGATTTCCCTTTCAGACTGATCTAGGATCAGATAGTCCCCTTAGACTCTGAACAAATCATCTGATTTTTTGGGCTTGCATATAATGTATCAGAGTGTACAAAGGCTGTGTCCAATTCCACAATACCCTCCACAAGCAGAAAATTCTGCATCACTGTAGAACTGTGGTTAGTAATTAGACGTCATGGTGGCAGAGACATAACAGAGGCAACGTTAACTGTGAGAAGATGTGTGGAGTGAAGGCGTTCTTTGGGCCTTTACATACGTGTTAGCGGACACGTGTCAGAATCACAAGGAGGGTTTCCTTACAGTAGCGGGGCACTCAGGAAGTAGCAGGGCCTAGGAACATTACCCCCATTTTATGGCAAACAGCACCTTTTTACAAACACCAGGATCAAGGCATAGGGAGATTGGGTTTGCTGGGTGTCCTGGTGGGTTAATTGGACTTTAGGGTCTTTGGGTTGGTTTGATGGGGTTCCAGGAACCAGTAGGAGATTGTGCTATTAAATGGGTAAGGGGGACTTTAGGACCCTTAAGGAGAGTGAAATCATCCACAAAACTCCTTGCCTCTGTGGAAAAGCTAACAGGTAGAGGTGCATATGTCAGCACCACAGATTGGGTCCAGTTAGCAACTGCACTGTTTGCACTGATTGTCATGGTAGATGTTGGTGGATCTTGTTGGGTTTGTCTTATAATAGTTATAATAAAGGTTTGGTTAGGGAAAGTATCCTGTCAGGATAACAGACTGAAGCAGAACCTAGATGAAATGTTGCACATTACCTTTGTAAAATTTCTCGATTTGTTTGATTAAACTCTCAAACCTCTTGGCATCAGCTAATATGCTGTTAATATGAGTTTGTGTAACCAGTTTTGTTACCATGCAGATTGCCAGGATCCTTAACACCAAATTACAAAATAAATCTCAGTGGTGCAATAATATGTTCTTTTGCTCTTTTACATGAGAGGTATTTATCATCCACACCTATACAATGGGATACTGTTGGGTTTCAATGAATCCACAACACCACATTTGCAGTAATGGATTGAAGACAGTAAACCCAACAGAACGCCACATTGTAACTCATGCATATCTCCCATCCCACAAAATCCTAATTATTACATTACCAGGACTAAGGTCTTATGTGAGCTGATTAGCACTAGGGCTGTACAAAGCTTTCAGCAGCCTGTAGGCCTGCAGGAAATGGGCCAGTTTTGTCGTGTTTTGTCACTTCTCTAAGCAGAAGGCTCCATTTCCTAAGGCGAAAGACAACACTGATTAGGACCAGGGGCCACAATGATGTCCGGCCCTCTCGGCCCTTACAGACATCCAGGAACTTCAAAGGTGCCCAAGGACCCTTCCATGCTTACAGAGCTCAGCTCCCATAAACCCAATCATTGAACCCTGTTGTGATAATAGGCAGCAGAAGGCAGGTAAAGAGGGAAGATGGAGCGATGGGCCTTTTAATGACTTTCCGAGTTTGTGGAAACGATGGGCTTTTAAAAAGCCCAGGGTCCATGCCACTAGCTGGGTGGAAACACAGGAGGGATCCCCATAAAACAAATCGTCAGCCAGCGTGGCAAGACCAGGGTCCACAGACCTACCTGTACCAACATAATCAGAGGTCATACTTCACCTGCATAAATGTTATTTTAATGGAAAAAGAAAACAGATAGACTACACCACGCAGACAGTGTGTAGGGCCATGCAAAAACAAAACAAGAGCATGCAAATTAACTTTTAAAATGAGTAGCGAACATACAATGAATATAAATCACGTAAAACATTGCCATGCAAAGAAATGCAAAAATTATTTTGTTTTGCTCCTTGCCTACTGCACCATTCTCGGGTTCTTATGAGACATTTTGCCATTCCTCTGACAGAGGAATCCCTGCTGGACTCATATTGATGACCTGAAATCAACTCAGGCTTTATTTTACCCACAGTGATACAGTGACTAAAAATGATCTTGAATGAGTCACTCCAGTCATGGTAAAATCAACAAATGTATTTAATCAGGAGAATGTGGGTAGAGACTAAAACGCAACAGGGTGGGGGCTGCAAAAGAAGAGTGAAAGATCTGTAGATGTTCATTATGGGTGTTGCCCCCTAGTGGCTGTGTTTACGTTAATTATGAAATAAAAAACGTGAAATGCTGGGTTTTTTTTCAATGGTGTGAGGTTTTTGTTTGAGGGTATGGAGTGAGGCTGAATAAAGCAATCCTAGACTGCAAGATACACATCCACATAAGATTCACATGGTGCTGTCCGTGCTTGCAGTGGAGGTTAAGTTACTCTTCAAATGCACACAGGCTCAAAAGGAGAAGGAAGGCAACCATTTCTCTCAGAGGTTAAAAGGTATGACATAGGCGGAGCCATGTTCTTGTCTGAGCTGTCCTATTGGTCAGTGCTGTTGCTGAAAGATGAGTGGTTGAATGAGGTCTACTTTTGTCTGCTTTCTCCTGCCTTTTCGCTTCCAGGCTCTCATTCCTTTGTCCTCAGCTACGTTACTCCAGTAGCACAAAACGAACAAAAACACAAAGTTGCCTCAAACATCACTAGAGTTTAGGCATATCAAATAAATAAATAATAACATTAAAAATGTGTCACCCCTAAAGTTAGTGGATCAAATGACTTTCTTCATACTTAGAACTCTATAAAGTATGAAAATGTATTTCAAACAGAACACTGAATTTTTAGGGCCATCTGATTGGTCTCATGATGGGAACATTTGCAGGATTAAACCTTAAATGAGTGTAAAAACAGGAAAAAGGAGAGAGAGAAAGCGTGTGTGTGGCAACTAACATCCTTAAAATAACTGGACACTTACACTCAAGCATACATGCAAATCTTTACCATAGTTGATGATAATCAAACAGGTTTTTATTTATATGCACAATGTTACCAGTGTACTCTGTTGCTGCTGTGCATGTCTGAAATAAAGATTCTGTCCCACGCGTGTGTGCAATTCATCACAAGCTCCCACATTGTCAGTTAAAGCATTCTGCTTTTCCTATGCAACGGGGCCATTCCATGCAGAAAAGCACATGGATACCGTACAGGTATCCACTGAGATAAGGACAGTATTACAGTTACAATGGGGAGCAGTGGGTTAAATGACAGCAGTGTAGCCGAGGGTCCTGGCTCCACCCTTCCTAAGCTAAATGAGGAAGATTTAGAACAGCATGCGTATTCCTCTCTTGCTTCCTACCAACGACTCATCTAATTGACTGCCACATCAACATTGAGAGCTGGCCAGAGTATGTGGGAAGCATCAGAGGAGAACGCAGAGAGGGCGGGGTGGGTAGGACGTCCCGAAGCTGAACTCAACAAAGAGGGGAGGAAAAAGGCAGACACATGCCTTACAGCTGATCCGAATCCAGCGAGTGAGAGAGAGGGAGAAAAGAAGAAGATAGAGACAGAACAAGAAAAAGAGAATGAGATCAAATAGGCACTTGAAAAAGAATCCAAATCCAAAATGTCCGTTTTGCCTTCTTGCTACCACAGTTAAGTGTTTTAAAGACTTATTCCCAAGATTCTACCAGCTGTGCTCACCATTTATATAGTATTTAATCTGAATTTAAAACAGATAAAAAATATTGTCTGAATGGAACAAAGAATAAATTCATTTGCTTGCTTGTCTTATTGGTTTTGGGTCTTTATTTTGGATCTTTTAAGTTATTCCTGACATTATCAGCATATCTTAATGCAGACAGACACAAATACTATTAAGGACGACTAAGATGGCGTGCGAGCCCAAGTTCAGGGGGGATAGGATGCTTATGAAAAAGGCATGGAGATCATATGCTGACGTGCTGTTCAAACAGTGATCAGATATGATGTAATAACAGCCATTTTGTGAACCTCTGCAAAGGATAATATTCTCCTACACAAACAGGAGAGGGGGACAGAGTGTAGCTTCCACATAACCACATACAAGAACAAGAGACAGAAGGACAGAAGGATTTGCCTTCAGATCTGCCTTAATCCTTCGTTGCATAGATTCAACAAGGTACTGGAGACATTCCTCAGAGAGTCTGGTCCATATTGACATGATAGCATCACGCAGTTGCTGCAGATTTGTCGGCTGAACATCCATGATACGAATCTCCCGTTCCACCACTTTTCAAAGATGCTCTATTGGATTGAGATCTGGTGAGTGTGGAGGCCATGCGAGTAGTGAACTCATTGTCGTGTTCAAGAAACCAGTCTGAGATGATTCTCGCTTTATGACATTATGACATAACGCTTTATCCTGCTGGAAGTAGCCATCAGAAGATGGGTACACTGTGGTCATAAAGGGATAGACATGGTCAGCAACGATACTCGGGTAAGCTGTGGCGTTGACAAAATGCTCAATTGGTACTAATGGGCCCAAAGTGTGCCAGGAAAATATCCCCCACACCATTGCACCACCACCACCAGTCTGAACCGTTGATACAAGGCAGGATGGATCCATGCTTTCATGTTGTTGATGCCAAATTCTGACCCTACCTGAAATGCAGTCCCAAACTTGCAAGGAACCTCCACCATACTTCAGAGTTGCCTGCAGACATTCATTATTGTACTGATTTCTAGACCTTCAGCAAACCAGCCCTTCTGTTACAGCCAAATATTTCACATTTTGACTCACCACTCCTATATTTTCGTGTATAGTTGTGTCGATTGGCCTTGTTTCCACATCAAAGATTTGCCTTTTTGCTACAACTCTTCCATGAAGACTTCTGACCAGACGTCTCCAACCAGTACATGTGGGTACCTGGACCCCACTGGTTTCTGCCACTTCTGAGCTGATGCCACTACTGGTTTCAAAGGGAAGTAAGCATGAAGCATCTCATCTGCTGCATGATGTCTCCTTGGCTGACCACTACACCTGTTGTACTCAGTGTTGTCCATTTCTTTGTGCTTCATCAAAAGATCTTGTACTGATGCAGGAAAATTAACCTTGTGCCTTGTTGCCACAGTGTATTTATTACCAGTCGCAATAAACTTAGTCGCAATAAACCACAACCTTTACCTTTGCAACTGGGTTGCAAAACTTCTATTTTTTGAAGGTATTCTTACTTTGCAGTATTTTTCCACACCTGATAAAACTCCTAAAATTGTTTTGAAAGATCTAATCAGATTTCATACCTGCCAAATAAATAAATAAAAATGGTATTTTGCCATGGAGGAAACAGAGTGATATGTTTGAAGAGGCATGGTTATAGGTTGGGACTAGGGTGTGTGCACATGAGAGAGAGAGAGATACACTGAGTAAATAGTGAATAAATAAAACTTGCAGAATTTATTAATTATTCAAATAAAATTTGTAAAGAAACTAATTGTGGATTGGTGGTTGTTTGTTGAAGATAGAGGAGGGGTCTGGTAACGTTATATTACAAACCCAGTTGATAATTCTACAATTCTTGAGCATGCAAAACCTACACCCTTCTTTGACCTCTCGCTTGGAAAATGGGTCAAATAACATGACATAGCCCCTCCCCCATGAACTTGGCAAGCCATACACCCTTTCTCACTGGGTCCTCTGTTGACCTCATTGCCTGTCTCTACCTGTAGTCAGCATAGCTTGGGCTCTTCAGATAATTCCCTGTTCTCTCGTTTCTGGGGGTAAATTCAAAGATGCTTTATAGAACATTAAGTTTTAGAAACAAGTTTAAAAAAAACAAAACACCAGTTCACCATTGTTATTCCCCTCATGCCACAAAATTAGTATCTGTGTTGAACACTAGAAGTATTGATATAAAAGAGGAAATCTAAGTTATAGCTAAAATTTTTCAACCCTCACTTGTTAGTACCAGAGGTTAAAAAGTGGTAAAGGTTCATGATCAAAAATGTAAAATGTCTGTGAATCTGCATTAATTTCACTAATTAACTTCATACTGGCTTAAGCTGTTTAGCAAATTCAGTTATGACAAAATCTTTCTTACTGAATCTGAATTATGCACTTTTGGTCAGTGAAACTGTGACCACACAATGGGGCAAAATCATCTGTCATGTCACAGTACATTTAATAATGACACGGGATGACTGATAATGTTAATGCAGGTCCAACATTTTAGTTCACTGCTTGATTATACTCACTGAATAACTGAATTTCAGTAAAGAACCTTTAATATTACTTCCTCTTTAAAGAGGGAATAAATAACTGCAACTGAATGTGCAGTGATGGAATCTCACTATACCCCAGACAGCAGACAAGTTCACATTCCAAATGGTCTCTGAAAAGACAAATGCAACTACTTGGCTTCCATCCTCCATCCCTCAGCCTTTATAACCATCTCTTCTTTCCTCCCCTCTTTCTCTTCCTCTTTCTCTTCTTCCTACTTCCTTTCTGCTCTACCTCAATGCACGCAACTTCATCGGGGGGAGGGTGTTAATGGTTGTCAATCACTACAATGGTCTCACCTTCCCACTCCAGTGCAGAGCTGTCCCTTTCTTCATCTGGCTCTGAGATCTCCAAGCAGAATAGGTCAGAGATACAACAGGATACCTATGAGATGCATATTTACTGAACTTAGCTGAAGACTGCTGAAAAAAGCAGAACACTGACATTGCTTTTATTACTTAAAATTATGAGAAACGTTGGACATTATGGTCAAACCTGAAAGCACAACACCTCTATCACAGAGACAGTGGAAACCACTAAAGGAAAAAGACAACTGCTGCCCCCATCTGGATTTGATGTGCATACCTCACAGATTTAGGCACAGATCTCAGATCAGAACAGATCTTCTAGGTTCAAGTGATGTCACAAAGCCTCATGAAGAGAAAAAAAAGCTTATAAAAGCATTTTCCTCAATACCACATACAATGGACAACAGAAGGACAGAATCTCTCTTAATGACCAGTGTCAGTTAATACACAGTAATGAATGTATGCAAGGGTCTGTGGCAAGGGGAGCGGCATAGGGTTCAGCCAGAGGTGAGAAATGGGAGCGGCAAAACCCTGGCCCAAAGATCTGGGATCAGCCGGGGAAGACCAATGCAAGCCTAAGTTAAAAGTGCGAATAATGACCTGATCTTAGACCTGTCATAAAAATAAGACAGCCCAGGGAAGTGCAACGTCAGAAAGAGAGACATCAAGGAAACGAAAACAAGAAAGATTAATAGAAGAAAACAAAGCACAAACATAACACTAGGAATCAATGAGATATAAGGCTCGCTGTGAGGGGGAGAAAAGGAGGGGAGGTCAGAGGAAAAACAAAATGACTAGAATCTCTGGATGGAAAAGTGGAAAGAGTGAACATGAGAGTGAAAAACAAAGTCACAGGAGGCATACCGCTGCTCCACCACAGCTATCATCTCCCCAGTGCTTAGGTCATCAGTGTGTTTTTCTCCACTAAAGGGGCGGTACATTCTGTGGTACATATTCGATATTTGTAAAGATTACAGAGGAGAATATCAAGAATGAATATCCTATTGCAATTTGAGTTGCTTTAGCTCCGTGTGGTATCTGCAGGGTACCTGCAAGGCAGCTTTGAGCAGGGCCCACCCACAGAGCAGCTGCTGTTCCCTGGTTGGGGCGACAAATCCGGGGCGGGTGACTGGACAAGGCGAGAAGCCCACAGAGCTACCGAGGCCTCTCCAGAACAAACACGTATATTCAAATCTAGCCTCTAGAGGACAGGGAATTGCTGTAGCAATTCTAGAGCCAACATCTGCTCCGGTGTAATGTGTTCTGGCCTGAGCACAAATCGGAGGCTGGCTCTTTCTTTTTTGTAGGTGAAATTTTTAATTATTTAATTAGTGGCACTGCCGTATACGTGAATGAGCTGCGCATGTGCAATGCTCACACTTTTAACTCTGAGTGATCGGATGGGGATTGTTTTTAAACTGTGTGTACGGTGATTCTGTCCGATGGCTTTGCGGTTATAAAATCAGAATTTTAGCAGTGCATAGCAGCAACTTGTAAATGGCTTGGACGTGGCTGCTGTATAGTTGTGAACGGATAGCTTTCCCGTTTTCTGACAAACAGAAAAATGTGTAGTTGAGAACAGCTATTTATGGAAGCAACCAGATGTAAAAGTCTGACACCATCTGAAACTAGACGGCATGCAAACACTACGTCACTAATATACAACAAATAGATGCATATAACGTTTGGCTTACCTACTTTCCATTGAAGTAATTCGCATAGCAGGATGAAGATAGCTAGTTAGAAGGATAGCTAATTCTAGCTTTCACGTACGGAAGCTACCACACTAACATAATCTTGCGAATACACGTAATTTTGTACAAACACGTTTCGATACACGATATAAAGTACCTGAAACACAGAAAACAGAAAAACGCACTTGTTTGGACAGTTATGTTGGTAATGCCCAACAACGGTCTTCAGCTGTGCGCGTGAACAATGCGTTCCTGCGTCATCCAAACAAAAGTAAAAGTTTGAGCTTCGTAACATAACTAGCAAGTCTACCTGAATAGAATATAGTCTAACGAAGGCTGACGTTTCTAATAGAATTATTTATTAATAATTTAAAAACCCATCAGAAACACTAACAAACTGAGGCAGTCCGTGTAAACACACTATTATAGTAATTGTTCCGATAACTCACCTGACATCTGTGTCTGTATAGTTTACAATGTCATGATAGTTGCAGTAGCCAATGATAAATGTGTTAGGATGGACTCCAGTTATCTTACCTACAGTAGGTTCTGAAGATGATCATAGAAATAAAAGAACAAAGGAATCATATGCAGGGATGTCACATCACATCAATGACAATGTGTCTTATTTGAGATACCATACATTATGTATTACAAGTTGAACCACAACGTTACTGCTGTCTTCAGTTAGTTCATGATTGAAGACATTTTATTTAATGTGTTTTGGTAGCTGGGCAGCTTCATTGGTTTTACAGTAAAAGGCATTTATAAACGGGCAAGCTGATACAACCCTGCATGTTATCATGGGAAATCTTTCTAGTAATGAAAATGTGTCACTCATGCATTCAACAGACTGATGTTGTGAATTAACTCACTTCATGTAATTGGTAATCAACAGACAGAAAGAGTATACTTCACCCAAGACTGCGAAACTAAACTTCAACAAAAAAAGACAAAAATGTCACTCTATTTATAAAGCAACCACTTGTCTAATTAGACACTAGATTTTCTATGCTCGGGCAACAGGAAGCAGTGCTAGATCCAGCCTTCCTTTCAGCTCAAAAGGGATTCACAGAAATCTTTGCTTTATTGTTGCCTCTGTGCTATAGTATTGCTTCCCCATTGGAAAAGCCCACATATTGGAGGCAGCTGTGGCCATTTTGGCTGCCGTCCAGCTGGAAGTCTTGTCAGAAGGTCAGGCTAGCCAGCAAGCATCCCTACGGGACGCACACATCTGGAGAAGAGAGCAAGAGCGGAAAAAGATCCCAGACAAAACCAAACCCCAGTCTCTCTCTCTCCCTCTCATTCTCTCTCACTCTCTCTGTCTCCCTCCCCTCTCTCTCTCTCTTTCTCTCTCTACCCCTCTCAGTTGTCTTTTACACATCCATACACACACACACACGCACACACACACACACACACACAGAAAAGCATTCCACTGTTGATGTGAAGAAGGAGATTTACAAAATGTGCCTTGCAGATTACACTGTGGGAGCTGGACTTTTGAACACGTGATCTTTTCTCCACCGACTTGCACAACAGTTGCTGAAATTTAGCACAATACATAACGCCACCAGCACAAAGCTTTGCTTTGCTACCAGAAGGCATCCACTCAACAATGTGTGGACTACGAGGGCAGCGTGTTTCTAGATTTTTCTTCACACTATTTCACAAGCTATTGCCTTGCCATGTAGGTTCTCAATAGGCAAAGAGTAAGCCCCCCATTGTTGCTCTGACAACACGGCCCATTTTCTTTTTTACTCTGAAGTAATCCCTGTTTGATGCATAGTATTTGAGAGCCTTAATTAGCATAAACCTCAGAAGTCTATACATAGCCCAGCACTTTAGCAAAGCGAGGCTAATTGTGTGTTGCGGTGGGTTGGACTTCAGTGGCACACAACGGTCAGGCTAGCTCTCTCACTCTCATGAGCAGAGAGCTGCATTCTACCACCCACACTCTCAGACACCAAGCATGCTCAGTAAGAGTTTGCCCAGGGACAGGATGTCTAGGAAGGCTTTGTGATATGGAATAATACCATGCAAGTCTTCAACCAGCTTTCTTGGCCCAAATCCTGGCTTGATTTTGTGTAAGGAGAGCACAGCAGCAAGAAATAATTAATTACAGCCCTGTTAACACCCAGAATAAAAACAACTGAGTTCACTGCAATGTCTATAAGAAAGGAAACATATGAAACTGTCAATACAAAATTATTGGTGCCTTATTCAAGTCAACACATCATTTTTTTACATCATCATATTGAATCAGGTTAATATATATGCAAATTTATGAATTGTGATTCAGTTTTGCCTCCACTATCTTTAAACTGTAACAAAATAAGCTTAAACAGGACTTGCATTTCATTCTTATTGCATAATTGGGCCACCAGAACCAAAGCTACTCACTCCATAGATGGAAAAATCATCCCCAGGGTTTGATGATGGGCCAAGTGCACAAGGCAGGCATGTTACCTCCTCTGGCTCCACCCTGCCTCGACTGTCTTCCCTTCCGTTTAAAGCAGAGGGCAGGTCACAGGCCTGTGCTTGATTGCAGCACAAAAGCATGCTCAGTTCTGACGTTGGGATTCTGTTCCCCAAAGTATGGTCCTTAGACTCCACCAGAGTATGGTTATTTTAATGCCAAACCAGCCATAGATGTAGTGAAACAACCGCAGAAGTGGGAGGGGAGTGATGGAATGACTGCTGACCATTACCAAAGACCTCATTCATCTCCTCCCAGGCCCTCAGCACTGCTTCAGTCTGTTTCCTGTTTCCTTGGGATATGTCCACTTAGTATGAAACCACACAAGCTTCCCTGCAACACCTTTGCAGCCTTGTTCAAATACCAAGCAGAAGCTTGGTTGGTAGTGGTAATAGTATCAGGGCCAGGAAACAGGTAAATAAACATAAAACCCAAAGACAAACTACATGAAAGAAGCTCAAAACACTTTGGCAGATAAGCAGTTTTCTCTATTTACACCATAGGAAGACCCCTGCTCTCTATATATCCTCTTGATATAGCTAGTAAATTGCTGTAAAACATCTAGATCTGTAATATGCTGTAGAGTATGTTGAAGTTTCTCTGTCTATCACAGTTTTTGCCCAGACTCCAAAATGAAGCAGCTTATGTAAACTAACCAATGAGGAGAAGCATGTAGTCTAACTGAGGAATGAGTCATGGCATTCCTCTCTTTGCTTTAGCCACAACTGTAGACTGACTGCTGGCTCCTCTACAGGTCTGTCTTTAAACTTCAAAAATATAAGTAAAGAATGAAGAAGAAAAACAAAGACGTCGATGAACTATCTGATCCTCACAAGTTTCTTTGCTCATTCCAATAATTATTTCAATTTCAATTTATGTAATCTTTATAAAGATTTTTAAATATTTATAAAATCTTTATAAATCTTTATAAAAAATAATAAATAAATAAATATATAAAGAATTAGGTAGACTACTTTTGCCACAAATTGTGTTTCTCCTTCCTTGACTTAAGTATTTGACGATAAAATATCCATGATATTTTAGATTTTGCACAGTATGTGCACCAACAAGAAAGTTTTTTAACCTAAAAGAGTATTCTTATCCACAGCAGTGCTAAAGTGTATTAGTCAAATTAGCTTAATTTGCATTAGAGTCCAAAAGCTTGAGCCCACTGCGGAATAGGTGAAGAATCTGGAACAGGGAACGTTTTGAAGCAGCCAACAGTCTGGCATCCTACTGCTTCACTAAACTCCTTTGACACTAGTCAGAACAGCTGGAAAATATATTTCAACTGACATTAAAGCACTAGCAGTAGCAAGAAGACCATAGTCAGTATCAGGTGCTGGTTTTTACAAAGAGATTTATGCCATAAAAGGAATGTACACATGTTGCTATTTGAATTAATATATGAATAATAATTAGACATATGACAAATAAGCACAAGACATATATTAATCAGTATATGCCATCACAACAATATAAAAAACAAGGCAAATCATTTTAAATTTAATAATTAACAGATGGCATAAGTTTTATATAAATTATTAAATAAAGACTACCTAGTTGTGATTTCAGACTAATAAATTCTATATTAATAGTGTAATATTAGAAGATTAGTACAGATACAGATCACTCCATACAGTCGGCAAATAAGTTATTAATTTGAGAAAAAAGTAATTATAAACTGAGTTTTTGTAAAGAGTAGATAATAAATAAAGGTAGATTTGGTTAGATTTTCAAAGTGATTTGAATTTTTCAAACTTATTTTGTTATTGATTAGAAAATGATGCAGTTTATTACATGGAGTGATAATATGCTGAATGTATCCAATTAAAAAAGTTTTACAATACATTTATTTCATTATATGTTTGCATAAACAAACATCTGAAATATCAGTGAGCGTTGTGAGCCTTCTCTGCCAAGTGGGGGCAGTACAGTTGAGTTTATAAATACCACAGTTTACAGAAGACAATATAATTAATGGTGATTCAATGCTAAAGTAATTTGAAACCTCTTAAAATTGCATTTGACGAGCTAATATTTACTCCTACCACAGGTGCCCTTAAGAAAACCTCTGCTTGCAAGAAGAATGGCTATTCCATCAGCATAAAGATCGAAATATGGAAGGAGCACAACCTCAGAGGGCTAGCTTTAATGTGCAACACTACAATGAGTTCAGATAAAGAGACAAATTATGATGGCTAAATGACTCGGTCTGAGCTTCTCAGCAGGTCTTTTGAGATGTTCCTGGTATGCTGTGGTCGGTACGTACCGAGAGATGAGTCCATGGAAACCCTTGTTCAGTGCCGAAAGCCTATACAATGGGCACATGACCATCAGAACTGGACCATGGAGCATTAGAACTTAGTCATGGATGGTGGGCTGGTGTGGTGAAGCATTTGTTCTTGTAGATCATGCAGATGGCCATGTGTGTCTGTCTCTTATCTGCAGAAGAGACCAGGACGAACTATGAGAAGAAGGCAAGCTGACGGAGGCAGTGTGATGCTCTGGGCGATGTTCGACTGGAAACCCTGGCATTCATGTGGATGTTACTTTGAGACATACCACCCACATAAAGATTGTTGCAGAGCAACTACACCCCTTCACAGTAACAGTGCTCCCTGCCACACTGCATTTTGCACACTGCAAAAAATATTCAGGAATGCTTTGAGAAACATGTCAAAGAGTTCTCTTTGTGCGCTTAACCTCCAAATTCCACAGACCTCAGTCCAATAAGCATCTGTGGGATGTGTCAGATCCATGGAGACCCCACCTCACAACTTACAGGACACTTAAAGATCTACTGCTAACATCTTCATGCATGAGGGGGATGCTGTGACTTGCAGCATTGCTTGTGTGCTAGCTTGTATCAGTGTGCTAGTGCTGCCCCCTTCTGATGAAATGTCCATATATTTACACTCACATATAGTTGAAAGTTAAAGTTTTGGCACCCTTTTTTCTTCACAAAATACCCATTTTATTTTCTTTTAAATTGAGAAATAATAAACAGCCTCTAGCTAATGAAACATAAAAGCACAACATTTTCATCAGCATGGCCTGTGTAGAAGTCTGGACACAGACTATTTATAGGCCTTACAGAGTACTTAGTAACACCTCTTTTCACAGACATCACGGCTTGCCGATGTTAGCCAGTTAAAATATGATTTGACAGTTGCTTCCAGAATTTGCTAGTATTTTGTGGAACTCATTTCCCCCTCCTTCTCTCCTATTCATCAAAACTGTGAAACGAGTGTTTCAAGTGGTAAAACGTTGCACAAATGAACTCCTACACACCCATGAGCCTAAGAGAAACTGCCTGTCCCATGAACGCAGGATAAGGAATGTGGGTTCCTGCTAGCACAACCAGAGCCCATGCCTAAGAGTATGGAGGAGAAGTCGGCCAAGGGACAGTGGCAGTGATGGTGAGCGGTGACTCATGCACATGTGTGGAAGTATGCTCCAGCCAACACGTGAGCCCTGAGTGAACAGAAACGGCAGCAAACACACGCTGCACTAGGGCTTGAAGCCTGAACCATTCATCAGGCCTTTATCTAGCTCAGGCTATGATGATAGAGTCATGGTTCTCAGTGGCCTTCTGTAGGGACTCCAAGACCTTTGACCTGTACCTCTTGGGTGGTGGTTTCGGGTTGGGGTGTCCAGGCCTGCCTTTTGCTATTGCTAAATTGGAAACTTAGCACAAGTATTCACTGTTTGTTTATTTTATTTATTTATTGTGTATTATGTTCACTTTACATATAATGGTATCCTTATTAACTACATCATCAGCCATAGTCCCAATGTACTGTTGCTTGGAGGTTGTTTTTGGTTTTGTTTCCTGTGTTGTTGATTGGCTGTTGGGTGATGATTTTCCTGAGAACACATTTTTGTTCACTTTCTAAAACTGAAATCACTGCCTAATTGCATAGTCTGTGGTGTGATATTTCTGACTGTGAATGAGATCCTAGCATGGAGGTAGCACAGCTATATGAGAACATTATGCTGTCTGTAAAATGCCTTTTATATTCCAGTGTTAAAGATAGTAGGGTCTTTAACCTGGAGAACTTAAGGGCCCGTTTTCTTTTGTCCATTGACTGTCACTGGCATTCATGTCAGTTCTGAATGATTCCGTAATACCAGACAGCAGCAGCCTGTCTTCCGTGTGCCTTCTTTATCTCATTGCAGGGTTTAAACTGTTTTAATCCTAGAGATTACAGACTGAACCCTTTCACTCTCCCTTTATTCATTTGACTTTTTTACATATTTTAACATAAAATGTTTAGTACATCGGTCATTGCCTTCTGCATTTTTACAAATAAAGTAAGAGCAATGGCATACAAATCTCCACATGTTTGTGGTTTGAAGTGTAAAACGTTCTTAAGATTTTTTAAAAATGTTAAAAATACAGGCCATTTTAGGATAACAGTGTTATTGTAAAAATAAAAAAATACCTGTCAAACATAAATTAAAAATTAGATCACATACTTGTGACATGCTCACAAGGTCCTACTCAGTGAACTCAGATATTTCAGGTAGGGCTGGGCGATATGGCCTAAAAATAATTTCGCGAGATTTTTAGGCTATATCGCGATACACGATATATATCTCGATATTTTGAAATCTCCTCTAAAACACTCCATAAATGATCGATTTATTTGATCTTTGATGTATACAGTAGTCACACCAGTATGATTCTAGTGCCTGCAACAGATGTATGTCTCCATTAAAAATTTCTTTTACATTTTGTATATATGCATTAGCGGTTTCTATTGGAGATATTTTACACTTTGAGGCAAAAAAAAGGGGTATCTATCACTTTTTTGTCATATGGGATTGCTTTTGAAACGAAGCAGCCAGAGTCTTTTGCTTCTGGGCTGGTTGCATTTGCGTTTTATTTGGTGTAGGTCGAGATGTGGACATGCAGAGTTTCAGGCATTGTTCGATCTGTAATGGTTGGCTTTTCAAATGGTGAAACAGATTTGTGGTACTGCTACCTTTTGCTGCAATACTTTTGCGCCATATTTTACAGATAACGGTTGTTTGTTCCTCATCATCTTGGTGAAACCCAAACCAAACAGACAACGGATCCAGTGCTGTTTTTCTTCTGAACCAATTCGTCCGCCTCCATCTTGTTTCTTAGTGCCTAACGTTGACAACTCGCTTCATTATTAGTTCTCTCAGTACCTGTGCTGTTTTTCTTCTGAACCAATTCGTCCGCCTGCGTCTCGTTTCTTAGCGCTTAATGCTAACTCTCTTTGACAATCGTTCTCTCTGTACCTCACTGTGCTCTTTTCCGCCTCCTCTGTACACACACGCACACCCCAGCAGCGCGGGTGGGCGGGACCAATGTAGGTGAACTGAGAGGGAGATGAACTAAACACCAAAGCAACTCTCACGCTGGCAGATAGAAGCAAATTTATACTCAATGTTCGCGATATAATAATTTTTTATATCTCAAAGATAACATACATCGATACATCGAGTATATTCGATATATCTCCAACCCCTAATTTCAGGCTATGCAGCCTAGCAAAATACCTCAACACAGACATTCAGTACTCCTAGGTATTTCATGTACGAGTTCCTAAATCATTGTTACTTGTTGTCAGGTGTATTGTAGTCACATGAGTATCAAATGTTCTATGAATTTGTAAACTCACAGAGTGTCTGATCAGGTACTTTTACTTCTACTTTTTTATGTAAATAAGTAAATATTGATTTGTAACAGCCAAATAGTCAATAGCACCTCTTGTTGAGGAATTCTGGTATGAGAGTGAGATGTGACATGAGCAAGCAACAATACAGACCCATGAGGTGCTTTGCACTTTAAACATTTGAGACAATCTGGATGTCAGGGCTGTCGCTCGGGGTGGTCCGTCGATCACCACTGGGGGCAGTTTGCGAACCGTCCCCTGACTTTTGTTACGCTATAGCCTTACCTTACGCTTTCGACGTATCTGTAAGCAATGATGACCTACACCTGTTCTCTCCTTATTTAAGGGGAACAGAAGCACACACATGTGACCTAAGGAAAAGATTCATGGTTACACTGAATCACACTTACTACCGATTATAATCCTTCTGCTAGTCAGAATGACATATACTAAATCATAAAGTTCATGATGATCTGAAATAATCTAAATGATATGATCAAGATGACATAATCATAATAATTTCTCTCACAAGCGTCTCACCGCTGAGTTGTTTGATGTCGTTACACGTTCTTTCAGCCAGCCACCTCTTCTCTGTGCAGATTCCTCGTTATCCCTCGTTATCCTTTACTTCTGCGCCAATTTCTGGCCAAGTTCAAAGTTTTCCTCGTCGCTGTATCTTTTCCTATCTATCCGTTTGTTGTGTTGGGAAAGTACTTTTTGTTCTCGTTTCACACCTCTGGCTTTTCATCTTTAGTTCTCTTTTGTGGACTCATGCTAATGGGTTTTCAGGTGGTTTGCCACCAGTCTTTTACAGGCCTGGTAACTCTGATCCTTATAGCCCACGATCCCGGCGTCACAATGCCGGAATCATTAAAGTAGTATTGTGTAATGTATGTAGTATCTGAAACAAGATGTACAAGCTAGGAATACTGGTTGACATCCATCAAACAGATGTTGTCGCCATAACAGAGACCTGGCATCCGAGTAAAATCCTGGACAGTGAGGTAGATCTTGCAGGATACATACTTTATATGGCGGATCGCAAGTCTTCAAGACAAGGAGGTGGGGTAGCCATTTACCTTAAAGTGGATATAGAGGTGTTGAGAGTTCAGGAGCTTGTATTGGTGACAAATACCGAGGCTCTAGCTATTGAAATATCCTCTTCACCGGGTAGACGCCAGTGTAACAGAGTTAAAAAAAACAATAATATAATTATATATATTATAATTCCTGTTCAATGCCTGTGCTTTATTTTTTAGTATAATGTGAATTTTAGCATTTCTGGTCTTTTATTTTGAAAGATCGGTGACGCTCTGCGCACCCGCGAAAGTTATATCGGGCTGCCTCCCTTCCCCCCCTCACAGTGGCGTTTTACACTGATGAGGGTAAGTTCGCCTTTGTAAAGCTATATTTATTTTAATCATTTAACATATTAGTTCTGTTTTTGCATGAACATATGTTGTGGAGGAAATATTGTAAGCTGTAGTGGTACCATTATTGCGTACTTTGGTGGGCTTATGAGAGTTTAAAAAGGGAAAAACGTTTTTATTCAGCCTTGATTTTATTTTAGCTAGCTAACTGCAAGCTAATAGGGCAGCCATCTTACAACAATTTTATTTCATAGGGAGCCAGAGTGTGCCCGACATACATGTGAAGACTAAAATTGTGATTAAATGTTCATTTAATTTTGAGTGTAAAAATCCGTTTGTGCATTATATTTTCTTGTGAAAAATGACACCTCCACACAAGGGAATTTTATATAGAATGTTTTATTATGAGTTCTTACATGGTTCATCGGTTTCATAAAACGAGTTAGCATATTACATACTGTGTAGTAGCATGTACTATCGTGGCCAGCGTGTATTTGTAAGTTGTTAAGGCTTCCTCCTGCTCACAGTGGCGTTTTACACTGATGAGGGGAGCCAGAGTGTGCCCGACATACGTGTGAAGACTAAAATTGTGATTTTTATGTCTCACAGTAAACGTGTTGAACTCCATCCTGAGTCCTGTTATTTGTATACGGGTTGCTGAAGAATTCACATCCGTTACACCAGGTTGTTACGTATAGAAGCCCCGATGATGCCAGTAGGTCTTTAATTCCGTTTATTCTGAGGTACACTTCACCGGCATGCATTATATTTGGAGACTTCAATGTACCTGAGATCTGTTGGGGCTCCCTGTCCTGTACAGCTCCACCAGGGTCATTTGCAGACGAGCTACTGGAGGTGGTGATGAAAATACCCCTGAAGCAGTTTGTCGCATGCCCGACCAGGTACAGGAGAGGACAGGCTCTATCTCTCTTGGACCTGGTCTTCACTAAATCCTTTGATATTACAAATATCGTCTATGATCAACCATTAAGCTCAAGCAATCACATAGTTATTAGGTTTGACTGTCATATTCTGAGGTTGAAACAATATACGCCACTAACCAAACGGAGTATTTGGAAAGCAGACTTTGACTCTATGAGGTGTGCAGCCTATGAATCGCCCCTCAAGATTGAGAATGATACAACTGTGGATGAAGACTGGAAATGCTTCCTTGACTACATCGCAGCCATTTCTGATCCTTACATACCACACACTCGAGTAAAGCCCAGGTCGAACGTTCCACCATGGGTTGGCGGGGAGGGCAAGAGGAACAACAAGGCATGGGAGGTGTATGCATTGGCACCCTCGGTTGAAACATATGATATATATCGTACAGCCCAAAGGGAGTGTAAGATGTTTATGCGCTCAGCCCGCCTGCGTTATGAAGGGGAACTTATTGTGTCTGCCCACATTAATTCGAAACAGTTCTTTGCTTACGTTAAAAAGAGGGATCCACAATCCTTCATGATTCCAACGCTACGAAGCGGAACCGAGGAAGGCATGTCAGATAGCGGTAAATCTCGGATGCTTGGTGATCATTATATCAAGATGTTCGTTGAAGAAACTCCAGTATCGAATGGCGATCTTCAACTTCAAGTCGTTTCCGATCACTTATTAATGGATATCTGCATACCAGTGTCCCGTGTTCGTCGTCTGCTCTCAAGGATAAACCTGACGAAGGCAGTAGGCCCAGATGGCGTACATCCTAAGCTCTTAATAGAATTAGGGGGACTACATAGCTGAGCCTCTTACCAAAATCTTTAATAAATCCATGGATAGTGGAGTTATTCCATTACAATGGAGACAAGCCATTGTCTGTCCAGTATTTAAAAAAGGGAAAAGGAGTGAACTGCAAAATTATAGACCAGTCATTCTTATCTCTGTAGTGGTTAAGTTGATGGAATGGTTGGTTAGGGAGCACATGGACCATCATTTGGCAGAGCATAATCTACTTAGCCCTGTACAACATGGCTTTAGATGCGGGAATTCATGCCTTACCAATATACTCACGGCCAAAGAGTCCTGGAGCAGGGGGGGAAGTATGTGGATGTGGCATTTATAGACTTTAGTAAGGCATTTGATAAGGTGCCACATTGGCGACTGTTGACTGAAGCTCAAAACCTTTGGCTTTGTGGAGAAGTTATTGGGTTGGGTTAAAGCTTTCCTAGAAAATCGTGAACAGTGGGTGTGTGTATGCAGTGCTGTCTCTGACAGGAAGAAGCTCAGGAGTGGGGTCCCTCAAGGGTCGGTCTTGGGACCTCTCCTGTTCTCCCTGTTTGTAAATGAACCGCCGGAAATTATAGATGCACAGTGCCTATTATTTGCTGATGATCTTAAAATATGGTCTGTAGATAACACAGCGGAGACACTTAACTCGTCCTTGAGGAAGTTGTGGACCTGGAGTAAGTTTTGGCAATTGCCAATTAACCAAGTGCTCCGTACTGCGTATAGGTAATCAGGAGGCTCAGCCAGTAGTATGTTTGGGGGAAGTAAGCCTACCGAGAGTTAGCCGCCGACAAGTAGACCTTGGGTTTATAGTCACAGGGGACTTTAAGGCTAGCAATAAATGGCAGGGGGCAGCCTCCAAGGGAAGTGCCAATGTTCTCCCGGCTCCTTGCAGCCTTTGTTAGGCCGCATCTGGAGTATTGTGTGCAGGCAAATCCACTGCGTTGGAGAGCGTTGAACTTGAACTTGTGTTTAAAACGCGAGCTGTTGCTCAATGGCCTACCTCCACCTCAGTTCACTTGACCCAACGCTTTTTGGGTTTTGCCAATTCGATAGGATTTATAAGAGGTTTTAGTTCATTAGCTGCCCCACTTTTTGCTCTCACTAGCAAGAAGTTGGGTCGGTTTGAATGGACCCCTGAAGCACAAACCTGTTATGCTTTACAAGGACAGGCGTGACGCAAGTGCAGGAATACTTTAATATTTATTAATATAAGACACGGAAGAACACTAGACCATAACATAAAACAAAGTACGGGCACACATGGCTACGGAGGAGATAATAAACTTAAACGAGATGAACAAATAACTAGTTACAGATAAACACGGAATCATTACAAAATATACATATAACACGAAGCAGAGTAACGTAGAGAACCAGAACACGACAGCTGAATAAACAGGGACTACAGCACTAAAAACTAACTAAGGAAAATTCACCAGATGGGAATGAACTGAACAGACACTACGAGGGGTAAAGACATATGGTGCGGAACAAGAGACACAAGCAATCAAATACTAAACAGAGGAATAAACTGAACAGGAACAACAGGGAGGGCATGACAAACCTCGACAAAACGTAGGGTGAACCAAGACACGGGGAGCTAGGGACAAGAGAAGACGAGCCAGAAAAAACACAAGAAACACAATAACCAAAACGCGAACCAGAAGTCAGAAGAACAACCGAACACTTATCATAATCTAGGGCATCGACAGAGAGAACGACCGACAGGGAAACAAAGAAATACAGGGGGTATATAAATGTGGACTAAAGGGTGATTAAACAAGACACAGCTGGGAAACACTAATGACAGGGAGAGACGGATGGAAGGAAACCCAGGAAACCCAGGAAACGAAGAAACAAGGCGGGGCTAGGGTGAACAACACAAGGTAAGGGTGGAGCTATATGTGACAAAACCTGATGCCTGACCCGGAACTTCCTTTTATTGTTGAAGCCGATGCTTCTGAGACGGGTGTAGGGGCTGTGCTGTCTCAACGTGTTGGAACACCACCCAAATTACACCTGTGTGCCTTCTTTTCCCACCGTTTTACTCCTGCTGATGGCAAGTACGATGTAGGGGACAAGGAGTTGTTGGCCATCAAACTGGCCTTAGAAAATTGCGTCATTGGCTCGAGGGAGCCAGACACCTATTTATGGTCTGGACCGATCACAAGAACCTCTCGTATCTGCAACAGGCCAAATGCCTCAACCCAAGGCAAGCTAGATGGGTGTTGTTTTTTGGCCTCTTTGATTTTACTCTGTCCTACCGGCCAGGGTCCAAAAACACTAAGCCTGATGCCCTTTCATGGCAGTGGGAACCGAGGTGCGAACCCCAGGTTCCGGAAACCGTGCTTCCCCCAGAGATAATTGTAGCTCCTATTCAATGGGAGATCGAGGGGATCGTGAAGAAAGCTCTCACTCGCAAACCCGATCCTGGTGGAGGTCCTGCGGGTCATCTTTATGTTCCTGCCAGTGCTAGGAGCAAGGTCATGGATTGGGGTCAGTCCTCACGTTTTGTAGCTCATCCCGAAGTACAACGGACCCTGGAGTTTCTTAAGAGGCGATTCTGGTGCCCGGGCATGGACCACGAGGTGGGAGTTTACGTCGCGGGTTGCCTAGTGGTCTAAGCCTAGTGGGTTACTCCACCCACTTCCTATTCCCTCAAGACCATGGACCTATGTGTCCATGGATTTTATTACCGGTCTACCTGCTTCTCGGGGTAATACCACCATTTTGGTGATAGTGGACCGGTTTACTAAGTTCAGTAAATTCATTGCCTTGCCCAAACTCGGCCCGCAAGATGGCCTCCTTACTTCTGGCCCACGTTGTGTGGACTCATGGTTTTCCCCGGGACGTGGTTTCAGATCGGGGACCCCAATTCACCAGCAGGTTTTGGGGGGCTTTTCTCGGTCTCCTTGGGGCGAAGGCCAGTCTGTCCTCTGGGTTCCATCCCCAGTCCAACAGACAGACTGAGAGGGTAAATCAAGACCTTGAGCAAACCCTGTGCTGCCTAGCTTCTTCTAACCCGTCCTCCTGGGCTGACCATCTGGGATGGGCAGAGTATGCCCACAACACATTATGGCATTCATCCTTAGGCATGTCGCCTTTTGAGTGCCTGTACAGGTATTCTCCGAGCACGGAAAGCCTTGCTAAGGGCCTCGGCTATTCACTGCCAGAACGTGGACAGACGTCGTCTCCTGGCGTCGTCTCCTGGCGTCGTCTCCTGGCGTTGTCTCCTGGCGTTGTCTCCTGGCGTTGTCTCCTGGCGTTGTCTTTACGTCCTGGTCAGAGGGTTTGGCTAGCTGCCAAGGACTTGCCTGTCCGTGGAGGCACCAGGAAACTGGCTCCTCATTTCCTGGGTCCTTTTAAGGTGGCCAGAAGAATCAACCCCGTTTCCTACCGCCTGTTGATACCTCCTTCTATGAGAGTCCACCCAGTATTCCACGTTTCTCGCCTTCTGCCTGTCTCTGCCTTTTTTTTTCTCGTTTCACGCCTCTGGCTGCCAGCTATTTCCCCTGGGATCTTTAGTTCTCTCCCATCTTTAGAATTTTTGTTTCTCATTTGGTTTACATGTTGATTTCATTCCGCGTATTTTTTGTTTCTCGTTTGGTTTACGTGTTGAGTTATCTATCACTACCTGGTGTAACGCTTGCGTGAGGAATGAGGGAGGATGCTGAAGTGCTTGTCCACTGTCTGTTTTAATAGTTTTAACAGCAACACAGCATGTTCTCACACTCTGGGAAAGTTAGCATCAAACACAGACAAATGACAAAGAGAACATACGCACTTACATACACAAGTGCAACAAATGACGCTAACAAGATGACAGACAGGTGAAACAAATAACACAGACACACACAAGCCCAAGGGAGGAGTTGGACTTGTGAGACCTCTTTTACAGAAATGGCTTTCTTGAAAGTGACGTCAATACTTGATGCATTTCAAATGGTTCTTAAAGAAATGATGTGCCAGTTTTTCTTCACTGCTGCTTCCTGTCTGTGTCCTATAATGACTATAGTCTTGATGGAAGATTCTTTGCTGGTGGCCAACAGAGAATCCTTTGCAAGTTGCGACCATCAACTCTCCAAGGCCATCAATGAAGAACTCTAAAGATGTAACAATGTGACAGTATTACAGAGAGGAAAGTGCATCAGTCTCACTTCTGCAGGACTGGGAGAAGAACACAAAACCTTAACCTGACTAAATGTAGCAATAAGATTTCTCTTGTAAAAAAAAAAAAAGAAAAACATTAGTCAACTTTTAAAAACGTGCTTAAAGTAATACTTGAACTGGAATTTACCAAGAATCAAAAACTTGAAATATAACCTGTCAACCTTTTATTTTATACAATATATATAATATAATGTTCTGTGACATAATGTAATGACAAATGACAATGGTGAGTAAATCATCCCACTTATGAGAAGAAAAACTCATTCAGAACATCCCGGTTACATTACATTAAATTAAATTTTTGGTATTTAACAGTCTTATCCAGAACAATGTACAAAGGTGATTTAGATGTTCATTCAGAAAATTATCCCTAGCTTGCACAAGTGGATTAGAGTCCAAAAGTACCCTTAAACCGAGATACTGCTAGAAGTAAACAGAAGCAAGTACTACTGCTGAAGCCTAGAATGAGACATACCATACCATACTATACATGGTTACAGAATACAAGAGAATTTAAGTGCTATTACTAAATAAGTTCAATTGTAAATATAAAATGTTCTTTCAAGTGTATGAATAGGTTAATTAAGATTACATTACATTTTATTACTACAGTAGGTGCTGCTAGACTTAGTACACTAGAAGCTCAGATCTTTAGTAGCAACTACTACTAATAATTAATGGAATGTTTCACAACATTTATGGACAAATGTACTAGTTACAATATAATCTATATAGCCTCTATAAATAACCTTAACAACTACTTAATTCATGATGAGCTGTGAGCTCTAGATGACCTTGGCACTTTTAAAAGGGAAGTAAAGACACATTTATTCAGACTGGCATTTACTTAGTCATTCTATTTTTACGGTACTCAAATTTTATTATCTTTAATTTTATTACTGTTCTCCATTTGAAAAACTAGTTTATCACTGTTCTATTAATCATTACTGTTCTTTTATTACTATATTATTAATTGTATTGCTGTTTTTATTTAATAATATTCTGCTTGATTCTTTCTTGTTCTCTCAGTTTATTCTTTTAAATAATTTATTCTTTTTTCATAATTTAGCACTATTCAATTGTTTGTATTTCTGTAAAGTACTATGTATTTCTTCTGTATAAAGGGTGCTATATAAATGTCACGTTGGCCACCCCTGAGTCCTCCTTCTGGCCTGTATGTCACACTGTTTGGGTATATGTCTAAAACAGCTTGCCTCACCTTCTTGCCATAACCCTCGCTGTGTTACAAAATAAAGAGAATTAATTATTCTTTATTATAAAAATAATATATTTAATAATTTGGTGGTTTCTTTCTCATTACACTCAAAATATATGGACACTTCATGAACTTATCAAAGTAACTTGTTGTTATACAAATGTGGTAGAGTCAAAACTAGGATCAACATCTTTAATTGCAATGTAGTAAAAGTAAAAATAACCGTGTAAAGTTTGAATTCTCATGAAACTTGAGTAGTGCAATATATGTATGCTGTACTGTTATCTTCAGCGAACTTTCCCCTGACAACCCCAAATGTCAATTCATGAAGTGACATGTAATTGTTCACCGCTAAATGATAGCTGGTGTTCCATCTTAACATTTTTGTTTTGTTCCCTCATTAGCATAACAAATATGCATAATGTTGTATTGAACTAAGGAGCAGTATAACAATTTTTAGCTACTGAATACTATGGTGTAAGACTTAATTGAAGTGAAAACAGGACCTGGTAATTTTAGCTGAGGATATGAGAATCAGTGTAAGAGTATTAGAAGAGGGAGGCGGACTTCATACCTGTGTGAGCTACTCTTTTCAGGAAAGGGTCAAAGCCAACCTTTCGTACCGCGTCTGTCCGAGCCAGGAAAAAGTTGACGACTCCATCTACTAAGTTGCAGCCTTCAAAGCCAGGCAGGGGGCTGTGTGTCTGGCCATGGACGCGCCTCATGCAGCCGCCTTCCTCGTCTCCCTCCTCATAGATGAGACTGAAGTAGAACTGGTTTCCATCAACATCACCGCCAATCTGAGGAAAGAGGAGATCAGGGAGGATAAGTTTGAGAAGGAAGGATTGACTGAGTCACACCATGCAAAAAAACTGTAAACATGACCACAGTTTCTCACCACATCCAAATCAGGAACGGCCTCCATAACCTCCACAAATTTTTCAATGTGTGTTTTATCGAGGAATACAAAGTCATCATCCACCCACATGAAGTACTTGCTTGTGACCTGTGAGACAGCCAGGTTTCTGCCTGCAAACCATCCCTGTGGAAGCACAGTTGAATCATAGCCTATTTACCTATCAGAACAAAACACTTAATAGGACAAGAGGTTAAAGGGTTGCTGGCAATATCAGAGACATTTCATGGAAGCAGTTCTTGAGTATTTGGGTAGGGTGATTGATCAGTCATTCTTCTGTTTTGTGGAATCATGGTACTATTACAGATAGGGCTGTTTTGTCTTCATATATTTTTTTCTATCACTGACAGCAGATGATAAAAACTACAGTGATGCATATTTAGATAGGGCTTGTATAGGGCTATAGGTCTTGTCGTTTCACAACAGATATAGAACAGAAACCCTTTAATATTGTAATGAGTTGTGGCCAACTCCTGGCCAACGTTTGTGGTGGTTGCCCAAATCATAAAGCTCGATAACTTACCCCTGTGTTTGTGTGAGTGGTTGTTCAAATAAATAAAGTGGTTGTTTAAATATTACATTTAACAATAACAGCAACAAAAATTTCCTCGCAAATAGTATGATCCACTTTTCTCTTCTACTCCGAAGCAGCGCCGAGTGAGAGCGCAAGCACAAACACGCTAGTTTGACTGTGGTGTTGTGGATACAGTAAGTAACGCAGACGACGATTTCTTTATCTCTCAGCACCAACATATTGCAAACTTTATCAGCAGTCCTCTTATTGCAGCACTGAACCACCGATCACCGTTGTAAAATCCTTACACCTTCATCTAGAAGCGCCACTTAAATGGCAGAGAAACTTGTCCTTTCTGGCAGGCCGAAATATCTCATCAATTGATCAATTAGTTTTAGAGTTATGAGCATCCTGAGGGGCGGCTCTGTTTCCTCTGGTTCCCCTGAGCCTGCGCTCCATGGTTGGAGGGGTGCTGTCCTGGGTCTCCCTCGCCCTGCCACAGGGGCGGGCATGCGGGGGACACTGGGAAGTGCGGCCCTGGGGCTCCACTGCTCCTGGAGGGGCCGCGGGTGGGCGGGATTCCCTGGTCTTTCTGTACCTGCGTCTGGGGGAATGTTGTCGCAGCTTTCTACCCTCGCTAGTAAGTGCATTCCGTACATTCCTAGGTTGCACTTACATAAACACACACACTCACACATACACATCACAGTCATTTGTGCTGTATGTCTTAGGTACACTTTCTGCTCTTCTTTCAGGAGCAGCAGTTGGTGAACCATTGCAATGGTCATTTGTGGTCTGTTCGTTCTGCCCTTCTGTCTTTTCCCTTTTTACGTCGTCTCCCCCTCTTTTCTCTCCTCCTCTTTTCTCTACTTTCCTGTATGGTCCACCTAACCCCAATTATTTTCATCACTATTGTACTGTATACAGAATTGTTTTCATTTGATCCTTATATAAAAACAAAGTTGTCCTCCAAAGATGAGGGGGTGGAGGTTGGCCAAAAAAAAACTACGAACATTTGTTCAGAGGGTGCAAATCAGACTAAATCAAGGCTTCTGCACTAAGAGAAGAGTGACAGAGTGACAGTTATTTTTGAATGACTCTCCACCTCCCCCACACACGCACGCGCACACACACACTGTACATCTCTCTCCCATACCCATTCCACACAGACACACACACATAAACATACATACATCTCTCTCACACACACATCTCTCTCAAACTCACTACACACACAGACTTGCATCTCTTTTCAAGCACTATGTATTTCCTTCAGGAAATGCAAATCTAGTTTTAAATATGTATTCAAATAAGCAGTATGTGTTTACCTGTGCAGGGGGCATGATATAATGCTCTATGTTGGTGCCAGTCAAGTTTTCAGGGACCAGGCTATCATCAGCAACGATGATCTTAATGTCTGGATAAAACTGACGGATACTGTCGATGAGAACCTTTAACTCAGTGTATCGTAGAAATGTCTTGGTGACTACTGTGACCTGAGAGTTAATGTCTGCATTGAAATAGAAGCAGCCATAGGATGGTGTTATTCAGCTGTAGTGCTTTTGATTAAGCCAATCATTTTGTATAATACACCACACCACATTTATACATTTTTTTAGTTACTGCGTTCCTGTACTTACTGACTTACTGTACTCCTGTACTGTGCATACTTGTTAACTACAAAGAATGACTAAAATGTGACAACCTTTATATCCAGGGTTTGGTGCACATGCTGCCAGTTAGTAAACGGTCCTGGTAAGCATTATCTTGGGGCTTTACTATTTGCAGGGGGCAGTCTCACCTTTTCCAGGATCGTAGAGAACTGGTACCAAAGGCCTTCTGATTGTAATGGGGAATATCGCCTCATAGTCCTCAAAAGAGAAGTGAACTGAAGAGAGAGATCACTGGATCACTGTTGGATAGCACATTTCATACTGAGGATTTAAATGCAATGTTTTAGTGAGATTTCTTTCGTCCAAGAAGAGAATTCTGGGATTTCTTCTGTGCATTTCCTTGGTCGGCCACCACTTTTGCAGCATCTGTATGGAGTGAGATTGCTGTCTTTTATGTGAGAACGCAAAAATAAGGTTAAATCGAACACGCATGCTACTTGTGTCCGACCTGCTTGATTTAAGCGTATCTTTGTGATCTCACATAAATGACAGTAATCTCACTCCATACATCTGCACTGTAATTAGGGTAGGTGGCCTTAATTTTAGATCCTCATGGTTTTTGACCAGGTACAAACAAATGGTTATATGGTCATAAACATTGCTCAGCAAGCTATGGTGTGTATGCTCCAGGCTTGATACACAATGCAATAATTACATCAAAGATACTATATGATTTACATTTCTTTTGTGTTTGTTCATGCATGTAAAACGTCCATCTTAATTTCCGGTTTTGGTCTATTGTTACACTTCGAACGGGTTGGCATGACGCAAATGCAGGAGATGAAGTAATTTATTAAGGGAATGAGACAAACAACTGAAATAAGGGGTAAAACTAAGTAAAGGGGAACACATGATTAAGGAATTCACGCGCAAACACGGCAACCACGACAGGGAACAAAATCATAGGTTCGTAACAACTAACACAATAGGCAACGAGGGATAACAAATACAGTTAACTTAATGCGAAAGGGGAACAAACGAATGGGATTAATACACGAACAAGGGCAAGCAACATAACAGAAAGCAACACATTGCACAGAAAGCAACACAGTACATCGGAATCTGAGTAAATGGCAAACTAAACACTACAACAGGAAAACATGGGAAACGGGAAACACAACGGATAACCAGAAAGTAAAACCTAAGACACCGACAATTACGGAAACTAGAACAGGGAATATATCAGGACGACGAACAGACACCTAACGTATATGGGGTCATATCCGTGTCAAAAATCGCGAGCGCGGAAAATCACTTCGCGCGAGCAAAAATGCTCTCACACGCGAGCAAAAACGCTCTCGCGCGAGGAGAGAGCTGCTCGCGCGAGCAAAAACGCTCTCGCGTATGGAGTCATATCCGTGTCAAAAATCGCGAGCGCGGAAAATCACTTCGCGCAAGCAAAAATGCTCTCGCGCGAGGAGAGAGCTGCTGGCGCCAGCAAAACTATTCTCGCTTGAGCAGAGAGAGTTGCTTGCGCGAGGAAAATTTGTCACACCCTTTCTGCTTGCTCTTAAGTACCTGCTTGTGCAGCGGATGGTTTCATTTTTGACAGTCGTGGGAGGGACCCAGACAGGATTGGCTGCAGATGTTTTCCGGATGTGAATTGTGATTGGCTGTCAGTAAGGTCTGTTTCATGTTTATTTTTTCACAATATCAACGCATTTGGCAAGCTGGAAGCTCCCAATACTATGAACTATGGTAAAATAAATAACCAGCTAGCTAGCTAACCTAGCTAGTTAGCTAGCTAGCTAAGTAGGCTATTGCTAGTACACAAAATAAAACTGCCTTTGCAATGCACTTGGCATGTAGCTAGCAAGCCTCCTTAGCTAGCTAGCTAACTAACCATGTATACCAATGCTAATGTCTGACTTATTTTAACATACACAAAGAAACATTTGTGGATGTGCTATTTGGCAAACATTCATTCATTCATTCATTATCCGTACAAATGGATTCCCAGTGAAGTCGGGGTCAAAGCAGGGGTTAAATGGAGCCAATCCCAGCATCTCCGGGCGAAGGCAGGGTACACCATGGGCAGTTCGCCAGTCCACCACATGGCCAACACGCACACACACACTCACACCTACGGGCAATCAAGAGTGACCAATCAACCTAGGATGCATGTCTTTGGACTGTGGGAGGAAACCGGAGTACCCGGAGAAAACCCACGCAGGCACAGGGAGAACATGCAAACTCCACACAGAGCAGCCCAGACCGAGAATCGAACCCAGACCGCCTTGCTGTGAGGCGACAGTGCTAACCACCACACCACCATGCCGCCCTATTTGGCAAACAATATAACAAAATTAATTATATATATTTTTTCCCCACAAATGGATAGCCAGTGAAGCCAAACAATACACTCTCAAAGCAGAGGGTTAAATGTGGTTCAGTACAGGTACTGGACTTGTTGCAGATATCTTCCCATAATTTGGTAGAAAAGGGGCAAGACCAAAATAAATGAGAAATGTTCTCAGGGTGAATTCTGCAGAAAGAGCAATTCGCTTCCATGTCCTTTATAAACCATTGTAAAAAAAACTTTTGATGGGAAAACTGAATTATTTTAAAAGATACTTCTTTCACTTTATTATGTGTGATATATTTTGCTGACAAGGTCCAGATTTCTTTCCAATCGAGGTTGTTAAAGATGTTGTTCCAATAGGCCACTACATATGGAGTAGATACAACATCTTTCTGAAACTGAGCGTATATGATGATTACTATTGGGTGATGTAGAGAAACAAATTTTCCCTATTTCAAGATTGGTTGGGTCGATGGGTAATAATGGATGCAGGGATAGCATTTATAACAGAATTCAGCAAAAGAAATTGCAACATTGGATTTCATTAAGAGTGATATGTCTTCTTGATATGTCAGTAGAGAGCCATTTGAGTTAAATAACTGTTGTACCAAGAGTATATTGTGAAAAAAACATAGAGGTTAAAATAAAGATTTGTTTCTATATACAATGTCTTTGTTGTTCCAATCTCTTGGTAAATAATTATCAAAAAAAATAAAAAAATGTTGGATTTTTAGAATTTCAGGTTGGTCCATTTTTCATTATATCATTGAGGCCATGCCATATATGACCTATATTGCTATAACTCATAAACCATGTAAGTGATCAACTCCTAATTTGAAATGTTGTTATGGATTGAGGTTCCTGTGATGTGTGCCAAGTTTGGCTCAAATTGACCTGTCAGGGGGCACAAAAACCTCTAAAATCATATCAAAACTAATGCTGCAATCCTGTCATGCAGAATACAAAAAAAGTAATAAGTCTTGTATGATTCAGACCAATGAGCCAAATAACTTTGTAATTACATCTTATAACAAAAAAGTATATTGCCTGACCAGGAATGAACCTTTTATTTCACTAAAATGTCTTATTTCATCGCTGTAATATCTGTATGGTAGTACTTTGCCTCCATATACTGGAACCTACTGAAAAGCATTTGCGTAAATGAAACACCTCGCAAACACAGACACATAAAGCTAATCTCAGCATGTGATTTAGTTCTATGATTTGAATTATTTTTGCCAATACATTTTGCCATGTTTGGATCTCTTGGGGGCAGCATGGTGGTGTGGTGGTTAGCACTGTCGCCTCACAGCAATGCGGTCTGAGTTCGCTTCTTGGTCTGGACTGCTCTGTGTGGAGTTTGCATGTTCTCCTGTGCCTGCGTGGGTTTTCTCCGGGTACTCCGGTTTCCTCCCACAGTCCAAAGACATACATGTTAGGTTGATTGGTCACTCTAGATTGCCCGTAGATGTGAGTGTGTGTGTGCGTGTTGGCCATGTGGTGGACTGGCGACCTGCCCATGGTGTACCCTGCCTTCGCCTGGAGATGCTGGGATTGGCTCCAGCCCCCCCCTTGACTCCGACTAGCGGGAATAAGCGGTACGGATAATGAATGAATGGCTCTCTTGGGGCTTTAGTGCCTCATCTGAGATAAAAAAAAAAAAAAAAACACTTCATACATTCATATCAAAGGTCAAACATTTGCTCAAAAACAGCCTCGTGGGCTGCTTAGGCCTATAGGGCCTATACATGTGTGAACCTGCAATCGTGACGTGAAAACATTCAGGTTATTCCACACCTATTTCCTTGTATGAAATACCTCTAAACAGTCTCATTTATAAGTGAAGTCTCGAAACAGACTGGAGAATAACTCAATGTGTACCTCACAATGTGTACCTCACCCTGCGCTTTCACCTCCAAAATTCCCCATGAACATAGGTGGGAACCCTTGGTAATCATTATCCTTGCATCTCCAGATTCTATTCCTGCCTCTGACATTCTGTTTTCTTTGATAATTATTTACACCTGCCTTTGTTCCCTTCCTGGTTTTGTTCTTCTATTGTCAGTCTTCAGAATATTTCACTGATGTAGTCTTATATAGTGTAAAAAAAATTATTTTTCAAATTTTGTGTTTTATGTTTTTTGGGGTCCAGTATGTTTCACGTGGTGCCGTCCCCGCCCACAGAGGCAGGCCCACACACACTCTGCCACTCAATCTCAATCACCCATTTACTGAGATCACGCGCACCTGTCTTCACTTCTCAGTTTATTATTTCAGCCCGCAGGTCCCCGTTTTCCCGGCTTCATATTGCTACGCCAACAGCACTAAGAAGACCTTCCCTGTGTGCTGCTTAGACTGCCTTTATCAAGATCAACTCTGTGCTTCGTTTACGCCTTGGGGCAACCCCGAGCTTCTGTGCCTCGCCAGCTGCCACGATAGCCCTTTATTACTGTTTATCTTCATGGGTAATCAAGACGTGAAACAAAACCCTTTGTGTGCCCTCATTGCTGATGTCACAAAATGTTGATTAAAGTAAGAGATGAATAACCTGTCTGTTAGCAAACATCATGAACATTATCTAAGGTGGTATCTAAAGGCAAAATCTGACATATTCTAAAATGGCCAAAATATCCCAAACCTAAGGGTTAAGTCAATTTTCCAGCTCTCCAAAGCTATGGTAGAAATCATGTATATCAACCCTATATAACCCTATATATAATATATAACCTTAACCCTAACCCTAGTACTGCTAGCAAGATGTTCATTCATTGTGGTTCCTTGCTGTTCCAGTCTATGACATCTGATGCAGCGTTGCTGTGACACAGTACTGTATAGGTCCCTACCCGTGTCACTTGTCCTGATGTGGTAGACACTGGTCTTGTACATCACTGTGCTGAGCAGGTGGTTGAGATGGTCCAGGTGTGAGGAGGAGAGGCTTAGTTTGCTCTGGTCCTGACCCTCCACCTGCACTCCTTCCATATCATTGTCAACTGATAACACTCCCTTATCCACACTCAGAGACACCTAGCAACACAGAAGGAAAACACAGACTTAGTAGCAGTGACGCATAATTGTGAATAAACTGGATTTAGCATAAGATTAGCAAAAGATAAACAAACAGGAGAAAAAGAAAACAGCATTGGCAGAAGAAGCAGCATTTGGATGTATGAGAGAAATAGCCTAGCAGATAGCAGCCAGGAAAGGTGTCTTAGGGAGCAGTGAGGAATGCTGCACTGCACTGGAATACTGTCCTGGGGGTGAGGGTTATGTGTGTGTGTGTGTGTGTGTGTGTGTGTGTTTGAATTGGGTGTGTCCCTCTGTCTGTGAGCCTTGTGATTTGTGCTCGAGAAACATATTAGCAAGAATCAATTTCCAACACAAAACATAATCATACCTTGTACTGCTTTCTTTTCTGTGTATACAATGCTAAACCTACGGGCACATACTGTCACGGTGGAGCGAGGGTTCGGATGCAAAAGAGCAAGCGTGGCAGAATATACGCAGTTTATTCATTCACATGTAAAGACGTTACACTTAGTTCGCTAAACAGCGCTGACACACTACATTCAACATAGACGCCATTCACGGTGACTCTAACAAAGACGAGCACGGGACACTGCGCAAGCACACATTAAATAGACGCACCACACTAACCCCTTGTGAAGACGAGACAAGCTACAGGTGCGACGAATGAACACACTCACATTCACCAACACCCACGGAAATACATATACGGACATCGACAACAGAAACACACGCCCACAGGGAGGGGTCCGGGGCTGACCGTGACATAGCCCTCCCCCAAGGGGCAACTCCGCCCGGAGGCCCAGCAAAGCCGTGACGCCACGGTCCCACACCTATGGGCGGTCCCGTGGTCGTCGGGAACTTCGGCCTCCGAATGACGTCGCCATCCCTCCCCCAGGGGAGCAGCACAGCCACGCGCCTCAGACCAGCCTCCCTGGGAAGACAGGGGAAAACACGTTAAACCAACACGGCAATGGCACAAAGACAAAAACACACACAGGCACACTGACTAACATAGGCACAAAAGGAAGAAGGGGATTTGGGAGAAACACTGGGATCGACACTAACACTGGTATAGGGAGCTGAGGTACTGTCGGAAGGAGCTGGGGAATTAAGGAAGGAAGCGGGGGAATAACGGACCAGGCTTCCTTGCCTGCTTCCCCTCAAGAGCCGCTGGGAGCCTGCCTGGGTTCGCAGGTCTTCCTCCTTCCACCCCCATCGCGGTCCCCTCGGGTTCTTCTCCCCGCCGCCCGGGGCGCAGGCGCCTGCGCCCCCGGCGGCGGCTCCTGGCACTGGGTGGCACGGTCCACCTTTCTCCGGATCGCTGACGGAGATCGCTGACCACTGCGTGACGGACCCCATGGGGCTTCCCACTCCGCCACACCACCCTCGAGGACGGAATTGTTCGTTCCTCCCGATGCTCATCCCAGCCCGGAGGAGCTGTAACTCCTCATGCTAACATCTCCCCTCTCCCTGTCTCTCTGACAGTCCATCGCCTCATCCTCTGACGCAGACTCTCCTTTTCCCTCATACTCTGCGTCCGATGAGGGGGGTGGGCTCCTGTCCGGCTCTCGTTCTCCTTCCGGCGCCCTCGTTCTCTCGGAGGAAGGGGGGGTGGCGTCAGGGCCCTATAGCCCCTCTGTGCTCTTCGAGCACCTAGAGGGAGAATAGCTCCCTCCCCGTCAGCGCTCACCAGCTCCGGACGCGTACTCGGAGGAAGGAGGGGCGACGTCGTCGTCTGTGTAGCCCTCTGCATTCCTCGAGCACCCAGAGGAAGGATAGCTCCCCCTCGTCAGCGCTCACCGGCTCTGACGCATACTCGAGGGGGAGGGGTGACGTCGTCGTCCGTGTAGCCCGCTGCACTCCTCGACCACACGGGAGATGAATCCCTCCCTTCTTCCTCGGAATCCTCACCGAAGTCATTACCGACTCCGGCGCGCCTTCGGAGGGAGGAGGGCTGACGAGTCCCCGTGTATCGTACCGTGCTCCGCGAGCTCACAGAAGGGGAACCCCTCTCCTCCTCGGAATCCTCCTCCTCAAACTCATACTCGGGAGGAGTGTGAGTGCTCTCTCCCGGTGGCAATCCCACACCGCCCCCGTCGCTGCTTTGCTCCTGTCTTCCCCGGGGAAAGGGTACCTCGAGGGCTGGCTGGCTCGCTCCGCCCATTCAGCCTCCGCGAAGTCGGCGGTAGTACCCGCCAACCCTTCCTCTTCGCCTCGAGTGGGTGCTGCCGCAAATATTCGCAATACGCCACCCTCACTTCGAGTCCGGCCCGGGTCTATGGACCGTGGGACCGGAGGGGACACGGGTTGGGACCGGTTAGAAGAGGCTTGCCGGTGCCCTCCTCTACGCACCCCATGTCTTTTATTGACCCTCCTTCCCTTTCCATGTGGTCCTGGCATCCTTTGCGGCTCGCCTTTCTGTCACGGTGGAGCGAGGGTTCGATGCAAAAAAGAGCAAGCGTGGCAGAATATACGCAGTTTATTCATTCACATGTAAAGACGTTACACTTAGTTCGCTAAACAGCGCTGACACACTACATTCAACATAGACGCCATTCACGGTGACTCTAACAAAGACGAGCACGGGACACTGCGCAAGCACACATTAAATAGACGCACCACACTAACCCCTTGTGAAGACGAGACAAGCTACAGGTGCGACGAATGAACACACTCACATTCACCAACACCCACGGAAATACATATACGGACATCGACAACAGAAACACACGCCCACAGGGAGGGGTCCGGGGCTGACCGTGACACATACAATTAACCAAAAATTAAAGTACTACCAGTATAAGCACATGTAGCCTGATATTACACTGATTAACAACAAGACATAATAGAATAAAACTTATATCACATTTTGTATTTGTTTCTACATAGGTTCAAACAAAGAAAACTAAAATGGACAAGCTACCTGGTATCACACTCTTCTTCATTGGTGTAACTGTGAGTCCATGTATAGGATATTGAAGAGGAGAGTTGGCGGGAGCCAGTATAATATGGACTAAGTTTGTATTGGCTCTAATAAAAATGCATAATGAAAGAATGAATGTCGCAAAGAAGATCAAAACCAGCATTAGACATTTAGTATCTCTTGTATAATAATTGTATAATAAAATGAATACTCTTTAACAGTTAATATAAACAATGTTTTGTTCAGCATTCAGTGGAGTCAGATTTTTAAAATCAAATGCTTGGTTTTAGAGTTGCAGACAGCACAACAATTTCCTCCCTAAATTTTCACATGTACATGATTCCAAAATCACAAAATACTTTTAGAAGCTCTGATGTAGCTCTGATTTAAGCATGACTGTGCTTTACTGTGAAATAAAGCGTGTGAGGACACAAATGCAAACTTTCCGGGGCACTGTGAAGGAGTCCAGTGTCTCTTTTTAAAATATTTTCCCATGTTTTGGCATGTTTGCCTTGTCTTACCTATAACTGCACATATTCTAGTTCAACATGAAGCCACTAATATAGAATTGATTGTTTACAAACATAGTTTAAATAACAAAACATGCCATAAAACCTGGTCTGGTGTTTACTGTATTCTTGGGACCGTCGCTTCTCAACCAGACTAAGGATATCCTTTGGCACATGGCCAATAAGTGTATCTTCTTCACATTTGCATGGATGACGGCTGACATTAAGAAACAGTCTGAGGATAGAAGGCCACACATAAAATCACACATGCAGCAAAAATACAACATTTAAATGAACATGGTCGCCCAATGATGCTGGGATTGGCTCCAGCCCCCCAAGACCCTGAGTAGTGGGATGAAGTGGAAAGTTGATGGATGGATAGACGTTTAGGAAATCTTTCTTGTGATGGTAACCAAATGTTAAGACATTTCATAAATTGGCAAATACCTTGGTTTGGGGAAATGAGTGTCTTCAGTAGGAAAAGAGTTGCTGCTCCGTTGATATGGTAAAGTCACATTTCTCCATGGCCCAAAAAATCTGATACAACAACAGAAATGTAATGTTCATGAATATACCACAATGGGAAAAAAGGTTTTTTAAATGATTGTTCCTTTGCATGAATTATGATTTAGCTTCATTTTAATTTATTACTCCAGTACCTTAAGATTGTTTTTGAGTCATTGGTGGTTGACTTACATGAACATAATGACAAGGACCATGAATAAAAGTAGTTTGTTCCGCAGCATGGTGGAGAGAAGTCTGAAGGTATGAATGGATAGTGGAGACAGATAAGTACTCATTGTCCAACTTGTTTGACTTGTTCTATATAACAGAGGCTATATTATAATGAGGTCCTTCTATGACCAAACCACTGTCATTTTTCACAGGGGTAAAATGCAAGGCTTAGAAACTAGAGGCTGTGCTTGAGTTCTATCAAAGTAATGTATAAACAATCATTTTCATGTAGACTTAACTTTTGTATTAATAAGAGAGTTTTCAACCAGGAAGTTCTATCCTAAGTAAATAAATACTGGCACAGAATAGCAGGTGTACCTCCACGGAACACCCAGTGCCTCCTCATTAAACGCAGTCGCATAGTCATATATTTGTAAATATTGCATATTTACTCTACAAATGTTCAACATAAATACCATGTTCACTCTCATGTTGTACCAGTAACTTTTTTTATTACATTTTTTTACATTTAAAATGTCTAAAACAAAATCAGAAGAAGGACCTCATGTGGCTTAATATTAAACCCAGTTCATACTTAGTCCTGTTACAAATTGCACAATAGAAATGGATAGAAAAGGGTGTAAGCTGACTACGCCTTTTAGAACTTCCAACTGAAGAGATAATCATCTGCCCTGACAATGGGAACAAGCGCAACTACTGAAAACCTGGGACAGTAACATTCTACAGCTGAATAAATATACAGAGATTACCATACTTCAGAAAATATCATGTACCATGTGATGCATTTAATTATGATTTGAACGCGTTCTAAAGATGTAGCTAAAAACACACTAAAGAACCCTGATCTCAACTTTAGCAGTCATATCAAATCAGTTACTAAACCATAATTCACCTTAAGAACACCAGCAAAGACAGAGATTTCCTGACAAATTTTCAACCCTGGTTTTATTTCTAACATGATGGTGATGGTTTAATGGGAATCCCAAAAAGGCAATCCGTAAGCCAAGACAATTTAGCTGGTTTTGGAATGGGATCACTGTCAGAATATGAGAAGCTTATTAAACAAAAATGTCCTTATTTGACCAGGCTGTCAGGTCAGTTTAAACACTGTTCCTTTAACTCCTGTAGTGCTGCACATTTACCTTTTAATTTAATACCTTGTAATATTAAGTCTTTTATCCTTTCACTTTCAAACAATATTTTTCTATGTATCAACTCTTTATGTGAAGCACATTGAACTGCTCCTGTGTGCGATATAAAAAAAATCTCACCTCACCCAGCCAGACCAGTGTTGTCCAAGACCCATCAGTAATACTCAAACCAGTATTTCCAAGGTGTAAGTGATTGTCAGTGTGATAGTATAACCTGCGCAGGGCTTCATGGTTAATTTTTGAATCACATTGACAGCTTCCTGTTACTGGGTGTTTTATGAAGAGGAAAGAGCAGAGCTGATATAGAATGTGGGCAAAAAAAACAATATATACACTGTAAAGAGTAGATAAACTAAGCACACAGATACATACAGTGGAAAAAATTATTATTTGATCCCTTGCTGATTTTGTAAGTTTGACCACTGACAAAGATATGAACAGTCTATAATTTTAAAGGTAGGTTCATTTTAACAGTGAGAGATAGAATATCTAAAAGACTATCCAGAAAACTACATTGTATAAAATATATAAATTTATTTGCATTTTGCAAAGAGAAATAAGTATTTGATCCCTCTAGCAAACAAGACTTAATACTTGGTTGGCAAGCAATCAGATGTTTTTTGTAGTTGTTGGTGAGGTTTGCACAAATGTCAGGAGGAATTTTGGTCCACAACATACAGGAGCTAATCGTGACACTCAAATACCAAACAGGTCAAAAACAAAGGAAGAATTGCTGAATGATGAATTGTGTGTTCAGCAGCCCATCCCAAACTTAGAAAAAAGGACAGAACAGGTTATAACAACAAAAAACAAGTCAAACAGGTTACAACAGCTCACACTCATTTTATTTACCCTTGACGTTGACCAAATAACCAAGGCTCTTTGCTGTATCTCACATGTACTATGCTGCTACATAACCATTTTGTGTAAGGGTGGCTCAGTCCGGGAGGACTGATCACCCGGGTTCTTAGGGACGGATACAGGAGCAATAACTTAAAGCAATGAACTAAGGCCTCCGCAAAAATAGTACGGGAAACGACGAGAAAGAAAATATCAAAAAGTAAAAAATAAAACAGGGAACGAAAAGGCACGGAGCAATACTCTACGTGACAGTAAGTACTAAAGAAAACAAAAGGCGCACGGACAAGGTCAACGTGGCAAACAGGACGACGCTGAAGTTGGTTGCTTATTCGCAGTTTCCGATTCGTCTGGTTACTTATTCGCAGCTCCATATTCGGCGGCTGAAGTTGGTTCCTTATTCATAAAGGGTGTGTTCACGATGCGTGGTTGCTGCGCGATTTGTTTAAAAGAGATTGATTAAACAAGCGAGCACAGGATCATACATTTAAGAGGTTACTGTTTCCCATACCGCTTTTGTAAATGTAGAAAAAAATGTTAAAATATAATGAAAGCATTCCTTTTGCAAAATGGTTTCTTGTCATTCCAATTGTATGCAATTTGTAAATGATAATTGATTTCGTCATCATTTCTAACGTAAGGAAAACCTATTCTTACAAACATATTCTTAGATTTGAAAACTAAAAACACAGAAATGCTGTTCTAGAACACAAATGAATCGGAAGGAGAAATACCAGCACACAACATGGCACATTGAGCAGTGGGCCAGGTGAATGGATTTAAAGGGGCAATTTCAGAGGCTTATTTAAAGCTTTATTGATGGTGGGCCAGAGAAATAACAAATGCATCATAAAGAACAGGTCGCTCCCTATAAGAGGAACCTGATTTTAGCCTGGCCCAACATCATTTTATACCTCAAATCTAACTGGAAACATGGCATATTGAGTAGTAAAGCGCACAGGTGAAATGGTTCAGAGGGGCAGTTTCTGAGGCTTGCTGCATGCCTCTAAGGCGTCGGGCCAGACAAATAACACATGCATCATACATAACACGTTACTATCTGTAAAGGAAACATGATTTTAGCCTGGCCCAACATCATTTCATGCCTCAAATCTAACTGGCAATATTGCTTATTGAGTAGATGCGCGCAGATGAATAGGTTCAGACGGGCAGTTTCAGAGGCTTGTTGCATGCCTCTACGGTCTCGGGCCAGGCAAAACTCATTTGCATCATACATATGCAGGTTCCTATACGTAGGAAAAACCTGATTTTGGCCTGGCCCGACATAATTTTAGCCCTCAGATCTAACTGCAAACATGGCACATGCAGTGGTGCGCACAGGTCAAAGGATTCAGATGGGCAATTTCAGAGGCTTACTGTATTCCTCTACGGTCTCTGGCCAGGCAAAACTCCAATGCATCATACATAACACGTTGCTATATGTAGGAGAAACCTGATTTTAGACTGGCCCAACATCATTTCATGCCTCAAATCTAACTGGAAGCACGGCATATTGAGTAAAGCACACAGGTGAAATGGTTCAGAGGGGCAATTTCAGAGGCTTGCTGCATGCCTCTAAGGTCTCGGGTCAGGCAAATCTCCAATGCATCATACATAACACGTTCCTATATGTAGGAGAAACCTGATTTTACACTGGCCCAACATCATTTTATGCCTCAAATCTGTCTGGAAGCATGGCACATGCAGTGGTGCGCACAGGTGAAATGGTTCAGAGGGGCAAATTCAGAGGCCTGCTGTATGCCTTTACGGTCTCGGGCCAGGCAAAACTCATATGCATCGTACATAACAGTTTCCTATGTATGAGAGAAAGCTACTGTTGGCCTGGCCCAACATCATTTTACATTGAGATAATCACTGATTAGTGATTCCTGTCATTGCAATACATTTGGATTTTACTTATGGGTTTGATTCACTTACTGAGTTGCTACTCATTTAAGAAGCAAGTTGGAGGCTTACATATTTCCTTATTTAGGACGATGCAACTAGTTCATGCAGCATAATTTCTGTGCAACATGACAGATGATGGAGGTTTACAATCCTGAAAGCAAGTATAGTTTAGTTTAAGGTATGTATTAATTTAGCAAAATTACTTGAAAGTTGCACAGTGTGAATAATAATAATAATAATAATCTTTATTTGTATAGCACCTTTCATGCATACATGCAACTCAAAGTGCTTTACAGATTAAATAAATCAAAACATTAAAATGAAGCAGAGATTAAAAGAAATAATAAAAAATAAATAAAATTAAATGAAGTAAAATAAACAAAATAAACAAAATAAACAAGCAGGTAATAACAGGTAATAAAATAAAGGTAATAAAACGACAAATTCTTAAGATAATAAATAGAACTATTAAAATAATTAAAACAAACATAAAATGTAACTAAATAAAATGATATATAAAATGGAATGGAAATAAAATGGAAACCTGGTACAACATACATAGCTTAACTAAAAGCAGATTTAAACAGGAAGGTTTTAAGACCCCTCTTGAAGCTATGCAGGGATGAAATGTCTCTGAGCTCCTCAGGAAGAGAGTTCCAGAGTTTTGGGCCATAACGGCTGAAGGCACCCTCACCAGTCTTTAATCGGCTTTTAGGAATCACCAGTAGATTACTGTTTGACGACTTGAGAGACCTGACTGGAACATATCTAACTATCATTTCACTGAGGTAAAGAGGAGCAAGACCATGAAGACATTTAAAAACCATCACCAGAACCTTAAAATCTATTCTAAAGCTGACAGGTAGCCAGTGCAGTGAGTGGAGCGCAGGTGTAATATGATCCCTCTTTCTCGTGCGGGTCAGGACCCTTGCAGCAGCATTCTGAACTTCGCTGTAGCTGAGAAATCGAGCTCTTTGGGAGAGCAGATAAGACAGCGTTACAATAATCAAGCCTTGATGTGATAAATGCATGGACAAGTTTTTCACTATCAGCAGGAGAGAGCATATCTCGGACCTTAGCGATGTTTCGGAGGTGAAAATAAGCTGTCTTGCATGTGGTCATGATGTGTGATTTAAAGCTTAGCTCATTATCAAAAGTGACGCCCAAGTTCTTAACATATTCTTTGGCTTTCAGATTAATTTGATTTAAATAGGTCTGAACATCTTCCCTTTGTGAGTCACTACCAAGAACAAGAACCTCTGTCTTCTCTTTTATTTAATTGCAGAAAATTGTCAGACATCCATGTCTGTATATCACCTATGCACTCAAACAGTGAGCTAATTGATTTTAGGGCTTTAGGTTCTAGAGAAATGTAAAGTTGAGTGTCATCCGCATATTGATGATAACTAATGCCATGTTTGTTAATGATATGTGGTAATGGAAGCATATATAGGTTGAACAGTAAAGGCCCAAGAATTGATCCTTGGGGTACCCCACAAGTTATTTTTTGATGTGTGGAGGAAGAAGTACCTAATGCAACATAGTACTCGCGCCCAGTTAGATACGATCTAAACCATTCTAAAACTAAGCCACTAAGGCCTACCCAGCTCTGTAGTCGATCAAGAAGTATTTCATGATCAACAGTATCAAAAAAGCGGCACTTAAATCTAGCAGAAAAAGGACTGAGAGTTTACCTGCATCTTTATTCAATCTCAGGTCATTTACTACCTTAACTAGTGTTGTTTCAGTGCTGTGGAGAGCTCTGAAACCAGACTGAAAAGTGTCATTTATTTGGTTTATTTTAACATAATCATTCAACTGGGTTGACACAACTCTTTCAATGATTTTGCTAAGAAAAGGAAGGTTAGATATAGGTCGATAATTATTGAGAATTGTTGGATCAAGATTTCTATTCTTTAGTAGTGGTTTAACCACTGCAGTTTTAAGAATATTAGGGAAATGTCCCAGTTGGAGAGACTGATTAACAATCATTAGAACATCATTAGATAATGAGCTCAGAACCTGTTTGAAAAAAGTATGTTGGTAAAGGGTCCAGTTCACAAGTAGAAGATTTTAGTGATGAAATCACATCAATTAGTGTTATCATGTCAACTTCTTGGAAATCAGACATATAACAGTTAGGTTGCGTAACTGGTATCAAGGTTGATGGTGTATTTGTGCTTGTTGCTATGTTCTCCCTTATACTAGTTATCTTGTCTCTAAAAAATATTGCAAACTCATCACATTTTTCAACTGAGACAGATTCAGGGAAGACACGGGAAGTGGGGTTTACTAGCCGGTCTATACTTCTGAATAAGACAGCTGAATTTTTGGATGAATCAATCAAAGTAGAGAAGTAGTTTTTCCGTGCTGATTTTACTTCACTGTAATTATTCAGTGTTGTTTTATAAATATCAAAATGTACTTCCAATTTTGACCTTCGCCAGCGTCTCTCAGCCTGCCTGCAATCTTGCCTAAGTTTTACAATAGATGGAGTGTTTCTCCAGGGCATCTTAATTCTACCAGAAGTAGTTTTAATTACAATCAATACAGTTCCTAACTCTGTGAGTGAATGTTTCAACTAGTTTAAAATGTGTCTTTGCCACCTACAAATAGGTAATTTGAAAAATACACCAAAATGATCCGAGATTGCAACATCAGTAATTATAGTATTATTAACATCTATGCATTTAGAAATAATCAAATCTAACGTGTGGCCATGCCTATGAGTTGGACCTGATACATGTTGCATGAGATCAAAAGAGCATGCTTTAGAAGAAATAATGGGAGTGTTTCACTAGCTCTATTTATTTTACAGGACCAAAAAAAAAAAGATGCATAACCACCAAAGTTACCCAATGCTGCAATTGACATACACCTGTCTGTCGAAAACAACATTATTAAAGAAACCTAAACAATGAAAATGTGCTTTGACCTACAAAGATAATTAAAACGAAGGAGAAGAGAAGGCTATTTGGATGAAAAGACATTGAATATACCTATGGAAAATGAATTTGGTGAAGGAGTTTGGATGAATTTCTTTTAGGGAGAAACCTGGTCTCTATGTCGGACTATTCATTTGTGTGACTCTACATGAATAAGGGCTACAAGTATGTGGTTGAAATTTCTCTAAATACACTATTAATAGACTGCACTATTAACATTATATAATATTTAAATTGCATTAGTAACACTATTATACAAACTAAAGTCTAGCATATCTAATAGATAGGCATATATTATGTATGATGCATATGACTTTTGCCTGGCCCGAGACATTAGAGGCATATAGCAGCAAGCATGTGAAATTGAACTCCTGTATTTCACCTGTGCAACACTACGCAATATGCCATTTTGCCAGTTAGATCTGAGGGCTGAAATGATGTCGGGCCAGGCCAACATTAGGTTTCTCTCATACATAGGAACCTGTTATGTACAATGCATATGAGTTTTGCCTGGCCCGAGACTGTAGAGGCATACAGTGGGCCTCTGAATTTGCCCCTCTGAATCATTTGACCTGTGCGCACCACTGCATGTGTCATGTTTCCAGTTAGATTTGAGGGCTAAAGTTATGTTGGGCCAGGCTAAAATCATGTTTATTTTACAGATAGTAACGTGTTATGCATGATGCATGTGTTATTTGTCTGGCCCGACACCTTAGAGGCATGCAGCAAGCCTCAGAAACTTCCCCCTCTGTACCATTTCACCTTTGCGCTTTACTACTCAATATGCCATGTTTCCAGTTAGATTTGAGGTATAAAATGATGTCGGGCCAGTGTAAAATCAGGTTTCTCCTACATATAGTAACGTGTTATGTATGATGCATATGAGATTTGCCTGGCCCGAGACCTTAGCGACATGCAGCAGGCCTCTGAAATTGCCCCTCTGAACCATTTCACCTGTGCGCACCACTGCATGTGCCATGCTTCCAGACAGATTTGAGGCATAAATTGATGTTGGGCCAGTGTAAAATCAGGTTTCTCCTACATATAGGAACGTGTTATGTATGATGCATTGGAGATTTGCCTGACCCGAGACCTTAGAGGCATGCAGCAAGCCTCTGAAATTGCCCCTCTGAACCATTTCACCTGTGCGCTTTACTCAATATGCCGTGCTTCCAGTTAGATTTGAGGCATGAAATGATGTTGGGCCAGTCTAAAATCAGGTTTCTCCTACATATAGCAACGTGTTATGTATGATGCATTGGAGTTTTGCCTGGCCAGAGACCGTAGAGGAATACAGTAAGCCTCTGAAATTGCCCATCTGAATCCTTTGACCTGTGCGCACCACTGCATGTGCCATGTTTGCAGTTAGATCTGAGGGCTAAAATTATGTCGGGCCAGGCCAAAATCAGGTTTTTCCTACGTATAGGAACCTGCATATGTATGATGCAAATGAGTTTTGCCTGGCCAGAGACCGTAGAGGCATGCAACAAGCCTCTGAAACTGCCCGTCTGAACCTATTCATCTGCGCCGCATCTACTCAATAAGCAATATTGCCAGTTAGATTTGAGGCATGAAATGATGTTGGGCCAGGCTAAAATCATGTTTCCTTTACAGATAGTAACGTGTTATGTATGATGCATGTGTTATTTGTCTGGCCCGACGCCTTAGAGGCATGCAGCAAGCCTCAGAAACTGCCCCTCTGAACCATTTCACCTGTGTGCTTTACTACTCAATATGCCATGTTTCCAGTTAGATTTGAGGTATAAAATGATGTTGGGCCAGGCTAAAATCAGGTTCCTCTTATAGGGAGCGACCTGTTCTTTATGATGCATTTGTTATTTCTCTGGCCCACCATCAATAAAGCTTTAAATAAGCCTCTGAAATTGCCCCTTTAAATCCATTCACCTGGCCCACTGCTCAATGTGCCATGTTGTGTGCTGGTATTTCTCCTTCCGATTCATTTGTGTTCTAGAACAGCATTTCTGTGTTTTTAGTTTTCAAATCTAAGAATATGTTTGTAAGAATAGGTTTTCCTTACATTAGAAATGATGACGAAATCAATTATCATTTACAAATTGCATACAATTGGAATGACAAGAAACCATTTTGCAAAAGGAATGCTTTCATTATATTTTAACATTTTTTTCTACATTTACAAAAGCGGTATGGGAAACAGTAACCTCTTAAATGTATGATCCTGTGCTCGCTTGTTTAATCAATCTCTTTTAAACAAATCGCGCAGCAACCACGCATCGTGAACACACCCTTTATGAATAAGGAACCAACTTCAGCCGCCGAATAAGGAGCTGCGAATAAGTAACCAGACGAATCGGAAACTGCGAATAAGTAACCAACTTCAGCGTCGTGCAAACAGGTAAGGGCATGAATGAAAGGACTCTAATAAAAATAACAAACGATAGGAAATAATAGCAAAAGGAAAACTTGAGAAAGGCCAGGAATGGCGCATGAGTAAAACAACTCGAAAGAGAATAGAGTAGGTGAAACACCAAAGGTAATAGCAAGAGCGAGGCTGACTGAATGCTTAAGGAAACAAACAATCCAGCAATGAGTTACTGCCACCGTCTCCCTTTAGTAGGAGGGACGACAGGTGCAGCACCTCATTGCTGATTGCGAGGAATGCGGGCTCGCGAACTCCCTCTAGTGGAGACGGAGGGAGTCGCGCTGGAACAAGCCCTGACATTTTGACTCTGCTATAATGGCTAGGTGATATGATATTCCAGTTAACAATTTGAAGTAGCATGAATTAAACGGATGTGTAATTGGTAGTTAACTTTAGTAGGCTAGAAGAGCTCTTCAAAGAAGAGATGACCAATTCTCATACATGAGCTAGTCTATGTTAGTTGTAGATATACCACATCTGAAGTGCCATCTTTATGTATAAATATATTGCATATGTATCAAATAATACATGTGTGTAATTAAATATAGTATCTGAGGCTGTTGACCTAGTTGTTCAATGCAGACATGAGTGTAAAGTGAATGTCAATCAATTTGAATTTGACATTTTTTTCTTGTTCTTTATGTGGTGATACATCCATGTGTACAAAGCACTTCTGCAAGTCAATCCAGATAAGGATATCAGACTAAATGCCAAAAATGAACAGTGAAGAGTGACTTAGTCAAGTTAGATTTTTTTCAAGTGTAGAAAGTACAATGAAATCTTTTCCACAGATTGGAAAATGAACAGAGTACTGCAACATTACAATAAAAAATAAATACCAAGTCTAACGCCCAGGGCGTCATGGAGTGATGACGAGGTGGATGTAAACGCTGAGTAGAGCAAGGTTTATTAAGGGTACATCCAAAAGAGTTGGAGAAGATACCAAACCATACCATCAATACAACTACCAGCTCTGAAAAAGGGAAGCAACAGGGCTTAAATAGGACCGACGATCAAGGGTATCAAACTGGGAACAGGTGGACACAATAATCAGAGGGCGGAGACACAGATTGGAGGGAGGGACAGACAGGCATGGAAAAACACTGGCTCCGTCCAAAATGCTGTACTTCCCTCCTATACAGTTGGCCAAAGCAGTACGTGATAAAGGATAGTATGTCCGAATACATAGTATGCATTGAACAGTAAGCGAAAAGTACCCGGATGGCTTACTGAACCATTGAGATTGACCTTCTAATGCAGCTCATGATATATATGTCCTGGATTGCTGGGAGTTGTGTGCCGATGATCCTATGAGCTGTTTAAAGTACCCTTTGTAGTGCCCCCTGTGAAAGTGGCGGCTGCTGGCTGCTCTGTCCACTTGAGATCATCACTGAAGGAAGACGAATCTCCAGACCCTCTCCATAGCGCCCCCTCAGAGGCAGATGGAGGCATGAACATTTTAAATACGTTTTTTTAAATCTTCATTTAATATGGAGGTTGAAGGGTTTTCTTTTTTACTCAGTCTGTTCATTTATGTTCAAAATGAGAGATTGCAGGAGTGACCTGCTACCCTTTTCGTTTGAGCCTTTTGCTTTGTTTAGTGAAGTGCAGTTTTTGGTGCCATTTTCTTTTCTTTGCAGTAGGTCAGATGCATTAAATATTTTTCCTTTTTGTAAGGTCCCTTGGGCCTGCCTGAAGTAATATTCCCTGCTCACATTCCAAGGCTATAGTCATGTATAGTCATGTTTCGTGTTTGAATAAAAATTGTTGGAATATTTGTGCCTTGGACTCCTGCCTCAGCACTTGCATTACAGAACAGGATGCCTTCAACTGGTAGAGCAATCGCCTCAGGTAGAGAGGACTGGAGCCACCTCCCTCTCTTCGTTAAGAACAAAGTGTTGAAGGATCAAAGCTCAGAGTTCCGTAGCTGGTACCAGGAGAACAGATTCACAATACACGGGTGTCAGGAAAGAGTTCCTCAGTTTAATGATGATACATGTAGTGAAATACAGAATAAAGAAGATGTGTCAACACAATTGGGTAAGAATAATAAAACATATGTATGATTGGTGTTCTTATCAGGAGAGGAGGCACAGGGTCTAGGGATAGTGGAAAAGTACAGGGAGAGACAGACAGAGAGAGAGAGAGAGAGAGACAGATGGAGAGAGAGAGACAGACAGGGAGAGAGGATCAGGGGAGCAGGCACACAGATAAGGGAGTGAACATAATGTCATAGTGTTCTGATTGAGGGTCACAGACAGTAATTACAGTCCCCCTTTTTATCATATTGATAACACAGAAATATGATAATAATTACTAAGCTAGCAAAGGAGTCCACAGAGGTCCCCACGATGTGGAGAGCGTCCTCGGAGTAAAATTTACTTGTATAGTGCTTTTTACAACAGAAGGTGTCACAAAACAGCTTTACATATGTCCAAGTACAAGTACAAGTACAGTTGCCACCTCCCTCTCTTCGTTAAGGACTGTCACGGTGAGGGAGACTCCCCCTACCGGTCGCCTCCGGTACAGCGGCAGTTGTCCTGTTGTTGTTGCGTTGTGTGCGTCCCTCAGGTGGGTGGGGCTTATTAGCTCCCTCACCTGATGGTCGTTTGTCTGTCTATATATGCCTTGTCTTTGTACCAGTTAACCGCTGGTTATTTTATCCTTAATTTGGGTCAGTGCACGGGACTTTGGTTTGCGCACGTTATTCATTAGAACTCCTCCTTTTCTCTGAGACTTGGCGTGATCGCTTCCTTTTCGTTCGCACCTCCTGCCCGTCACAGAATAACCAGCCACCTTTCGGAAGCCGCCAGTCTCCTTTACTTTCTCCTTCGTTTGTGGTCATGTCTCGTGGTAAGTGTTCGTCCGTGTGAAATTTGTTGTTTGAATGTTTGTGGTGATTGAGCCTGGTCGTCTGTCGCGTATTCTGCCGTGTGTGCATGTTTGTGTTTATGTTTAAAGCACCGTTTAGCCGGCGATGTTGAAAGCTGAGACCCGTAAGCACTCTCTCCATAGAGTCGGCGCGTTCTCGCCATAAGCTCGTCCTTCGTCATTTGTTTTGTCTATGTACATGTTTAAAGTGTGTGTGGCGACGTGACTTGAGCTGAACGCTCGTCCGTCGCCATTTGTCTGTATGTGCATGTATGTAGTGACGTTGGACTAGAGCGAGCGAGAGTGAAAACGTCTTGCGTGTTTGCGTTTGTATGTAATTCCCGAGATGCTCCTCCTTTCCCCTAAGTGTTTTTGGGGGGAGCTATAGAGGCTCCATTAGGAGGCCCTGACCCATGGGAGGCTTTTTTGCTCAGGAATCCAGTTTCAGAGAGAAGAGCTCAATCTAAGTAAATGGTTTGTTTACTGGCTTCTGGGGTGTGATGGTGTTGAATGCTGAATGAAACGGTTTCTGATGTAGCTTTTTAATAGTTAATTTTTTTAAATATTCAACATCTAAACGAAGTATCTGTTTTTGTTTTGAAATCAAAATGCCACAATTCACATTTGCATGTACTTTGGCATTCTTTGCCAGATTAAAAAAATATTTGGTTTTATGTAGATTTGTAGTTTATTAGTGATTGGTTATGTAAAGTGTATAATTAGATGCAGCGTTTCCTTTTTTAACTGGCCATTGATTTGAATGTAGGAATGCAATAAATCATTGTAAAATAGCTTTTTTTGTACACCTATTTTATACTGTGGTCTACAGGGCTGGCGGGCCACATATTAATGATTTTATAACGGAGGCTGTGGGCCGGTGGAAATTTCAAACAGGTGTTTGATTCACCTGTACACCTGAATCAACATTTCCTGGTTCTGTTAGACTTGGTATGTAAACTTGGTCCTCAACATGCTGGTCACATTTTGACATCATGAAACCAACATGACACCTAACAATTTACCAACCGTATTTTGCCATTGTGAGACAGGATGTTCTCAGACGGAAGTGACCACTGAGCTTAGAGTGTCATCAGCAGGTTGCAACAGTGTTACAGAGACTGGAAGAGTCCCAGAAAGGCATAGACATCAATGTCTTTTGGCCACATCCCACACTGATGACGGTGCCCTGCAGAACTGGATGATGAATGCCACATGACTCCAGGCACATTTAAGGGTCACGAGAGGCACCCAAGTGTCATGTCAGACTAAAACAGTTTGTCAGAGTGGTCTGCATGCTATCATGTGGCAATGGTATGTGATGTACAAGAATAAAATAATGATTTGCTTAATTTCTCTTCTAATTTATAGGGCTGGAGGGAGGATGTGGCACCCAAACCAGTGCAGGGTTACTTGGTTATTAAGGACTAACTTTAAAGATCAAAGTGCAGGACAGCACAGGAGTGGACAAATAATAATATAAAATGAAGTGCACATTTACATGCATGTTCCTTGTTTCTTCACTATGGGATGTATACAGTTGTTGCAATCATTCTCTGAGGTCGGACATATCTGACAGCTATGGTAACTCTTTATTGGTCGTCGGGATTAAGGGGATAACAAAGCTGATTGGGAATGCATTTTGGAGAGGAGTTTCTGTGTAAGTGAACTGACTGTATGGGGAGAAGGGAACAGCACACCTCACCAGGAGAAGCCTGCTATAATGCGCTGACTTAATTGTAGTATAGAAAATGCTATGGAATAGCCAGAAATGCTATTTTTACTGCAAAAAAACATGCACTGTTAAGTATGTAAAGCCTGGGACAGGTGTTACAACACCCCCTGCTTCTCTAGTCATTAAAGTTATCCATGTAACTTCAATTACTAAAAAAACATATGATAGTAAAATACATTTAAAGTATTTTATGCATATAAATCTGTGTCTGTAGTGGTTGAAGAGTGGAGTTTGTTTTTTAATTTTGGGATAACACATTTTCAAAATCTGTATTAGGCATGTTTGTCAAAGTCATTTGTGGTTAGGGAAGGCATGCGCTGTTGAGCCTGTTGGCTATGCTATGATTTTTTCAACAGCCCTATTGTGCCAACATAACATAAAACAGCAGTGGGGTGATTTATATCAGTTCAATCCCCTACAGCCACAATCAAACACAGTGGAGGCAGGTCAGTAGGGGACGCTGAGGCGCCGCCATCAAATTATCCAGAGAATAAATGCTACTTGGACATATAAACTTAGTCAAATTATATATTGCAAAAGTATTATGAAACTAGTAATACTGGCCATTATCGTTCTTTTAAAGATGAAGAATTATATCCGCTGACTTTCTGTGACATTAAATGTATACCGTATACTTCCTGTGTATGGGACGCCGGACTAATGGGTGTCTGTGTAGGTCCTTAAACTTTTGGCAAACACGTGTTCGGGAGAAGCTCTTTAATTGGTTTCCTTAAAGTTTGCTGCACACTGGACACACCTACTTTTATCGGTAGCCTATCAGTATAGTTAATTATTTTTCCTCTTATGTGATTGAACTGACCATGGCGTGGAACAATTATCTCGTTGTTGAACAGTTTTGTATTTCAAGTTGGCACATAATTTCTCCCAAATGAAGTAAAATTCAGTTTTTATCCTTACAAACAACCCCCTTCACCAGGCGTCCGGTTGAAAGAAAAAAAAGGATAAAGGAGCTTGGAGCGGACAGACACAATTTCAGGGTTCGTAATGGGGTGCTTGAATTTTAATGTTGCATTTTCCAGATTTAAAAAAGCTAAAGTTTTTAAAATTTTTGGCTAAAGTACTTAAAAATGCTTGAAATTAACTCTATTTCATCTCACAACAAATAGCTATCTGACTGAATGGTTTGCTTGTATTACGTTACAAATACATAAGTTACAGATATATAAGAAATGTACCAGATCTTGTAATTCCAGCGGGAAACTTGAGAGCTCGTGAAGACGTTAAGATTGTGCGTTTTGAAAATTAACTGCCATTAAATAAAATATATGCTAGCTTGGAGGCTTCAACCCACAGCATGATGCTAATAATAAACTAATTGACGTTAATTCTACAATAGCTACAGCTGCAGAGCCAGCAACGTCCAGCGTTATGGGTGGTTGGTTAACCGATATCTCGACTGCATAGGCGAGGTCTACTGCCATCTTCTGGTGAAATATAAATTAACTTTTGTATAGGTGTATTTTATACTGCGGTCTACAGGGCAGGCGGGCCGCATATTAATGACTTTATAACTTAAATAAATTATTAATGACTTTATAACTTAAATAAATTTGAACGAAGGCCTCATTTGGCTCCCGGGCCATTAATGTTTCAGTACTTTTCAGTACTGCACAACTTGCTGTTCTCCAAACAAGCAAAATTCACAACATGTGTTTGATCCACGTGTACACCTGAATCAACCAATACATTTCCTAGTACAATTAGAGTTGTTATTTAAACAGTCCTCATCATGCTGGTCACATTTTGACATCATGAGACCAAGATGACACCTAACAATTGATCAACAGTACCTTGCCATTGTGAGGCTTCAAACAGGATGTTCTCAGACGGAAGTGGCCACTGAGCTTAGAGTGTCATCAGCAGGTTGCAACAGAGTTACAGAGATACTGGAAGAGTCACAGAAAGGCATAGAAGTCGATGTCCTTTGGCCACAATCCACACATTGCATCATCGTCAAGGCACAGGCATCATCATCTTACATGCGCCAGGGAGCTTTTACGCTGGACAAGGGACCAGTGGACCTCAGTGCTGGTGAAAGTCAATTCACGCTGAGCAGAATTGATGGCTGCCAACAATGTAGGAGACTTCGAGGAGAGTGCTATGCATCAGCCGATGGTGGTGGTGGTGGTACAGTGTGGGCAGGTGGATCTGTTCAATACATAAGTGCCCTACACTTTGGGAATGGTACAGTGACAAGTCCATATTACTTGAATAACATCATTAATCCAGTAATTGTGCCTCTGCATGAACACATCAAGCCTAATTTGACCTTTATGGATGACGATGCTCCATCTTATTGAGGTCACATCATTAGGGAACAGCTGCTGAAGACTGGGGTACATCTGTTGGAGTGACCTGCACTTGCTCCAGACCTTAATCCCATAAAAGACCAGGGGCCTCATGTACTAAAGGTGCGTACGTACAAAAACATTGCGTACGCAATGTTTCACGCAAACGGTCAGATGTACTAAATGTGACTTGAACGTGAGAAAGTGCGTACACCCACGCCACTTTCATTTCAGGCGTACGTATGTTTTTCGTACGTATGCGACACTTAGAGGTGATGCATTGAAATTACAACTATTAAGATATCCTTTTCGCACACATTGTAGTAAGCCCTTATTGGGTAAAATTAAGTAAATTAGACAATTAAACAGTAAATTAATCAAACAATTTCATTGCCTTACTGTAATAATTATTCAACGTGTTTCCACTTAGCCTAGATTATATAAACATGCATGAAATGTTGCGCTGGAGTTCTTGGGAGATGGCAGCGTTGGCATTACTGGAGGTTATTGCTAATGGCCGAATTCGCCGATAGCGCGTTTTCCGTGACCATTATGATTTTGGCCCATGATTATGACTGGCTTATAAGCCGTTTCAGATTTCCAAGAGCTGTCCTCTTGGAACTCTGTGCTGAGTTGGGTCCAGTTTTGGAGAGAGAAACGGCGAGGAGTCGCGCATTGCCAGTTCCTTTACAGGTGCTGACCATCGGCTTCCTGGCAACTGGCTCGTTTCAAAGAGAACTGGCAGACCGGTCAGGGATATCCCAGTCATCTTTGAGCCGTGCCATGCCAGCTGTGTTGGATGGGATCATATGCATGTCAGCTAGGTATATAAAGTTCCCATATGATGCGGTTGACCAGGCAAACATTAAAGCGCAATTTGCAGCGATAGCCGGTTTCCCGATTGTAATCGGAGCGATCGACTGCACACACATTGCTATAAAGGCACCATCTGAGGAGGAATTTGCTTATGTGAATAGAAAACACTTTCATTCCATAAACGTGCAAATAATCTGTGATGCAAAAATGTGCCTTACTAATGTAGTGGCATTACAAGCTGGCAGAGTGCGTGATGGGTGGCTTCTTGGTAAGCAACAAATTTAAACCATTTGACATTGACATCTTAGAATAATTAATTTAAAACATGGGTAATTGTTAAATTACTTAGGAGACAGCGACTATGCGCTCAAGACGTGGCTGATGACCCCCACAGCAATCCACAGCGTTCCAAACAAACATTTTTTCCGTGTCTCCACTTCACATTCGATGAAGTTTCTCTTCTTTCCCCGTTTTGACATGCTTTGTGATAGATCAGAGAGGAAACTCCTCCGGTGCAGGACATATTTAAATTAATTTGCATATTTATAGGGGCGTGTCTCTCATGTGCGCTAAATTCCACGTTGATTGGGATGTACAAAAGAAACGTGCGTGGATTACGGCGTAAGCACGGTTTGATACATCCGGATTTTTTTTTGCGTACGCCATTTTCTGGATTTGTCCGTACGCCAAGTTTCAGTAAGAAATCCACGCAAGTCTTTGTACATGAGGCCCCAGAACCTCACATTTTTTGTTGTGGTATACCTACCACTGGCTTCTGTTTCAATAAATTGTTTGAGATGATGAAATCACCACTGCATGCTTCTACTTAAATGCCCTACTTTCATGTATGTTGAAAGTTGATGTATGTTCATGTAGCATGAATGGTTTTTAGTTTTCCATAAATTTCACCCAAAAGCCAAATACCCCTAAATTTTTGTTTGTGTGTATATTGTGATATTTTAAGACCCAACCCCCGCTGTGTTGGGACACTGGTTCTTCCACGGGAATGCAAGTCGTTTTCGTTTTTTTAGGTCATGCCAGGGGAGATTTATCCTCCAGAGTGAGCAGCACTGCTTCATCTTTGGTTAACGGTACCGGGTAAAGTTGTACCAATGGTAAAGTTGTACCATTGAATGGGAGGGCAGTAGATGAGTGGTGAAGCTAATTTTGGGCAAATTCTGTTCATGGAACCAACCTGGCATAACATATGGGTTGTTCCATAGAGCTGCATCATATGATGTGTCCTAGTTCTTGGTTCACTCATTACACCTGCCCATTAGCCTGGGGGTGGGGCCAAACAGGAGTGGAGACAAAGTGCACACTTATTAAGATAGACATAATGCCAAGAATACTGATACAGCTGTCAATCTGAAAACACATTGAATGGACTGCATGAGCAGCCGTGGCACTCCTACTCCTACACACCTCCTCCCACAGAACATCTCTGGACACGTATGCCTTCTCCAGACTCACAAAACACGTGTGCTGGAATAGTAAGCTCCCATGCCCTGAGAACTACATCAAAAAGAATATTTTGCCATTGCTGCTTCTAAATTCACATAAAACCATGCATCAACCACAATTCCACAAATGTATAATGAATCACTACTTAGCACCACGAAGACAAACTGTAATATTTGTGTTGTTGAGGGACATTCAGCAGTGGAGAGTTCTAGTTCACTGGTTTAAAAATGTGTTTTACTTAATGCTTCAATCCCCCACTACTATTCTGCTCAACTTATGCAGTTGGAAAAAAAGATCAATCATACTTAATCCATACTCTCTACAGTTATTTATTCCATACCTTTAGATGCAATGTTTGTGACTCAAGAGTGGTATTCTTATTTCCTATCTACCAGACATGATCATAGTCAAACTCCTGACTTGCATGAGTTGAGATTGAATTAGAAATTATTGATAAAGTACTTAAAATGCAATCAGTGTGCCCCAATTAATCTGATTAACTCTGGCAATTTATACACTTCAATAAATTGTTTTATTGCTACATTAGGCTCATATAAATAATGTTGCTCTAATTATACACAAATGCAAATCAATGCATTTCATTCTTATAATTCTTATCTTTAATCTTCTCTTAAATTTTGCTAACCACTGGTCCCTTTATAAACTTGAAGTTGAACAGAATATTAAATGGTAGTTTTTTTTTGTAGACAGGGAGACACTAATCAAATGTTCCTCCTCTAGACACTGTAGCCCGACAATGTATTAATCATTTAATTAAGATTACCAGCTGAACAGTTTCACTTGTTTAAATATATTCATGTAAGTGTTTTCACCTAAAATTCTCAGTATCTCTTGCCCCCTTGACAGGCCCATGAGTTGAAAGCCCAGGGGCCTCATGTACAAAGACTTGCGTGGATTTCTTACTGAAACTTGGCGTACGGACAAATCCAGAAAATGGCAAAAAAAATCCGGATGTATCAAACCGTGCTTACGCCGTAATCCACGCACGTTTCTTTTGTACATCCCAATCAACGTGGAATTTAGCGCACATGAGAGAGTGGCTGACTCCGCCTGTGACACGCCCCCTATAAATATGCAAATTCTGTTAAATATGCCCTGCACCGGAGGAGTTTCCGCTTGGATATATCACAAAGCATGTCAAAACGGGGAAAGAAGAGAAACTTCACCGAATGTGAAGTGGAGACGCTACTAAATGAAGTTGAGACGCGGAAAAAATGTTTGTTTGGCACGCTGTCCTCTGGCATTACGGCAAAGCGCAAAAGGTCTGAGTGGGACAGCGTGTGTGAAGCTGTAAATGCTGTGGGGTCAGAACAGCGCACACTTGCAGAAATTAAAAAAAAAGTGGTCAGACATTAAGGTGGACGTAAAGCGGAGGCTGACTGCACATCGCCAGAGTGTGACCCAAACAGGCGGGGGGGCAGGAGACATCCAACTCACTGCATTTGAGCAGAGAGTTGCCTGTATTATGGGTGACACGGCCATAACCGGCCATGATTTGTTGCCTTGCTTCTATGGCACCTGGGTTAGGCTGCGCGTTCATTTCTCCTGGCTCTGGGTCCGCTGGTTGCTCCACCACCTCCAACAATGGCATGCCGTACCTTAGCGCAACATTGTGCAGGACCCCACATGCCCTCACAATACTGCACACTTTCTCTGGCCGATACAGGAGCATTCCCCCGGTCCTGTCCAGGCAGCGTCACCGGCTTTTCAGCTGCCCAATTGCCCTCTCCACGACTGACCGGGTGCGAGAATGGAGAGAATTGTATCTCCGCTCCCGGTCAGTCTGTGGATTGCAAAGGGGGGTCATCAGCCACGTCTTGAGCGCGTAGCCGCGGTCTCCTAAATAATTTAACAATTACCCATGTTTTAAATTAATTATTCTAAGCTGGCAATGTCAAATTCTTTAAATTTGTTGCTTACCAAGAAGCCACCCATCACGCACTCTGCCAGCTTGTAATGCCACTACATTAGTAAGGCACATTTTTGCATCACAGATTATTTGCACGTTTATGGAATGAAAGTGTTTTCTATTCACATAAGCAAATTCCTCCTCAGATGGTGCCTTTATAGCAATGTGTGTGCAGTCGATCGCTCCGATTACAATCGGGAAACCGGCTATCGCTGCAAATTGCGCTTTAATGTTTGCCTGGTCAACCGCATCATATGGGAACTTTATATACCTAGCTGACATGCATATGATCCCATCCAACACAGCTGGCATGGCACGGCTCAAAGATGACTGGGATATCCCCGACCGGTCTGCCAGTTCTCTTTGAAACGAGCCAGTTGCCAGGAAGCCGATGGTCAGCACCTGTAAAGTAACTGGCAATGCGCGACTCCTCGCCGTTTCTCTCTCCAAAACTGGACCCAACTCAGCACAGAGTTTCAAGAGGACAGCTCTTGGAAATCTGAAACGGCTTATAAGCCAGTCATCATCATGGGCCAAAAAATCATAATGGTCACGGAAAACGCGCTCTCGGCGAATTCGGCCATTAGCAATAACCTCCAGTAATGCCAACGCTGCCATCTCCCAAGAACTCCAGCGCAACATTTCATGCATGTTTATATAATCTAGGCTAAGTGGAAACACGTTGAATAATTATTACAGTAAGGCAATGAAATTGTTTGATTAATTTATTGTTTAATTGTCTAATTTATTTAATTTTACCCAATAAGGGCTTACTACAATGTGTGCGAAAAGGATATCTTAATAGTTGTAATTTCAATGCATCACCTCTAAGTGTCGCATACGTACGAAAAACATACGTACGCCTGAAATGAAAGTGGCGTGGGGTACGCACTTTCTCACGTTCAAGTCACATTTAGTACATCTGATCGTTTGCGTGAAACATTGCGTACGCAATGTTTTTGTACGTACGCACCTTTTGTACATGAGGCCCCAGGTGTACAGTACAGGGATGTATCTATGCCTGTTCAGACACCACGTTCCAGGACTAAACAAGGGAGTGTCTCTACACACACCATTAGAATGCTCAAAATGTTCTGACACTAATTAGTTCATTACAAGTATGCTTTAGGGTTAGAGACAGAATACCTGAATGCTTAAAGGCTAAAAAAAACACATGAGAAACAAAGGGGAGAAATTTTGGGCAAATTCTGCTCATGGATCAAACGTGGCACAACATATGGGTTGTTCCATAGAGCTGCATCATATGATGTGTCCTAGTTCTTGGTTCACTCATTACACCTGCCCATTAGCCTGGGGGTGGGACCAAACAGGAGTGGAGACAAAGTGCACACTTAATACAGCTGTCAATCTGAAAACACAATGAATGGACTGCATGAGCAGCCCTGACACACCTACTCCTACACACCTCCTCCCACAGAACATCTCTGGACACGTATGTCTTCTCCAGACCCACAAAACACGTGTGCTGGAGTAGTAAACTCCCATGCCCCGAGAACTACATCAAAAAGTATATTTTGCTATTGCTGCTTCTAAATTCACATAAAACCCTGCTTCAACCATAATTCCACAAATGTATAATGAATCCCTACCGAGCAGCAAATAGACAAACTGTAATATTTGTGTTGTAGAGGGAAGTTCAGCAGTGGTATGTTCTACAACCCCTAACAAAAAGTATGGAATCAGCAGTCTGGGATGAGCACTCATTCAGACATTTTTTTCTGTAGAACAAACTGAGATCAAAAACATGATGCAATAATAAGGTTATTCCAAAGTGCAACTTGTTGGCTTTCAGAAACACTAAAAGAAATAAAAAACAAACATTGCGGAAACAAAGTAAATGTTACTTTTATTGAGCAAGCACAGGGAAAAAAATATGGAATCACTCAATTCTGAGGAAAAAAATATGGAATCACTCAAATTGGAGGTAGAAAATAAGAACACTTCCAGTCAATTTGCTTTCCCTAAATGGACATCTGCCTCAGATTAGATCTGCTAGTTAGTCTGCAGTTAAAAACACCTGCAGTCATGACACCTTGGAGGGCTGCTGGATGAAGTGGAGTGGCAAGAACCATGGCTCCAACAAGAGAAATGTCTGTTGAAACATAAGAGGATTGTGAAACTTCTTGAAGGTAACTCTTCACGCATGGTTGCTAAAGATGTGGGCTGTTCACGGTCAGTTGTATCCAAGATATTGACCAAATACAAACAGCATGGAATGGTTGTTAAAGCCAAGCTTACTGGTAGACCATGAAGGACCTCAAAGCGTCAAGACAATTAACTTAAGGCCATTTGTCTCAAAAACCAAAAAAAATACAGCTAAACAGATGGAGCATAAAGGGAAGTAAGCTGGAGCCAATGTATGTGACCTAACCGTAAGAAATCACCTAAAGAAAACCATCATTGACCCCTAAACAGAAAAGAACATGACCGCAATGGGCTAAGGAGAGGCAATCATGGACTGTGGATGACTGGATGAAAGTTATCTTCAGTGATGAGTCAAGAATCTGCATTGGACAAGGTGATGATGCTGGAACTTTTGTTTGGTGCCGTTCCAGTGAGATTTATAAAGAGGACTACCTGAAGAAAACAACCAAATTTCCACAGTCCTTGATGATATGGGGCTGCATGTCAGGCATAGGCACTGGGGAGATGACTGGTTGATTCTTCTATCAATGCACACGTTTACATTGACATTTGACAGTTTTCTCATCCCTTCAATTGAACAGATGTTTGGAGATGATGAAATAATTTTCCAAGATGACAATGCATCGTGCCATAAGGCAAAAACAGTGAAGGCATTCCTTGGAGAAAGACGCATTCAGTCGACGTCATGGCCTGCAAATAGTCCAGATCTCAAGCCAATTGAGAAAAATGGTCCACAAGAAGGCTCCGACCTGCAAAGCTGATCAGGCAACTGCTATAAAAGAGAGTTGGCACCAAATTGATGAAGAATACTGCTCGTCACTCAAGTCCATGCCTCAGACTGCAACCCCTCTTAAATTTTGCTAGCCACTGGTCCCTTTGTAAACTTGAATGTGAACGGAATATAAAATGGTAGTTATTCAGGGAGATGCTAATCAAATGTTCCTCCTCTAGACACTGTAGCTGGACAATGTATTAATCATTTAATAAAGATTAACAGGTGAACAGTTTCACTTGTTTAAATGTATTCATGCAAGTGTTTTCATCAAAATCTGTCTCTTGCCCCCTTGACAGGCTCACAGGTTGAAATCCCAGATTTACAGTATAGGGATGTATATATGCCTGTTCACAGACACCAAGTTCCAGGACTAAATAAGTGTCATTAAACATTTTATTACAAGGAAGGTGTAGGGTTAAAGACAGAACGCCTGAACGCTTAAAGGCTTTAAAAAAAACATGAGAAACAAAGGGGAGAATGACCTTAGGTATAAACAGGAGCAGACAAAATCCAGTTAGATTTTCGGCATGCTACTGACCTCGTGTTGGGACACTAGTTCTTCCATGGAAATGCAAGTCATTTTTTTTAGATCATGCCAGGGGAGATTTGTCCTCCAGAGTAAGCAGCACTGCTTCATCTTTGGTTAACGGTACCGGGTTAAAGTTGTACCATTGAATGGGAGGTCAGTAGATGAGTGGTGAAGCTAATTTTGGGCAAATTCTGTTCATGGAACTACCCTGGCATAACATATGGGTTGTTCCATAGAGCTGCATCATATGATGTGTCCTAGTTCTTGGTTCACTCATTACACCTGCCCATTAGCCTGGGGGTGGGACCAAACAGGAGTGGAGACAAAGTGCACACTTATTAAGATAGACATAACGCCAAGAATGCTGATACAGCTGTCAATCTGAAAACACAATGAATGTAGCAGCCCTGGCACTCCTACTCCTACACACCTCCTCCCACAGAACATCTCTGGACACGTATGCCTTCTCCAGACCCACAAAACACGTGTGCTGGAGAAGTAAACTCCCATGACCTGTGAACTACACCAAGAAGAATATTTGGCCATTGCTGCTCCTAAATTCACATAAAAACTATAATTCCACAAATATATAATAAATCAATACACAGATGCATATAGAAAATCTAATTGTGTTACAGAGGGATGTCCAACAGTGGAATGTTCTAGTTGTGGCTCAAACAGTCACAACCATCTGTTATCTGTTCACGGATATAAAAAATGTTGCACTTAATGCTGCTAAACATTTTTTAATCCCCCACTAGTATTCTGCACAGCTCTTATAGGGTTGCAAAAAGCATTTTTAAAAAATGACAATCATTCAGGATAGGTTCAATGATCATTATTTCTTTTAACCGTGATTTCAACCATTAACACTATAAACATGGATTAATGATAGTGTGTCTCCATCCAGCCAAGCCTAAATATGTAAAAGAGCATGCCTGTTTATGCAGTGCTAGCAAGTTCTTTCCTCAGTATATTACAATATAAAATTATAATACAGACTTTATCATTTTTAATGTATAATTAAAAAAATTAATAAATAACCAACCAACCAGATTGACATTATCAATCAACACTTGACATCTATCATCCACCACTTGTCCTGTACCCGTGGCTGCTGGGTACTGTATTAATAATGCATCTCAGCAGAGATCTTGTGCTAAAACACAACCGGGAAGCCACATTTCAGCAACTCCAAACATCAGTGTAACAGCACATGTAAGGCACATTGAAATGTAACAAGGTTAACTGAAGTGGAAGTTAAGATCAGGACCCTGGGGGCTGGTGCTGGGCAATTGCCTCCACCTCCTCACATGGGCAGAAAGAGTCCGCTATGCTCTTGGCATATTCGACCAGTTCATACGATTCCCGAATGTCAGACAAGCCAAACCAAAAGACGATCCAGCGGCCATTGACGAAGCTTCCGTCGCAGTGCTTGAAGTACCTGAGGAGTGAGAAGGGGCAGGTCAGTGAGGGTGGCAGGCAGACGGAAAAGGAGTGAATCTATTTGTGAATGAGCAGAGACCCAACACACACACACAGCAGAAACAAAGGACACCTGAACTACTGCACTGATCTGGCTGCTCTCTCAGATGCATTTAACAGATTGCTTTTCTAGTATCCAGAGGTAAAGCAATGAGATTGATTCTGGTGTGTTTGCAGGTTTGGGGGTCAGAATACGAGTCAGCTTCAAACTCTCATTAACGGATACACCTTTCCTTATGTGGGTGATGTGTGAATAAGCTCCAACTCACCAAGGGTTAATGCGGTTGGTTGATCGGGACCTCCAGAAGAGTTTGCCCAGGTCCTGGCGGATGGACTCCCAGAGGATCTGTGCTGTGCCCTGGCCCTGTTTGCTACTGCTCACAACAAACTTATCCAGATACAGAGTGCCACTGCTCACTGGCTCAGTGGTGATGATGGCAGCAGCACTGTACCTGAGGAAGAGGAAGCAGATCACCAATGAACACAAACCTACGAGGTTAGAGCCTAGAGCCCATCTGTTATCAAGCTCTATTGGTGTCAAATGTGATTATACAATTAGTTCCATTTTCTCTAAAGATGTTCAGTAAGCTACAGACCTGTTCCCAAATCACTGAAGCACAATGACCACAGCACTGAGCGACTAACTCTGAAGCGAAGCTGGTCTTACCCTTCAGACAGATAGATGGAGTGCAGTCTGCCCTTAAGAGAGGTGATGTAGTCATCCTTCAGGTTCTTCCCAAATGATTTGTTGATCAGAACCAGGAGGCGGTCTACATCTATGTCCTCAAGGCTGTCGTATCTGACAGAATGTGGAGGTCTTTGCTTAGAAGCATAATCAGCTCATCCAGTCAAAATATATTTCACTAAAAAAATCTTTTAGTGTTACAATCTGGTCAGAACTGCCCAGATCATCCATTCAAAGATTAGTTTGAAAATAAATGAATAATCATAATAAATATAAAAAACATACCTGTGAATAGGATCTCCATTTTTGAAAAGGGTGCCAGAACCTGAAAAAGTTCATATTGCAGTGTTACGTGACTGGAGCCATTTCAGCATGAAATATCTCCTCTCAGAATAAGAGTATCTGGGTCTTTCGTTCCATTCCAAATGGCTGAGCAATCAAAGTTGAAATGAAAGTGAAAACGAAAAGGTTCTAGATGTGTACAGGTCCTTCATTGTCTAATGGGTGTATGAGAGAGTGTGTGTGTACATTTTGTGTGTGTGTGTGTGTGTTTGGGGATGTGAGTGTAGTCTCTTCTCACCTTTGTGGCTGAAGAGTTCCGTCAGCAGCGTGTTGGCGGAGGTGACGACGGCGGAGCTCTCTGCTGGGAGCTGGTTGAGCAGCTGAGTGATGGTGCTGACCTGCCTGCGCTCCAGTGCATTCAGCCACTTTGCTGACGTCAGATCGGTCAGGTCACCCGGCAGCAGTACTGTACTCAGCACCTGACAAACACACCCATTCAGAACATTCATTTCCCACATCTTCCACTGTGGTTCAAAGTGAATTATTAACTCTGTAAATCAATGAACAGATAAGTTCCATTGTGGATTATGAGGCGCACACCCACATTTTGGTCCTGGTTGCGGAAGCCGCCCCAGCTGTTGAGGAACATGACTTTCAGGGGCTGCAAGGCTCGCGAGATGGCTGCTGTGACCTGGTAGGAGTTGAGGAGCGTGGAGCACCCGGCCGTGTTGAGGCCCACTGGACAAACCAGGGGGATGGCACCACAGTTCAGACTCCACTGCATCAGGGTCGTGTCCACCGTGATGGAGGGGGCACCACTAACACACACATACACACACCATGAGTTATGTACAGTGAGCAAAGGATGACACACAATGAAAGCTTAACTGGAGGTGCAGGCTTGACTGGACTATCTGACGGGGATCCCAGACAAGTGGGCTCACCTACAACCGTGCTGAGGCCGCTGGAGCTGCAGCAGTGCCTCCGCACTAAAGAAAGGCATGACGCTGGCTGAGTTGTGCTGCAGGGCTTCAGTGAGAGCTTGGCAGCGCTTCACCATCAGAGTCCTATATTCGGATGCACCACACCCTTTAGCGTCATCATCTCCTTCCGCCACCTCAGGAGGAAGCCCAATCACCACTACAGTCTTCATATCCATGCGCTGCAGAAAAGACAGGCTGAACGCCAGGCTCTGCACCATCTCGCAGCTCTTGAATACAGAGGGGTCGATCTGAATGGAAGGATACAAAAGTTAGGTGAGCATGAGTGGACTTGTCCAGTGGACAAGACCAGTATTGGTTATAAACCACCTGTTATGTGCAGCAGCACATTAGGCGCCTGTAGGTTCCACGGGAAGATTGGGGACACAGGTTGCCCAGAGACTTCCCTTTAGAGAGCTGATGCTGAGCTCTGCTGGGGGACACCTCACTGTCTTTTTCACTTCTCTTTTAGGTTGTTGTCATATGGAGGCCTGCAGCCTTACACAGCACTATGAGTTATGTAGTGTTGGCGGTCTGTGTCTCTTCAAGATGCATGCTTAAACAGTTAAAAGTGCATACTCTGTGGAGCAATATTTGAGTAAATCACTCTAGAAACTCTGGTATGTAACACCATGCAGGAGTTATATCTAGACAACTTACATGATTAAGTAGGCACCACAACTTGAACTTAGGTTGGTTTAGTTCAACATTGTTTAAAGGTTAGGGTTTGGTTCAGTTCTATTATATGATACCATACACCAATTATTTTATGCACTGCTGTCTCCCCAGTATTAGACAAAGCATGTCTGTTCTATGCATATGTGACTATTGACCTGGTAAGCAAAGGACTCAGTTGGCAGTGAAATTTTCCAGTCCTGATGTAACCCTTGCTCTGCAAATTTTCAATACTGCACTAGTGATAACCCCGGTATTATGTGGTGGTTAATCTCTTCAGATAAACCTCTGAGAAATATTTTGCGCAGTGCTTATTAAGCTATTTAAACATATTACTAACCGTGTTTAATGTATTGATATAATTTACAATGCATACATGCCAGAAACGTGTACAAAGAGCAGCACACTCCTTCATTCAATATAGTTACACATTTACCCACTTAAGTTTGCTTAGTTCTTTTACTGAATTATTCTCATTTTTGATCAAGTAAATTATATCTTGCAAAGTGCGTCTATACAACGAAGTTCTTCAATAAATACAATGGTCTCCGTTTATCTGCGGTAACGCAGCGTCAGTTTGCAGTGAGGAGTAAAAACCACAGTATTGCGTTTATAGGCGCATTCAAATTTAAAGCGCGAATTTGGCCGCGACTCATTAAAGCGAGGATAGATTGACTGCTGTGTAACCTTTTCTAGTTAGTTAGTAGTGTCATCACTCCTAAGTGACGATACCGTTATTAAAATTTAAAAAAAGTTATAATCTTAACCATAGATAGCTGTCCTAAGAGATAGCTAGCGAGTTAGCCAGCTAGCTAACTACTTCCCCTGTTATGTACAATATCAATTACATTTATTTTCCAATAATTCATTAATCTAAAGTTTGCCCGCACTAGGCTGATCACAATAATTCACTGTAACTCCAGTTATCTAATCATCTAGCTGTTCATTTTACCTCCAGAACCGCAAAAGCTGGCGCCTCAGACAGATTAGCACGTTGAAATTGCGTCAGCCAATATCGAGCTTCCTGTGGATCTCCGCCGACTTCACCGAGAAAAGCTTTAATGTCTCGGTACACCAAGGAGCGATTAGACTTTACATTGGAGTGAGCGAACGAAGCGGAGTTGACCAGCTCGTCGTGGATCCAGACTGGGGTCTTGCTGTCCTGTCGTGCGGTTTCAGCGAACATCTGTCGGTGCTGAAGTTTGGTATTCGGATGCCGACCGAGGGGCGAAGCTTTGGAGAAAAACTGACGGGCCATTACGATGCCCCTATACACAGGCGAACCACCGTTTAATTTGGCCATGATGAATTTC